>JABACO010000019.1:7157381-7423992 GCA_013339895.1 Ephydatia muelleri | reverse complement strand
TGCTGGTCAGGTTTAGTTCATAAAAACTGGCGCTAAAATTATCCAGTTCCAATTAAGCGATCTCATATATATTTTTACTAGTTAATTGGTTCCATCGTGTGGGACCGGGAACGCGGTGTGTCCTATACGCCTTGTATGAATCATAAAGGCACATGGAATTGACTTGTGTCATTTCCAAAAATAGAACAAACCTATTTATAGTGCTTGTTTATGAATATGAACAAATGGCTTCTTTCAAATGCGTCGTCGTGGGTGATGGGTAAGTCAATTCAGATAGTGAGTCTAAGAGAATGAGTCAGGTTTTAAGCCGAACAGATTTATTATAGGGTACATGTTTCATCTAGAAGAGCCTTATGCTTCACATAAGACATTAATTAATTGTGGGACCAAGGAGGTTGTCGTACGGTACTTAGGGACGTGCGATAATACGGCTTAGCATGGACACGAGCGAGAGCAAGGGAGGGGTAAATGATGTAGTCATAATTAAACCTGAATGTATAACCGTTTTGTTAACAAGCCAAGGTCCACCGGATGTGTAATTGATCCCTGAAAAATTACAAGCGTTCGAAATCAGTTAGTCAATGAAGAGAAGTAATAGTGTATGACAATACCATGCAATCTTTACCTTCCTACAGTGGCGTAGGAAAGACTAGCCTCTTGATGACATACGTGCAGAAGTCCTTTCCCGGAGAGTATATACCTACCGTGTGAGTAGAAACAGTTAAAAAGAGCACTATATTTATAAAATTGTATGGACAAGCGGAGACAATCACTTTCATCATCCATTTCTCAGTATAGGTAGATCGTATTTTAAACTGCTTGTATTTAAACTGCGTGCCCACTTTTCAGTACAATTTCAAAAAGTATTGCTGATAGCACTGCAACATATTCTAATATTCCTTCGGTTTGAACTTTGTGCAGTGGTAACTATGGTGGTGAACAAATTGAGTTAATTGTTGATGGGAAACCATATGTCTTATGTCTTTGGGACACACTTGGTATGTCGGCTTGTTGCAAACACCTGTACCATGTATTTATTTTGTCTTTGCACATTACACAGGCCAATCAGACTATGACAAACTCCGGCCACTTGCTTATCCAAAAACTGTGAGTACTCTTCTTGTGAAACCACATACATCTACCAGCAGTTTCTGACTTGGTTTGAACATCATTAAACCCATAATGCTCCACGAAAAAACAATTTGTCTCATAACCTGACTTTCGTGAAACATGACCCAAAGTCAATTCAAACCTTTTTTTTCTTTCATTACCGTTTATGTTGTTCACAATGATTAGATAAACCAAGCATTCCTCTTGAACTTTGCTCAATTATAGTAATGGGTTATGATTAACTTTTACAACCATACTCGGCTCGGCTCATTTCTTGTTATGGCAGCTGGTGTGCACACTGTTTATCATAATGATCAACTTCCCTGACAGATATTTATCTCTGCTGCCTTGTTGTTATGCAGGACATTTTTCTTTTGTGCTTTGACCTGGCATCATCATCATCATTTGAAAGTATAAAGAATAAGGTGCGTTTCGTATTTTCATTGGACAAGATATCAATTTCTTCACTTAGTGGCACGCAGAACTAACACCATTGCCCAAACACTCCTCTTGTTCTGGTTGGCACAAAGTTGGATCTCAGAGATGACAAGAGCACTGTTCAGATCACACATGTTCAGGGAGTTCAGATGCAATGTGACATTAAGGCAGCTACATATGTGGAATGTTCATCCCTTATGCAGAAGAATGTGGAAGCAGTCTTTGAAGAAGCTGTCAGAGCAGCAGTACTCAATCACAGGCTTACAGAACAAAATAAATGTATTGTGATGTAATGTCAAACATATACAATTTTCCTGCACTTGCCAATCTGAAATCCTTTCATGTGTTACCTTTTTAATTTATTATTATTAAAGTCCTCTAAAAATGAAGATTAGACATATTAATTGAAATTGTTAACAATGAACTATAATTCCCTGCTCATGATCACAAGACTGAACAATACAAAATTGTGTGCTGTGAGGTTGACTCCTTAACATTTCGTGAACTCTCCCTGTGAATCACAATGCTTTGTTCGACCTAATTCATAGCCCACACACCAAACCCAAGTTGCACAAATAGATAAAATAAGGAATTTTTTTTAATGCACCCACACACATTATTATGACAAAGCGTATGCAATTGTGTAAATATTATGTAAAACCATGCAGTGGGATCTAAGCAAACTCCGTAATTCCCACACAACAAAAAAAAAAAAAGTGGCCACATAAGGTTTTTGTTTAATCCCAGTTCCATAATTTCATTGAAATTAAGCACAGCATCATCTTAAGACTCGCAGCTGACCACTTAAATCAGGATCCCATATCCCATCTCTACCCCTCCCATTTAATCATAAACACACCAAGTGCTACAAACCCAATGTTATGAGTTTCAATGATTTGTATTCCTTTTGAAACAAGCTAGCTACATTAACGGTTGCCCTAGGCTAAGAATCTGTACTTAATTGCATGGAGTACTTTCTGCAAACTGCAGCTCTTAGAGAATGATGATTGGCTGTGATTGAATGACCAGAGTGAGCAATCACTGAATACACAAGTATAAGTGATGATAATAGTGATAGGTGAATGAATACAGATTGATAATAAAGAGAGTGATGGGTGGACCAGGCTCGTGAACACAAAATAATCAATGCCTTAAACTAGCTAGTGCTTCTTTGGGCATCCTCTCATCTTTTTCACACACCTGCTCTGATGCCTTTCCCCCTTGCTTCCTCTTCTGATTGCTCTGCCGCGGACGCCCACTGCCCTTTGAACGAGACTGCCCGGGCAAAATCCCTCTCGGCAAGCCATCACTGAACCCTCCAACACATGTCGACTCATCAACTCAAGCGCAGCTGCCACAGCAGTGCAGTGCACCCAGTTCCAGAAGCAAGACGGTTGCCATGGTGATTGAAGACATTCACTGGAATATCCCCTTTACGCTGGGATCGTAGAACGACCCAACCACTGCACCGTCGTGAAGGTCAACAAGATCGACACAAACCCGCGTCTGTCCGCATCGCCTGCTTCGGGATACCTTCCTACCATGCATAGGTCCTCGTAGATTAGGGTGCCATGACGCCTTGATGTGGGTCATGTGCTGGAAGTGCCTTGTGAGGGTGCCTCATGACAACGGTGGGCACCTCCCACCCATTGTAGGAGTCGTACACCCTCAGTTCACTGTTCTGGGCGGTGGTCAGGATGCGACTTTCCGTGCAACGGGTCAAAGTGGGCGGAGTTGATCGGAGGCGTCGTGAACCATGGTGGCAAGGGGCGTGGGCCTGGTCGGGCCACCATCCCCCATCGCCCTGACGTCCCAGAGCCGCCACGGTCCTGTCATTTGACGACGTCACGAGCAGCCACTCGCACGTGGGGACAGAATTCGGCGTGTTGAATTTAATCCTTGTGCAGGGCGTTTGTAAGTCCGCTGAACCACGCCCTCCGCATCCAACACGAGGGCGTCGCCCGTGTTCCCGCCGACGAACATGATGTCGCGGGAATTCGCAGAGAGGGCGAGGCTCGTCCACCATCGCTCAAAGGTCATCGTGTCGGCGTAAACTTCGGAGCGCTTCCCCTCCAAGTCTCGCAGACAGAACTTTCCGTCGACCGAGGTCGTGTACACCTTCGCAGGGGTGTAAGGATGGAACTTGAGCTGAGTGATGGCTCCGTAGCCGTAGCCTATTCCTTCGAGGAAGACGTCCTTCGATGGGTCGTCGACGTTCCACAGATAGATGTCTCCGCCGTGGGACGACACGGCTAGCAGGTTGTGGTAGGCGGGATGCCACTCTATGCACGTGACCCTTCGGTTAAAGGGGCTCGCCGTCTTCTGCACTCCCCATGAGTGGACGGCCTCGATGAAGTCCGTGCGCAGGTAGTTCAAGACAGCCCTTCTGGAAGAAAAAGGAAACGTGTCGGCCTCACGCGGAATGCTGCGCACATCGCTAGGTCCACAGATGCAGTCCAGCAGAGACGACCTATAACCAAAAGCCATGACAAGTGGCACTGGGTTACATAATGATATAATAGCTGGCAATGTACCACGTGTCAACATGTATGGTCTGGTACCCAGCCCAACCATGACGTAAACATACAACATAAAAAATTAACCCTATGAGGTATGGCGGGAGTGGACGTCGTAGGAGACGCACGCAAGGCCCCTGTCCTAACGCGTTGTTTGTGCGCTGGGTTGAGGAATGGAGAGACGAGGCGAGAGAGAAGGGGGTGAAAACCCAGTACACATACGCAAAGGTGTTAGAACCCTTCTGCTTATTTATGAATGTACTAGTAGAGTCACATGGGGTACTAATCGCTTATTGCACATGCATCGCAGGCAGCGGAGTCATTAAAGAAGTACCCTCTGCCGCTGCAAAGTGGTCAGGAAGCGAGGATACTTAGCCACATAGGTACGTAACCACAGACTTCATGGCATCAATAACTAACTGTCCGCTTCGAATTTCAGGAGAAAAACTAGCTCAGAAGTTGGATGAGAAGCTAGAAGAATACCGCAATAGCGTTAGGGATAATTCAGATGTAGGTTCGGGATCCGCTGGGCCATCCGACCTTTATAATTCGCGCCTTGTTGGACCCGCGTCATCGACTGAAGGGGTTAACAGTCATTCAGAAACCCTTGGTGGCAGCGACTTTTCCGCTAAAAAGGCACGTACATTGCTCGGTTCTATTTTACTGATGCTCTTTTTTTGACGTTTTTTCCTTTTCAAAAAGCCTAGTGTGCATGTTTACTGCATTCATACATGTGAAACGTGGGGTAGACATAAACTGCAAAGATTGATGGCATCATAGATATTAGACTGGAATATCTAATATCTATGATGGCATGTAAGCTATCTATTACTTGACATTTTAAATTACCGTATATTTTACCGTTCTATGAATTTATCCAGTTGTAATTTCCGCGAAAATATTCATAATGCTGACAATATTAAGTGATCATATCTATTTAAAGTGTGTAATGTACCTAGAGCAATCAAAAGTGAAGCTGCTGAGTAGATAATTATTAAATCTTAAGGTCAAAATCTTTAGTCTTTCAGGTTGAACAGTGGGTCATTGGAAAATTGCTGAGGGTTACATTGTTTAATTAATTAATAGAGCATGTTTCACTATATCTTTCTATGTTGCTGGAGGATTTGTAGTTACAATACCACTGAATTTTGCTACTTTTGGTGATTTTTACAACTGTAATGTTTGCAAATTGATTATACCGTACGAGGATCTATACCTGTGGGTTTACTTTACTGCAGAGAAGGAAGGCCTCTGAAGAGTATATACCAGCCTATCGGTCTGGACCATATGCCCTCCTTGTAGCACTCCACAATGCAGCAGAGCAGGTGGGTGTGTGAGTGTGTTACTCTAAGACTATGTCTGAGTTATGTGCTATTCCCCCCCCCTTCCACCCAACTGAACTTTGCCTGACTGTTGTGCGTATTGCTCACTGTTGTGTTGTGTACACAGCGTCCAGGTTTCCCTGGCTACCTTAGCAGGCTTGAGTTGCAGAGTGAAGCACAGAAGTACTGCGATACCTCATTCACTATAGTAAGTGGTTTTCCTCCATCCATGTGTCGCACATGACATATACATGCAAACATACATAAACACACACATATACATACACACACAAGTACACTGTCGCATATTCATAATACACGCTATGTAACGCATGTGGAGATACTATCAGCGTTCTTGCGGGGGTAATACCTCCTCGCGTTCAGATTTACCACGTGATAAGAACTCGTCATGGTCCTACTAAAGCGTTTCATGGCTGCAAGGCATCGCATTACGGCGATATTAGCTGCAGTTGCACTCTTGGCCGTGGTTGGAGTTTACCGAAGATTACCTCACGTGGGCTCCCAGCAAGTGTCCGTGAGCTTCCACCAAAAGCAGGACGGAAGCGCCGCGTGGCCCATGGCCCTGGCCGACGTCGAACCCGCTTCCGTGGCGGAGGAACTGGAGTCTCCGCCGCTGTCCAGCGCAATCGCCCTCCGAAGACCCGGGAATCTATCGACTGTCTTTACCATCGCGGCGGAGAGCAACACGAGGTGGGAGGCGGGGACCTTCTGTAGGGACTTCGTCGAAGACACGTTTACGGTCCCGCTCAACGTGTGCGCCAGCGGAGGACAGATCCGTTGCTACGGGGCTGCCTACTCCACCGTGATGGCCCAGTGCATCATCGAGAACGTCCTCATCCGACCCGCTGTGGCCTACGACACGCTGGCTTGGGGGGACCGAGACAAGCGGACGCCCGGGAGCAACGCTACGCAGCTCGTTAGCACGCCCGACACTACCCCGTGCGGGAGCCCCAACCCACAAAGGCTCATTAGAGTCACGCAGAGGTTCGATCCGACCCGCGTCCTGGCGTTCGAAGCCCTCGCCAGCGCGCCGGCCCGACCGGAGGACTGCGAGGCGTGGGTGGAGGAGACCACTTTCGTCTTCACGAGCTCGTGCGAGCACGTGTACTTCCGCTTCATGGCGTGGTACAGCTTGTTCAAGTCGCTGCTCGACCGGGGGGCCATCGGGAGTCACAAGATACTGAGATTGGACGAGACCCACCACGCCTACATGTTCGCGGACTTCGAGCGGAGGCTGTTTCCCGGGCTGTACCCGGTTCAGGAGCTGCGCGAGAAGAGGCTGTGCTTCAGGAAATTGATCACGTCGCCCTGGATGTACTCCAGCATTCCTTTCGAGTGCAAGCAGAAGCGCATGTTGCGACAGCGCTGCCACAGTTGTAGCGGCAGGAACGCTAGCCTCTCGTCCTTCGCCCTCTTTCGTAAGCACGTCCTGAGCACGTGTGGGGTGGACGACTCACTCCCCGTCAGTAGCTACCGAGACCCGAAGACGGTGGTCATCATCCTCCGCAAACAGTACAAGCGACATCCCTACGACGGGGGCAAGATTGAACGCATCTTAGAGAACGAAGATGACCTTGTGTCGGGCATAAAGAACCACTTCCCAGGAGCTGACATTCAAGGGGTCCATCCGGAAGACCTGGACATCTGTGAGCAGATTGTAGTTGTGCACAGGGCGGACATATTGGTGGGACTGCACGGGGCAGGGCTCGTTCACCTTTGGTGGTTGAGGGACTCGGCCTTCATTCTGGAGCTCGTACCGGGCTATGAGCGGGACAACCCCACCTTCCGCATGTTGGCTGCTCTTACTGGCACAAGCTACATTGGCCACAACATAGATGACAGGACCTCTAAGTATATTATGAAAGTGAATGTGACCAAAGTGCTGCAGACGTTGGACAGTGCACTGTCATCTCATAATTCTAGCTTTCAATTCATGTGATTTACACTTTGTCCGACTCCAATCAGTGCTTGAGATCATTGGATTTTATTTGGCTTATGTACATCACATGAGCCCAGCCAGTGTCATGCTGCACTTGCATTCAGGGTCCTGACACATCTGAATAGGGTATAATAGAAAGTCCTAAGATATAATCCCTTATCGTACCTGTACAGCCTAATGCATGGTCGTATCATACCTGTACAACCTCCTTATCGTACCTAATGCATGGCCTTATCGTACCTGTACAGCCTAATGTATGGCCTTATCGTACCTGTACAGCCTAATGCATGGCCTTATCGTACCTGTACAGCCTAATGCATGGCCTTATCGTACCTGTACAGCCTAATGCATGGCCTTATCGTATCTGTACAGCCTAATGTATGGCCTTATCGTACCTGTACAGCCTAATGTATGGCCTTATCGTACCTGTACAGCCTAATGCATGGCCTTATCGTACCTGTACAGCCTAATGTATGGCCTTATCGTACCTGTACAGCCTAATGTATGGCCTTATCGTACCTGTACAGCCTAATGCATGGCCTTATCGTACCTGTACAGCCTAATGCATGGCCTTATCGTACCTGTACAGCCTAATGTATGGCCTTATCGTACCTGTACAGCCTAATGCAGGTTCTTATTACACCGCATGGAGCTCCATGTCATCACTCACTAGGCGTGGACTGATTAGTAAAGTAGGAAACCCGGCCAGGTGAGTGGAAGGATCTACTGAAGTCATTGGCCTAGCACCTTTCATTTCTATATGTTGTCATGTTCCCTCCTCCCCCTCCCAACTTCTTCCTCTTTCATGTTTATTCTGTCAATCTAGTTATTACACTAGCTTACAACACTCTGTTACATGTTATCTTATTAATGTATTTCTTTTGAATTATTGTGCGCACTTTAATAATAAGTAGGTGACTTTAATAATAAGTAGGCGATATGTTTTTAATTCTGGAAGTAGGCTTTGCGTTGCATCGTTTGGTTAGGATGTTGTGTTGTGATGTCGGATTGATTTGCCATCGTGATTCAGAGTTCACGAAACGTTTGCATTATGTGTGTTGTGTGTGGGATAGTGTATGTGCATGTTTGCATGATGGTTTTGACCACTTGAAATGATATAGCTTGCAGGAACATTTGTTTAGAATCTTAGCATTTTTGTTTTTGGAGAGAGCAAATGGGCAAGTGTTTGCTACCTTTTGAACTTAATGCAGGTCTGTCCTCTGGTCCCCTTGTGCTCCATTCAACCACCTTTTTTTTTCTGTGTGTTTGAACTTTGATTGGTCTCAGATACATCTTGACAGAAGCAGGGGCTGTGCTTGCAGCAAAGCTTCTGGAAGGCAGTGCAGCCCTCACTGATAACCCGTGCAGGTACCAACTGCTCTGCCTCCCTCAGAGAAGGTCAGTGTGTGTTGGCATGTGGGTTGTCGACAGTTTGGCCAAGGATTGGAAGGGGGAGGAGGGCAGTGACCTTGACCCTAGCTTGTAAACATAATGTTTCTAAACAACAGTGAGTGACATCGGGAATTCTTTGTACGCTAGATGCCAAGTTCTGCATGCTTGGATGTGGTGTACTGTAAGCAGAAATAGAAAGGGCCTTTGCATTACATTGCATTTCATTATCACACTTACTACCTTGTACTCACATGGTCATGTGGCATTCCAGACTCTGATGTGTGCACATGTTTACAAGTATTCAAGTTTTAATGAGCTCCAAACATACTGGCTTGGTTATGCATGCGGATCAGGTAAAAAGGTGGGGGTGTCATAAGGAGGTAGGAGTTTCATGTAATTAGATGGACAATACCAACATCATCACACCTCCCTTGTCATAAGGGAGCGGGATGGGGTAAAGCTGAGCTTAAGCTGGTATGGTGTTGGGGCAGGCTATCATGTGTCAATTTCCCGTGTTGTTTTGTGCATGGTGTGTTCCTCCCCAGTGTTATGTGATACAAAGCAAGTACTGCATGCTATCCTAGCTTCTTTAGTGTTACTGTGAACTGACACAGGTTGACATGCACTTGTGTTTCATGGGGCTTTTCCTCCTCCCCATACCAGATGAAACAGCCAGCAGCGATGATGATAGTGCCTCAAGTCCTGATATTTCACCTCCAAGAGCTTCCATTGAGCTGATGAGTAGTCAGTCTGGAAAGTATGTCATCTTAATGCGCTGTTTGTCCATTCCGCATTTAGGGATATTTTTTTCTTTAAACTACATTAGTTGAAGTTCCTCCCAAGTAGATACATGCCCTCATGTTAATGCATTTGGTGTGGTGGCAGATGCAATCTGCATGGAGGAAGCTACCATCTTAATTTTTTTAATATGCATTAGAAAGGCTAGAGGAAAGGGCTTTTGTTGCCAGGATAGAGGACATGCCTTGTAAGGAAAGAGGGGGTGTTAAGCTCTATACTTTGCAGGTCTGAGCTTTGCTTCTGGTATGTCACCCCTGAAGAAAAGTGTGTGTGCAGGAAGGACCAAGCTGCTGTCACCTTCAATGGTATGACCTGTCTGTGCACATCTGAGACATGTGTGTGTCTGTGTGTGTATGTGTGTATGTGTGTATGTGTGTCTGTGTGTGTATGTATGTGTGTGTATGTATGTGTGTGTGTGTCTGTGTGTGTATGTGTGTCTGTGTGTATGTGTGTCTGTGTGTGTATGTGTGTCTGTGTATGTGTGTGTATGTATGTGTGTGTGAGTGTGTGTGTGTGTGTATGTGTGTGTGTGTGTGTATGAAGTACTACTAAACCACTAAACGTTGCATGGAGGAAAATAGCAGCCATTCATATAAAGCAGCCTTTGTCATCAGCGGGGGTACAGCATGTGTGGCTATCCTCTCCACATTCCAATAGCTAACAGTTTGCAGCACATGTGCATGAACACTGAGAGTGACTACCCAGATACGCACAATCTTTTAAAATCCCCAAGCATGTGACCACACCATGTGCTATTCTGCCAATCACATTTGGGAGTGAGGTAACTCATTCACTATGCTCGACTGACAGAAACATGTGTCGTCAATGCATTGAAAATGATTGATATTAAAAGTTTATGCTATTACACGTGTTTATGGATTTGGTTGTGAATAAATTGTGCTATTTGATGATATTTGATTTTGATTGTAAATGTTTCATTTACACATTATGTATTTAACTTGTGTTGAAAGCTACTTTTGCATATGTGTGTACCATACACTGACAATTCGTGTGGTAGATATGTGTAGTTATTGCCAAATCATTAAACTATCCTTGTGTGACTTGAATGTGTGCAATGCCTTGTACTGGTTTTGTGTTCAGTTTCACAATCACAATTACATTCAGATAAACTGACAGTAGGGTTCTTAGTGAGGTGCAGTAAGAAGCTACTGGAATCCTCAAGCATATTGTACACCTTGGATCACCACAGGTACATCTCTGTGCATGTCATATGTGTATCATGTGTGTGTGTGTGTGCATGTGTGTGTGCATGTGTGTGTGCATGTGTGTGTGCATGTGTATGCATGTGTGTGCGGGTGTGTGTGTGTGTGTGTGTGTGTGTGTGGTAAGTATAGTGTGTGTATGTGTTTATGTGTGTGTGTGTGTGTGTGTATGCGGTGTGTATGTGTATGTGTATGTATGTGTATGTGTGTGTATGTGTATATGTTTGTGTGTATGGGTGCGTGTGGTATATACATTTGTGTACAGTGTTTCTTTCAGTTACCTTTCTCCATGTAACTAGACTGATAGATATGCATTGTTTAGGTTATGAATAAACATGACATCCTTGTCACAAAACCACTCTCTCCTTCCTTAACTCTTTGAACGCCAAGTGCATATATACATGCATTCTCACACAACTATATAATCATCTGCATGATGCATGCCAGTGTTGTGTTTGTTACAAAGAATCGTATTGAATTTACTTACATGCAATTCAGTGACATGCATGTAAACCAGCCATGTAGATGCTGAAGTCAAACCCAGGTGGGGCACTGGGGTGTGCGCACATCTTGTGTGTCCATCATTACCTCACAACATATGGTTGTAACAAACCATACTTATTATGAACTGCAGATGGAGTGAACTGGCATTTAAAAAATGTTGTATTACATTAATGTGGGATACACATATCTGCTCTGCAGGGAATAGTGAAGTCATCTGAACAATTGTGTTCTTCAGAAGAAACATAATTACTGCAGTTGTAGAGTAACCAAACATGTCATGTACTTATAAGGTCACAAGTGCAGCAAACATTTGCATGCATGCATGCATCATGAAGTTGCGATCCACACATTTCTTACTTACACTGTCATGTGTATATGCATGCATGCATATATATGAAAACTAGCATGGCGTTCAAAGAGTTAATGTATGACATATTTTAATTTAACCAATGGCCCTCACGTTTGCTAGTAATTAGATAAGGAAACTAAAACTAATTGCCAGTAGGAAGTGCTAGACATTGTGTCCCGGTTAAGTGATATTAACCGGTTGTTGTTCTGCGAAAATGTACTAGTCCACATATTGAGTCACTGTATGTGGGTGTGTGCTATGAATCTAGTTAATGAGATGAGGATTACATTGTACTTGTAATTACAGATTGTCTTGGTTGCAAGATACTGGGGCTGTAAGGTAGCAGGCTATAAGATTAACTTAAGAGAACTTTTTATACAATTTGTATGGTGTAGTATCCTGACTATGTACTAGTAAGTATGGTGTAGTATCCTGACTATGTACAAGTATGTATGGTGTAGTATCCTGACTATGTACAAGTATGTATGGTGTAGTATCCTGACTATGTACTAGTAAGTATGGTGTAGTATCCTGACTATGTACTAGTATATATTATGGTGTAGTATCCTAACTATGTACTAGTATGTATGGTGTAGTATACTGACTATGTACTAGTAAGTATGGTGTAGTATGTACTAATATGTATGGTGTAGTAAGCTGATAAGGTACAAGAGAGGTGTGTGCTTTTTGTTTGACTTGTGATTTCTGATGTCGTACATTCAGGAAACAAGTTGATGGCATGGTATTCGCATATATTGCCAATGAAGATGCTCCAGAAATAGCTACTCCTCCATCGGAAGGTCTGTTTTGATTGGCTTGGGGCTAATCATTTGCGTGTTAATTCTGGCACCAAACCTAACAAGTATAGCATTAATTTAGTTGGTTTCATTGATTAATTTAAAAACTCAAGGTTTTAAGAGATAAAGATTTTATACACAGTGCATTTGTCAGATTTGTATTATAGCTTTACCATTGGACACATAAATATATATTTGTGTGAATGTGTATGTATACATGTTTTATTGTGTGTGTGTGTGTGTGTGTGTGTGTGTGTGTGTGGAGGTGTGTGTGGAGATATGGAAGGTCAGGGTGAATTAGGAAAGCGACCTAAAGGTCACGTCCGAGTGGACAGTGATGACAGCAGTGATGTGGAAGAGGTTCTCCCTTTATCAGAGAGGCTGGGGCTTTCCTGTGCGCATCCATTGAAGCAGCACACCGATATTCCACTCGCGTGCAAGAATGTTCCCTCAGTACGCAAGGATATCACACCTGTGCACAAAGATGTTGTTTCAGTGCATAAGGATGCTCCAACAGTGCACAAGGATGCTCCAACAGTGCACAAAGTTGCTCCAACAGTGCACAAGGATGCACCGACAGTGCACAAGGATGCTCCAACAGTGCAGAAGGATGCACCGACAGTGCACAAGGATGCTCCAACAGTGCACAAGGATGCACCGACAGTGCACAAGGATGCACCGACAGTGCACAAGGATGCTCCAACAGTGCACAAAGATAGTACATCAGTGCACAGCACTGTTACATGTAAGTCGGTGCGCAAGGATGTCCTACCAATACCTGTACTGGCAGGTATCCCTCTTACAGCCAATACAATTGACAAGACGTCTCCATCTAGGACTAACCAGGTTAACTTGTCTCTGTTTCCAAGTGGAAGGCTCAATCTTATGGGAGTTCTGTTATTTTGTACAGACCTACATGTTTGAATCTAGCTGGACTCCTACTGAAAGGGCAGGTCTTGCAGCTATTAGGAGAAATGCTCATGATGGATTGACATCCAAAAGTGATTGGTTTTTTAATAAAAATGTGTTATGCACGCGTAGTGTACATGTATGGTATGATTATAGAACATGCGGGTGTATGTGCACTTAACTTGAAGTGCCATACAGGTGTGCCTTAAGGAAGGGGAGGGGGTGGGGTGCACATTGCTCCCCATGTACAGTTGGTACATTCAAAAGTGGGCAGAGCTTCTGAATTTGTGCCATCTAATGTAGACCTTCTTTGTGCCTCCTCTTTCTCTCTAGTGCCCGAAGTGTCTTCTCACACTGCCACCACTTCTCCATCCATCAGTGGAATGGCTACTACATCAGTAGCATCTAGCAGCATGTCTGAGTGAGTGTGAGGTGGCTCTACCCCATGCCCTCCAAGCTAAATGTGGCACTGCTTCAAATGTGTGCACATGTGTGTTTGTGTGTGTGTATTTGTGTGCGTGTGTTTGTGTGCTGCGTGTGTATGTGTGTGTGTTTGTGTATGTGTTTGTGTGTGTGTTTGTGTTTGTGTGCATGTGTTTGTGTGCGCGTGTTTGTGTGTTTGCATGTGTTTGTGTGTTTGTGTGCATGTGTGCTGTGTGTATTGTGTATTTGTGTGCATGTGTTTGTGCATGCGTGTTTGTGTGCGTGTGTGTGTAAGTGTGTTTGTGTGCGTGTTTGTGTGTTTATGTGTGTGTGTGTTTGTGTGTTTATGTGCGTGTGTGCGTGTTTGTGTGCATGTTGTGTGTGTGTGTTTATGTGTTGTGCATGTTGTGTGCGTGTGTGTGTGTGTTTATGTGTGTGTGTTGTGTACGTGTTTGTGTTTGTGTGTTTGTGCGTGTGTGCATGTTTGTGTGCATGTGTTTGTGTGTTTATGTGTGCGTGTGTGTGGGTGTGTGTGTGTGTGTGTGTGTGTGTGTGTGTGTGTGTGTGTGGTGTTTGTGCAAACATACATATACAGGTGTTCTGATGCATCTCTGTATCTACTCTAATTGGTTATCATCATTGCAGGGCCATGGTTGATTTGAGTAATCCTGTTTGTGTGCTCAGGCCAGGTACGCTGTTTTGTGTTCTCTCATAGCAAATCTGATCTTCAGACTTTTTGTAAACACGATCTCTTCATTCTTTTGGAAGGGAAGAAAGGTGTCCTGCTGCAACGCCTATGTTAGTCCTCCTCTGTTATATCCTTATAGGTCAATTTGAAGTTGTCTTGTGTGTGGATAGTTCAGAGTCCTCATCAAATAGAAGGTTTGTTGTGAAGTAATGGTTCTATGACAGTTATTTATTGTGTGTGTGGTGTGTATATGTGTTGTGTGTGTGTATATCTACATGTGTTGGTGTCCACATCAGATCTGCCTCTCAATTCCGTGGCATGCTTCTCCAAGAGCTGGGAAAGAATGGTACCCAGTCCTGTTAATTATGAGCTGTGAGTGTCACCATGCATCTTGTAGGAATCAGATTCGATGTTCGGAGACTGAATGTTGGGGACTTCATGTGGATAGCTAAGGAGATGGTGCTCCCACAACCAGGCAATCGACCCCAGTTGTTAGAGACCACACCCCATATGATGTCACTTCCTGTTATCCTCTTGTAGGGCAGCTGTCCCTGCCCCAGTCCACCGAGATAGTCTTGGAGCATATTGTTGAGAGAAAGCGCATGGATGACTTGGCATTTAGTATCTGTGATGGGAGATTCCATGAACAGAAGGTACTTCATTTTGTTAAGTCCTTGTAAGAGGTGTGCACATCAGCAACAATACTCTAAATATCTGGCAATGCTTTAAAAAAAAACTGTTATTGCTCCATATTAAAATTAGTTAATTAAATGATTTTTTGTGTACTATTTGTATGCATGAGGCAAATACTAACAGTGAAAGATTTTAAACGTTACAAAGATAAAGAAATCGAGAAAAGTTATGGTTCAATAATTTCCTATAAATATAAATAAAATGGTAATTTAATCGAATTGAAACTTTTCATTGTATTACTGTATGAATTGATGTTTATGTCAGTGGTGTGGCTGTGTGCTCTATTGTATGTATTATGTTATGTTTGTTCCAATTACTGGAAATATACCTGTGTTGATGTGAAATTCAAACTAACTAACCAAACTTCAAACAAACCTTTCAAAAATGAAAAATTTGAGCTGCTATAACTCAACACTGATATCGATGAACAGTTATTGCTTAACTTATTAAATGACTAATGACTAATGTTCATTGTGTATTATGATGACCAGTCAGAATTGTACTAGTATGTATCTACATGTACTTCCCAACTGTTACTACATTTTCACACCTTTAATATGATTGACTCAGTTTCGATTGAAACAATGTGGTGTGAAGTATCCTGTGTATCTCGTGGAAGATTATGGAAGCCACACCCACCTTCAGCTTGATGCCAGGGCTCTAGAGCAAGCCATCACTAATACACAGGTAGTCTGTCGTATATGCAAGTCTGCATGAGTGCTTGGGTATGTACACTGTGCTTTGTACTCTTATCTATTATGGTAGGCACAAGTCCCTATTGAAAAAACAAGATGCCATTAATATTAACAACATATGGGATCATTGCAGCAAAAAAGGCACCTAAAACATTAACATAGTGCTTGCGCTGAAATGTATGGCTAATTAACAATTTGGTGCCTTACAACTTGGTAACAGTCCGATTTTCAGTATACTAAATATAGAACTATGCCCAAATCAGTCAGTGGTAAATATGCATAGCAGGTTTAGGATCATGTGAGCTGCAACAAAAATCTGTTTAGATTCAGGAACCGAAAAACAAGTATGAGCAGAACTGGTAGATAGTGTACTTCTGGCTGCTGTCACACATGTGTGCATGTGTGTGTGTGTGTGTGCATGTGTGTGCATGTGTGTGTGCATGTGTGTGTGCACATGTGTGTGTGCATGTGTGTGTGCATGTGTGTGTGCATTTGTACAACTACACGTGTGTGTGTGTGTGTGCGTTTGCATGTGTGTGTTGTGTGTTGTGTGCATGGGCATGTGTGTTTGCGCGTGTGCTCTAATTTTGTTATCATTGCAAGTTGCATTTGCTTCATCCCCTATTTGATTGATGTAGACATGATTGATGTGGAGACAGCTGTGGTTAAATCAAGTTAGGGTTGCACTTTGATTAGAATTGTGAGAACGGTTTCAACCTTAATTTAAAGCACAAATCCAACACTACTGTAGCTGGTGAAAGCGAGGGGTTTGCACAGGGTCATTCCATTAAACATAACACACATATTGACACTTATTTTAATTTTTACTTGTGTGTCTCAAATGTATCACAATATTAGGTTATACAGTAAAATGGCAATTTTTCATTGGAAAATAATCCGTGTGTAAAAAAATTCGCTTAATTGAATTTTTCATGAGTCCACACAAAAAAGTAAAATAGTGAAAATTTTTTCAAATTAATCAATGTGCATTAAAAATGGCAGTGGAATTCCATTTCAAGTGTTGTGTGCACATTTACAAAAGCGTCTGATCTGGGACCGACTTTGTTGGAGAGGCTCCAGGGAAACTACTAACGAGTGTGACAGATATGCAGTTGAAATGTAGTGAGCAGGTTTAGTAGTTGGACCCTTACCACAGAAAGGAGATGAGATGTAGAAATAACACCAAAGCTAAATGTGCAGTAGGTTATACTCTCTGAAGCTGTTTTGAAAACATATATAGTCTCACATTTTTCCATCACATTGACAACTTCTTTATTGGATAGCTTATAACCCAGCTGCACAAAGTGGTTGAGGATCGATATTGTGTTTGTGCGTATGAATGCAACATGGTAAAAGGTGTCTAATTTTACATACTCGATATAATCGATGTTTGAAGTTTCCGTTACCTACAATTATTTGTGTTTAGATTTTCGTAGTCCCTTTCACCCATGAAAATTAAAAGACAATGGAAAATTTCCATGTTACGGTCAGTCAAACATTTTGGCTACTATTACAGAAGGGGACTAATTCTTAACCAGAAATAGGAACAGACAAGTTTGAAAAAAAAATTTTTTTCTGGACTTGTGAAGACACAATTGAAGTGACAATTGGGACATTGAAAATGAAAAGCGTATATACAATTAATAAAAGTTAAGACGACAAAGAGTTCTTTGGGAACACACATTGAAGTTATGGAATACAAATGAAGTTGTTCGTATCAAGTAAGTGATGATTTGCAGCTTATGTTTTGTATTGTTAAACTGTTTTAAAGCCCAGTTATCATAGCTTGATTATCAGCTACATGATAAAAACATTTTCAATGGAACCCTTTGTCATCCCAACCTTAAAATGCCCTGCAAATATAATTACAGACCGTCTTTTTAAAAATAAACAGCACTTTTAAAACCAAAACTGCTTATACTCTTTTCACTTTCAATCAGGATTTAACAAAATGCTATGTAGATCAAGTTCAAGCACTGGAACACCCAATTTTCGATTTTCATTTCAATCGTGTGTTCACAGGTCAAAGATGATATTCAAATGTGCCTGTTCCTTTGTGGTTAAGCATTTCTCACCACACATGTGTAATTGAATTACCCACAACCTACGTGCATCATTGAAGCAATTTGTACTATATGGGGGCGTGTGTAATGTACAAAACCAATTAGAATATTGATGTGTCTGTTTTGTGCAGTTGGAATTAGAATTAAATTTTGTTAACATGTTAGTACCTTAAAATCGAAAGTCTGATATAATTGTTAACTGGCCCACCTTTTAAGTATGACAGTATTGCAGAGTAATATCCATATTTGTATACACCCTAGTTCTAAAAGTTGGGGATATTTCATATCTCACTTCATTGATGTAGGTAATCGACAAGTTTTTTATCAAAAGAACTAAAGATTTACGTGGCTCTGTTGAATATTTGACTCTTTTGACAAGATATTTGCAGAAGTACTATGTGGTAAGCAATTCCTGATCAGAATATGTTGTGCAAGTAATATGGTATTTTGACTGTGTTTTAATTAAGCATATAGAATCAACCACATATCATACTGCAGTTCAGCCATTTGTTCTCCCTCATAGGGTAAGACTCTGAAGGCATATCCTCTTGATACTGTGTTGCTTCAAAACAAATGCGAAAAGCCATCAGATTCCACAGTTCTGTATTCCACTTTATTTGAGGAATTTAACACTGCCTCACTGAAAAACAAGGTACATGTATATATGTGTGCTGCCATTATGCATTTTCATACAGTATCTTGAAATCTGTACATCTGTAGGTTCTCACAACCTATGAAATGTTTGCCATGCATCTGATACCTCTCGCTGGTGTATCAGCAGAGAAGGCACATGCTATTCTCGAGGTGTTCCCCACTGTTGCCTCGTAAGTTATTATTGCATTCAATAAAAGTGTTGCTAAGTCTGATTGTCGCTGGATGTCTCAACATTGTTTGAAAATGGAAAGGAGTACAGTGTTCAGTAGGTATATTAGTGGCTTTGAGTTTTGAAAGTAAGATAAGAATGTGCTGTTGCTGTAGTGGAATCGTTTTAAAAAACTTGGTCATTTCTCCCATGTTTAATTTTGTAATGATCACCACTTTCTTTTGCATTTGACATGAAAATACTCATTTTAAATAGTTGCTGCTAATTCTATCTCCCCCTCCCCCTTGCTCTGCCCTTCCCTTATGATTTTTCAGTTTGAGACATGCTTACAAGCAGTGCTTGAGTGAAAAGGAACGAGAAAATCTGATCAGTGATATCAGAGCAGGACAAGGGCAAAGGTATGCAGAGTTTTATGATTCAAATGAAGGTGTGGTCGAGGCTGATTTTTGTTCTCACACACACACACACACACACACACACACACACACACACACACACAAACGTACACATCCATCACATTGTAGAAGGGTTGGACCAGCAATTAGTCGGTTGATATACACTCTTTACTGGAAGAGTTAGGAGGCTCGGGCATTGGACTTCTGCCATCAGTTACTCTTCTGCATCTTGTCACCCCAGCACTGTAAAATCAGCGTTCTAGCTGGGTCTCAGTGTTCTAGCTGGGTCTCAGTGTTCTAGCTGGGGTCTCAGTGTTCTAGCTGGGTCTCAGTGTTCTAGCTGGGTCTCAGTGTTCTAGCTGGGTCATGTGCATAATTTTCCCCCGACTGTGTTACAACATTACTTTCAACAGCACAATTGTCAAACTATGTGTCTGATCAAGTACATAAATACTTGGTAATTAGAGAGGGTCAAAATGCGTACTGGTATTTTATGGAAGGACTATATAGGCATCCAAATCTAGTTTCAAGCTTGACTACCACAAAGCTTAGTAGCTTTTGAACAAATGCCGAGAAAACTTTTCAGATTGAGATTAGCCATTATAATACATTATACTTCATGCAGGTAGAGTAAGTGTATTAATTTATCCACCACCGATTAAATTCAGGTTTGATTTCAATGGTGGAGGAGGTTCAGTAAAACTAAAGAAAAGAACGTTTGATTACAATTTTGAATACAGTGGCATTTTAAGAAATCGTGAGAGGTGTGGACTGCATGCAGCCAGCATCGAGTCAGGTATGGGTGCAGTGGAAAGTGAGCAATATTGTGTAGTGAGTCCATGCATTTACAAATGTGTAAGTGCTCTGACTAGGGAAGGATACTTCAATACATCAGATTTGTACATTGAAGATGCATGTTAATGTTCTCTTTTAGTACAAACATTTAGAGTCCACAAGTTTTCTGCAAATCCAATACATGCAAAGTCCAGTTGATACTGACTGATGCACACTTGTAATCTAATCCAACCATTCTAAAATGAAGCAATTAGGCTATTATGGTATCATCTATTCTGGTGGTAATGATGTGGGTTAAATAACTATACTTACTGTTTGCTATTGCTGTTCATTGTGGTCAGCACGTCCTTCATTTTGTAACTAGTTTTCAGTTGTTTCATTTTGAAGCATTTAAGTGGTGACTTTTCATGAAGGTATTACATAAATTGTAAATTTTTAGTTCCTGATCTGACATGAAGTTTATTGCTAGGGGCCCTCTTTTTTGTGACGTGCCAAATTTACGTGGTTACGCTATAGTGTACAGTAGCAGACTTCAAAATACCAAAAAGTGCCAATATCCACAACTCCTTCCACAAATACATGTATTCAGCATATACAATACACAATGCAAATGTTTAGTTGTCTTCCATAAGTGGTTCCCGACTGTCAGTGGAGCCATAGAAGTCTGCCATTGAAACTTCAAGTTTTTCTTCCACAGCGTTTATATTATTATCCGATTCTCTGTTAAGATCTGAGTATGCAACAACTGTGTTTGGACGATTTACCTTGCCCATTATGCGAGTTTCAAACTCCAGTGCAATTGTGTTGAAACGTTGGTTGTGTTTAAATAGTATATAAAGATGACAAAGTACTACCACCACAGAAACCAGCAGTGCGCTTAAGATGCTGGCCGTTACAATGTTCCAATTAAATGATTGGGTGGTGACCAAGTTGTACAAAATTGCTGCAGATAGAAAAATCATGTTGACAAGAAAGAACGTCTCAAGCAGATTTAAAAACCAATTCTTGTAAACAGAGAGAATGTTGATCATACCAAAGTAAAAGGAAAGAACCAAAATGATAGCTAAGAGATTGATACTGATATCATTGGTTAGATTAGTGGTGAAGGGAAGATAAAGCATGACACGTAATACAAGGTGTATCCCAGGCCAGTAACGGTACCGATCCTTAAATGGAGCCTGGTAAGCATCGATAAATGGCTTTAATCTATTCACCCATTGGCAGAGTTTCAAGTGTGATTTAGCTTGTAACAAAGGTGCTACAAGTAAGAGGGAAGTATATGGAATGATGAAAACTGCCATTACTACTAATCCAGCAATGAAAAGGTAAGCATGTCTCCCTTGGGCATATACAATGTTCCCATCAGCTAGCCACACTGGAGGATTGTCATCAGCAGAATTGTCAGTGTCTAACCTCGTAAACGAAAAGATTGTAACAGTTGTTTGAAACAGCGTCGTGTATGAAAGTAAAATTAGTGTTGCCAAAACAGGAACTGCGTTGCGTTTACTGATCCAAGCTAGCTTAGATGACCATCTGCTACCGATGATGATGGCTGCCACCATGGCTAGGAGGTAAACAGGAAACAAAAGCTCTAGCCATGTCTTGGCATATGTGTCCATGCCATCATAGAAACATGTCTCAATTCCAAGGTCTAAGTTCATCCAGTCTACAAAAACAACGAGGAACTTCTCAAAGCCATTTTGATTGTTGGTAGGCAGCAAGTTGATTACCCCAGGTCTGACAATGTTGACAAATAAGATGAGGCCATTGATGGTGCCAACAGACACAGTGCAGTTGAGAAGAAATATTAAAGCCATCAGGACTGTGCCCATCAGTAAGATCGGAATCAGAAGCCAGATGTAGTGATATGTACAGGGCTTGCACTGAGCACTACCAAAGATGGCACTTAGGTTTGGCTTGCACCCTCCACACAAAATTCCACTGCGGTTGTGAGCGCACTGCTCATCTTGGTCACTAAATCGAAATGTTATAAAACTTGTGTTACAGTAATCGTAAGGACAATGGTCGTGAGCTGCGAGGTCACCACTCGAAGTATTTCCTACCCACAGCGTGCCAGATGTGGTGACCACTTGCTTGTTTATGTCGCACAGCACATCAAATTTTTGTAGGAGAGGGGCACATGTGCAACTGTATGATGTGCTATTCCAAATGAAGCCAAATGGACATGGAAGAACTGTGACAAGTGCTGCATACTTTAGTGTGCCACCAAAAAAATTGAAGTAAGCAGTTTTAGGCACCAGAACTATTGCAAATGTATGGATATAGTCTTTTTCTATGACCTCATAGACATAATTGGTACAATACTGTTGAGTTTGTTGTTGATTACCAGACACAACTGGAGTAGTGCAGTTGAATAGGGAATTTAAAGTGCTGCCCACTTCACAAGTATAGCTTAGAATAGCATCTGGTGATATCCCATTTAACTGACCAACAGTTATTATTGGAATGTTGATAGTTTGTCCAGGGTACACTATCTGTCCAGCACCAGTTGAAGAACTGCAGTCTACTGAGTAATTCGTACAGCTACACACACTTTGAGGAGCTGAAGATATAACTGCTGATGGATTGCCACTGTTGATGAAAGTAGCAGTTTTATTAAACACAGTTATCATACTTGGGCATTTGGCTGAATATTGTGGCACTAATGTGCAATCAAACGAGCACCTGTCTACATCCCCTCCATAGAGCACATTGCCTGCTACTTTCGCATAGTTGCCTTCAAAGTAAAGATGAACTCCAGGGTTCTCCAGGGTGCCATTGGTGTCGTTATACTGAAAGACACACTCTCCATTGCCACCTTTGGTGAATGTGTAAATGGCCCCTCCACTGCTTACAGCCGAGTTGTTAATAAATTTGGAGTATAGAGGTGCTTGGAAGGTGACATCAGAATTATGCAGATCGAGAGCTCCTCCATTGCTCGCAGCTGTGTTGTTGATGAGGCTGACATTACCTGCTAGGCGGAGATGACTGTAGTACAGCTCAAAAGCACTAAGCAAGCTGTTTGAAATGGAACTATCAATAAAATCTATGTAGCTTTCTGAGGAATAAATGTTAGTGCGATCGAAGCTGCAATTTTTGTATACATTTTTAGTTTGGTATGTTCCTATACCACCATAACAGCCAGTTGTAATAAACACAGAGTTGATGACTGTAACAGGATTGTCCATTGAAATGGACAGACTAGATGACTGGAGGACAACATTGCCGTATAAAACGCATTGCTCTATCAGCACAACTGTATTCATCCGTACTTGGTTTGACATGTCTATGTCAATACCAAAATAATCGTAATTGTAATCAGAAGAGAACGTTGAGTTGGTTAGTGTTAAAGAGTCTGGATCATTGCCAAGAGTGGGGTATGGAGTTGGATTGATGAAGTAGTACAAACCACCACCAATCAGGCTTATTGCTCTGAAGCTAGTCACATTGGATACAATGATATCAGAACTCATTTGATTCACTTGAAAGTTAAGATTGCCACCGTAAAAGGCCTGGTTTCTGTACAGTACGGTATTGGCAACATTGATGTGAACAGTGTCAAAGTTATGCAACATCAATATGCCAAGTCCAGTGCCCATGCTTTTAAATTTAGGATTAAAATAAATCTGTTTTTGTTCAATCCCAAGTAGAATTGAACCATCGACACCAAGGGCAAATAAACAGGAGGACAGATTTAAGACGGGTTCTGTGGAGTAATTGGATAGCTCATCATAGATAAATACAGCGTTGCCTCCTGCATATAGCTCATGAACTGCATCATTAACGTAGAAACGTGGTGCGATATAATAGGATCCATCATTACAATACGTAAATGTTTGATCATACAGCTGGAGGTTGCTCTTCACAAACTGATTGTTCCCCACAAATGATGATCCGGTGATCTGAGACTGTCCAAGTATGTTTATCCCCATAAGGCCATATCCTGTGCTGTTCTGTATGGAGGTGGTTTCAATAACAAGGTTGGTAACATTGATCATGAGAACAGCCACATTGTGAACTAAACTAATGCTGATAATTGGGCTGGTCTTCTGTATATATGATAAAGTTTCAGACACATTTGCTCCACAGTTTGCGATTGTAAGATTGATGAGCGAGAGGCTTGTGATGTTATTAAAGAGAAATCCAGAAGAGTTGTCGCATCTGATTACAGCTGTTGGCTCAAGAAATGTGACGTTTCGGTCTTCGTTAAAGGATACAGTGAAGTTGAATGTAATTACTTTATGTTCAACTGACATTTGATTGAAGGTGCCTAAACCAACAAAAGTTACTGTAGAGAGATTTTCAACATTGAAGCGTCCACTGCTCATTGGGTGCACACCAGGCAGAAAACAAAATGTGCTGTTTGACAGAAAGTAGACAGATGCATTTTGAATGTAGAAGTCAAGAGTATGACAGATTACGCCGACAGAACCTGGACATGTACCATTTGGAGTGACAGTATATGTGCAGGCAGGTCCTGCACTCTTGGCACTGCCACTTGCATAAGATGCAAGAAGATAGAAGACAGTCAATTGAGCGTATAACATCATCATCCTGTGATGGGAGAGAGACACTGAACCTCGACATTACGATTTATGCACATAATCATCATTTTCAAGGGAATTAGTTTGTCTAGTTATAGTATCTTAACTTCTGTGAGGCTGAGCTGTCATTATAAGTTTATAAATGGGATCGTTTTCCGCGAATAGAAATGTAACGCTCGCGTTGAAATGTATGACTAATTAAAAATTCAGAGCCTTATAACTCCATGACAAATATTCCGATTCTCAGTACGTAAGAAGCAATGTGTAGAGGACATTCTGACTTCAAAAAAATAAAAACATGCGTTTGGTCCCTTTTCGCGGAAACGATCCCAAATGTATAGTTCAGTCACTAATTTAACCTTTTCTCATTACATGAACTATTTAATTGTGCCGTGATATAGTATTATGCACCAGAATATAACATCATCTTTCTAAAATTAGATGAACCTACATATTCATGCTACACAGAGTAGTCTTGTTCCCCTTTGTACCACAGCTGATGTCCTGTTGTCTGTGGACTAGTAAGAATTTTGCCAGCTGTATTAACAAGTCTAAAACATGCTTGTAAGCACGCAATGTATTTAGTTAACTGAAATACTCCATGATTGGAAAGCAGTGTGTCATAATGCATTATAGAAGGTTATTTAAAACCCACAATGGAGGTGTGGCAGTAAAGTACTGGCAATCTGTCTGATGGTTGATAGTACAACCATCAGTCAGGTCCCCAGACTAGCTGTAAAGATAATATATACATAATTTCCGAGTTAGGGTATGTCTCGTTAAATTGCATGTGACAATCACGTGAATAAATGTGTTGGTAGGCAAAACATTAAACGTGCATGTGGTATGGATGTGAAGACTGCTCAACACTACAATGAAAAAGTGTAAACTGTGGGCCTTACTATATATTGATGAGGATCCTTATTTTGGAAAGAAACAGCCATAGATTTGTATGGTGTGCAGGTTTCCAGTTTTTCCTTTTCATTGCTTTTACCCACAATGTGGGCCAACTGGAAACCTGAAAAATCCTAGGCCAGGACGCTCTCCGTGGCGATTTCTGCACGCATACGCACGTAGTGACCAGTTGCCGAACATGAATTATTCATAAACCGGCGCGCCTTACATGTAGCTCGTATAAGTGAATTCATATACTGTGCCAGAAGTACACTTAGCCCTGACAAATCTGGAACCCTTGTTTCGCAATCGCATATACCTTGTCAGTGGCGTAGTGGGCTACGGCCAATTACACATTTATAATCCTCTAGAGCTATTGGTCAGCATATAAGGTACACTTAGCCCTGACAAATTCGATACCCTTGCGTATTTCGCAATCGCGTACCTTGTCAGTGGTGTAGGAATCGTAGTGGGCTACGGCAGAGATAATATATTATCTCTGGCTACGGCCAATTACACATTTATAATCATGCTACGGATCCGCGGAACGAAACACCGAGGTAGGGTAGATTAGGTAGTGATCGGCATGCGCGATAGCGTAGGTAGTCCATGTGTTATTATTTAAAGGGAACGTAGTTGTTTTAAGACAACCCAGAAGGATGGTGTTTTGAAATATTGAAATGTCTCTCTGTATTGTGTTGAAAGTGCGGTTGCCAAACACTCCCTACTGCCGACCATACCACATTACCCTATTTAATAATGCACGTTTGAACTTTCATACAAGCCTTTCGATGTTAAAGAAGCAATGGTACTGATTTGCAAAGTTTCTGAGGGAGCTTACAGCGCTCTCCCATAGCTGCACGGGCTGGAGGGTCCGTAAACAGCTACACAACTTTTGGGTACCGGTAGACATACCGGCTCTCCACGTCTATCCGCATTAACTAACTTGCTTCACGCAATGCATCGTATACATGTACACAAACAGTACTACCGCCGTGGATAGATTATATACCAGCGTTCTGATGGCTTACCTTCTACCACAACTTGTCAAAGGGGCGGAATTCCCCTTACGTCATAGGAATTCGTGACGTCACTCCCAATGTTTTTTTTAATGATGGTTATTGGATGCTGAAAAAAGAGGGCTGGCTCCACATTATGAATACAATACAACGAAATCTCACAAATGTCATATGACTCACTCATCTAAACAAAAATGTATTCCATTGCGTTCCTACATCCTTTTCGGTTCACTCCATTAGTTGATAGTATAATAATAATGATAATATTATTATTATTTCATACAAAATTACACCAAGAATAAACACAGGAAAAAGTTACGATGACTGGATCCTGCTTAATATGGCCGTAGCAACACAACGAACGAGACATGTGTTTAAGCGACCATATAGTTCATGTAGAATGACTGATTTGGGCTTTTGAAGCCTGATGGAAAGCCTCGAAGCCAGCTGGGAGAAACAGGCCTTGGCCTCAGGTCCCCATTCTCCATATGTTTCAGTCACCAGGGGGACACAAAACCAACCCAGATCTCCACATTTGTCATCATTAGCTGAGTGCTTCCTGACCTCTCCAGCCTGGTCTGCACAAACCCCCGCTTCTGACAAAGTAAGTGTATTAAGCGCTGAGGTCACACAGATGTCGAAGGCTGCTGGCCTGCCTCTGGACCAGTTCAGGACAAGGACATCAGCTGGTCTTGTATGACTGTGGTCTGGTGTTAGGTTATTTCCGGCCTCAACTTTAACACTCAGGTGGGCCATCCTACACGACTCAGCTACAACATCGCAAAGTCTATTGTGGCGAAACACAGCATCACCCCCACGCTTACATGTGGAGGCATGATGGCCTAATGGATCGAGCACAGTGTCTGGACATAAGGAGCACAGTGATCCCCCGGATGTGTCAAGACCAAGCCACCACTTGATGGCCACTTGGAACTGGTCAGGACTTAAATGAAGGCCTAGACCTTCGGAAGGGACAACTGACAACCACGACAAAGCATGGGGAGATGAAATGGACAAAAGGCGGGCCCTGTCTGCCAAGGAAGATGAGTTGAAGAGCTGGTTAAACTGGAAGTCGTCAATCTTGGCAGATAAGGCTTTCTGTATTGGAGGCCACTGTGCAAGGCTCTCTACTGAAACCACATCAGATATAGTGAAACAGAGGAGTTAAACTTCCCAATTGCTGAGGTGAGATGCAAACTAGAGAGGGAACTAAAGTCCGAAGAACAAAGGGAAGCAATGTAAGCCGCAGCAGCATGAGAATAGAGACCGCAACCCAAGACCCCCACGACTAAGACTGAGTTGAGAGTATAATAATATAATAATATGATCTTTCACCTCTTCCTGTGACAAAACGTACGTGTATGATTGGCTTGCCAATTTCCATGACACAGATGTATAGAATTTGCACCCTGCAATGAAAGGTGCAAATTAATCGAGCACGTGAAGATTTCATTTATTTACATTTAATGATTATTTTTTTATAGTTTTTAAAAATTATAACAGTACCTAGATAAAAGGAAATCTCCACGTGTTCTGCTTCATTTCCAGTGCCACAACAAAGAGGCTTATGAGGACATAGCGTGGCGATATAAGCCGTTCGAAACACTTACTGCGTACAGGTAAGAGGAATGCATGCATGTAGAGGTGATTATTTGCATATCAAAGACCACAGTGTGCTTGTCAGTGCGCTCTGTGGGGGACAAATATGCGACAGCAGGAGAGAGGACTACTGAAAGAGCTGTGTCCAACACGTGGCCAGCTTTTCAATTCTTCTCTTACATAGTCATGCAGGATTTCCTTTGGCGTGTATGCATTGTAATTCGTTGCTTTCCCCCGCTATTATCAGGTTAAACATGAAGCAGCTGGACATCTCTGAGAGCTAGATCTGTACGGCTCAATACCTAGGTACAAGGGCCAGAATTGCCCGTCGGTCGGCGACGATGTGAAAGTTCTCACCTTACACCCACGAAGATCCAGACCAACTGTAGCTCTCATTAAACTGGCACTAAGTATATGTTTGCTTGCAGCGTTTTATGCGTTATCAGTCTAATGTATTCGGGATCGTAATTGTTTTATTTGATTGTACAACCTACCATGCGTAACATGCAGGCCGGGTCGGAACGCGTACCGAAGCATCGTCACTTATGAGGAAAACACTTGTGTCTAATAGAGAACAATGATATGACGTACAATGCAAATCGCAACCAGTGCCGCTTCTAATTGGAGAGCGTCATTTTGACCTTGCCTGGGAAGTACCGAGACATGTCTGTATCCTGCAGGATTCGAAAGGGGGGCGGGGCGGATTTGGCATACACGTGTCACCAGGGTGTGGCTTGGAGCATACCCTAACGCTCTTCAGCAGATCTTTCTCCCGCTGATGTGTGTCTTTTGTCTGAATGAACTTGAGCACAGCAGCCTTAGCAGCTAAGTAACCATGCAGGGCAGAATGAACATCAACCAAACAAGGCAGGAACATTACCTTTGCCCCTTCTATTTGTTCCTGGTACCAGTTTCACTTTAAATCTACAGTGAGTTGTATGTAAGCAAAACGATGAAGTTTAGCAGGGACTAGTGGTACTGATGAACACTCACTTGTAATTGGTAAGGGCTGTGTATGGAGCACAGACAGGAATAATGTACAACAGAATATCGTCAGGTAAAGGACACCCTGTAAGAGAATCCAAGATGGAAACTTGTTCCTGTAAGGGAAGAATGGTGAGTTTTAACTGGACCAATAAGTAATTAATAAATGGAACACTGATTAGCACATATACTGCAAACAAGTGTGTGTTCAAGTGTGTGTTCAAGTGTGTTCTCAAGTGTGTGTTCAAGTGTGTTCTCAAGTGTGTGTTCCAGTGTGTTCTCAAATGTGTTCAAGTGTGTGTTCAAGTGTGTGCTCACAGAAGCATGTTACACAACACAACCTGTGTGGATTTCAATTTCTGTGCCTTACCTTCAGCGCTTCTTCCAGCTGATGTATGTTTTCCTCTTTCATCAATGCTTGTTTTTCCTCATCATCTGACTCCTGTTAAGGCAATTGCATGCACGCATAACTACACCTGTTACACTTTGTTGTATGCATCACATAGAATAACTGTGTATTGCTTTATTTCTTTATTTCTTTTGACCGCTATGCTGAAGGAGTTTTTTGTGGCACTAGAATTGTGCCAGCTGAGGGAGTGCATTGAGATGTGGGCAAGGATTCGCCCCTTGTGGGCTGGATTCCCAGGGTACTACGATCTGATGATCTGATTAGACAGGGCTAGTGACAACTCAATGTACCACTTCCTACCCGCAACTGTTAGTACACACTGACTGGTGTTAGTGGGCGGCTTACTTGCTCAGGTGGGCCCTCCCCCTGATCATCCTCATCAGACACACCCTCCCTTGCTGGCTCTTCAGGATGAGAAGAACCTGCTGTATCGCCTTCCAAGGTCTGCTGAGTTCCACCATCTCGGATGTCCTCCTCCCTGGACCCTTTCACCGGTTCTTCCTCCTCCCCAGTCTTCTTATCTTGTCCTCCCTCCTCCCCACCCTGACTGTCCACATCTTTCTGTGCAGCACTAGGGGAGTCCCCATCATTGCTACTCTCCTCCCCAGCCCTAACAATATCAGCTCTCTCGTCATCATCGTCTTCAACTGCCACCAGCATGGGGGCCATTTGCTTGTGGGAGGGTCTGGGGACCAAGGTGACTTCATCCTTCTTCTGCAAGTACTTGTGCTTTGGATTGGATGAGTGGGCGAGTTGCTCCTCCCACCCTTGTCCTTGGAGCCTTTCTTGTCTTTGGACTTCCCACCAGAAGGAATTCCAGCAGACTGGAGGGACATAGACCACATATTCAAGCTTATCTTCTGTAAAGTGTACTCATCCAACACTGTTCTGACATCTCATCATCCTCCATCTCTACCCTCACCCCTCCATCTCTACCCTCACCCCTCCATCTCCACCCTCACCCCTCCATCTCTACCCTCACCCCTCCATCTCCACCCTCACCCCTCCATCTCCACCCTCACCCCTCCTCCAACATCACCCTTCCATCTCCCCCATTGCCCCTCCCATCTCCACCATCACCCCACCCATCTCCACCATCCCTTCCATCTCTACCATCCCTCCCATCGCCACCATCCCTCCCATCTCCACCATCCCTCCCTCTCCACCACCCTCCCATCTCCACCATCCCTCCCATCTCCCCATCCCTCCCATATCCACCATCCCTCCCATCTCCACCATCACCCCACCCATCTCCACCACCCTTTCATCTCCACCTCATCCCTTTCCTTTCCCCTTACAGCTAATATTTTCATCCTCAACATTCTCTCCTCTTCATCTTGATCTTTATACTTCTGCTGCACCTTCTTGGCTTTGGACTGGGGAGGATGGTACCACATTCAAATACGCCATTAGCAGTCACATGGTACATCCACACCCACATACCCCTGTCCCCTAAGCACCCATGCTTACCTTCTGTCCACGCTTGGGCGGCAGTGCTTGTGCTACCTTTTCCTGCTGGAGTACATGGGCACACATTAGCACTGTCCCCTGTACGCACATAGGGTCCCCAGGCTCTCCGCAGATGCACTGGTTCCCAGGCCACTATGGGCTCCAACCTTTACTTTGGCCTGTGCCGGTGGCTTCTGTTGTTGATGCACTACTTTGGTTTCTGAATGATGCCCACCATTCTTCTGTTTGTGCAACTCTCTATGTGCATGACAGCAACATGACTGGTATCCCATACTTGTATGTAACTACTGTACACCTACCATACTGTATGTCAGACACACGCATATGATACATGTACATAAGGTACCCCACAAGGATTAATGTATTATGGCAAGGTGTTCAAGGTGTTCAAAAGCCAGAACAAACATACATAGACTACAAAACAGTCCAAGAACACACACTTGACTCACTTGCGTTGCTTAACTGACAAATGCTGGTACTTCTTTTCAGCACCCTTTAAAAAAAAAAAAAAAGACAGCTGATAATCATCACGACATACGGTGTAGTAGCTCTATATAGAGCCCACCTCAGTTTGAGCACTTTCTGAACATTCCTCTGAGGCCTCTTGTCTCTCAGATACAGATGAGGTCACACTTGTTCCTCTCTGCAGCTCGAAGCTGCAAGGCAAGACAAGAGGCATGAAGCTGCCAAAAGACAGTAGGTCTGGACCATTACTTCTCTCCTCCAACGTGCTGTAGCTGTATGCTGGTGTTGGGAAACAGACCATCATCACCTGATCCTTCACTCTCAGCATCAGCACCTAAGGATTTTTACAAGAAGATCAATCACCCCATATTGGTACATCTGGGCTGATCCAGAAGTTACCTCTCTGGTCCCCAGACCACCACATTTACACCCTATGGAACACTTGTTATTCACCTTCTTCATTCTCTGTGTCTTCATTTCCTATCTCCTCTTCCCCATCTCCAGCACTGGAGGCACTTGTGGCTTTGGATTCTCCAACAGCCTGCTACACACACACACACACACACACACACACACACACACACACACACACACACACACACACACACACATCATTACTGCCTACTGAACACAGCCTGCAGCTAGCTCGCACAACATCACAGACATTGCTACGTTAAGCCACATGTCTCCTTACACTATACTCCAAAAAGATGGATGAAACACACGCAAACAACACCACAAGAGATATGTGCAACAAAGAGAATGCCGTCAAGATAACAAGCATTGGAGAGAAAACAACCTTTCTACATGAACATGACAACGGAAAGGCCCCCCCCCCCCCCCCCCCCCCCCCCATTACAAACCAGCGAGGCTTCATCTTCATCCAGTCCTCTGACACGTCTTTCATTCAGGTGGTTGGCAATACATGACTCGTCCACCTGCAGGGGAAGCCCCTCCAAATTAAAGTCACTTGCAAAAAAAAGGCAAAAAAAAAAGGCTAGCAATTTGCTTCTGGCACTGCACAGATGGCTGCAACCCAAGGATTTAAAAATGAGGGTAACAAGTGTTGTTAGACAAAGTGTTTGGTATTTAGGGGGGGGGGGGGGGGGGGGGGGGGGAGAGGGAGAGAATAGAAGAACTACTAAATCCAATAGTCTAAATATCCCATGGGTGCATGGAAACCATGGGGCACGTTCCTAACCCAGATACACAATGAACCATCATACCCTGAATATGAACCCAAAGCCAAGCATGAGCTGGCATGGAGGGAGCATGTTCTTCTTCCCTAAGGATGGGAAGGTGAGAAAGAATAGTTGCCACGGAGATTGTGTCTTGTATGGCTTCTTACCTCTGATCATGAAGCTACCTGTTGTGAGATACTCCCCAGTGGGTGCGGTCTTGGAAACCTATGCACACACACACAGTCACATATACACACACACACACACACACACACACACACACACACACACAGTCACATACACACCACTTAGAAAATGCAGCAACCATAGCAACCACACACACAGATCTGATGTGGACTACTTTATAGCAAGTAATGTTCACAGGCCACATGCAATACAAGCCAAAACTGTGTACAATAATTACTGAGACGTTCACTCATACATGTACATGATCACATACACACTCACGACGCAATTGCAAAAGCACATGCAACGTGTAGACACACATAACACTGCGCAAGTGAATGACAGAATTCCAATTTAAGCCCACTCACCTGGCCGTAGTGGACCCACCAGGCATTGGTGATAATGCGAGAGTCCCACGCTGTACTATAGCACACGGCCATACAGCCAGCTTCAGTAAGGGTCTTGGGGGGTACTGGTCCACCTGTGTACAATGGACAGTGAGGGTATTAGGGGTACTGGTCCACCTGTGTACAATGGGGAGTGGGTATTAAGGGTACTGGTCCACCTGTGTACAATGGACAGTGAGGGTATTAAGGGTACTGGTCCACCTGTGTACAATGGGGAGTGAGGGTATTAGGGTACTGGTCCACCTGTGTACAATGGGGAGTGAGGGTATTAGGGGTACTGGTCCACCTGTGTACAATGGGGAGTGAGGGTATTAGGGGTACTGGTCCACCTGTGTACAATGGGGAGTGGGTGTGACTGTGGGAGGAGTCAGGAGTGCAACTGCACACAAAGATGCGATTGTGTCACACACAAAAACCAATACACACTGAACGTATGTACACATCACTGAATGCAGGTGTGTGTGTGTGTGTGTGTGTGTGTGTGTGTGTGTGTGTGTGTGTGTGTGTGTGTGTGTGTGTGTGTGTGTATGGTGTGTCGGTGTGCCAACCTGCATGGTTCTTGATGACAACACTGGAGGCTCCATGGAGATCAGCATGAACATAGACATCCCCTTATATGGTATGTGAGGTGTGTGTGTGTGCGTGTGTGTGTGTGTGTGTGTGTGTGTGTGTGTGTGTGTGTGTGTGTGTGTGTGTGTGTGCACACGCCACAAGGAAGCAGTGACTTACACACTATGTATTTCACCCACTAGGTGTTCTAACGTGTATTGCTGGAGGAGGCTTTAGACATGTACATGTACATGTACAGTACATTCATGGCTATTCGCAGCCATGCCACCACAACAGTGAATATGTGCAGGTCTGTCAAAGGCAATGTAAGACGTTTGACAGCTAATTGGAGCACAATACACATCCCAAAAGCTGCTGAATGAATACAGGTGTCATCTCAGCTTCCTGCTGACCCCCCCCCCCCTCCCCTTCACACCAAAGGAGTGTGTGAACCTTGCTGTAGCCACATTTACAGAGAGCTTCTGTAGCCCCCTGCAAAGTATAGAATAATATACCTGACAACAGTGCTGGAACACTTACACAAAAGTGCTGGAACACTTATACAACAGTGCTGGAACACTATACAACAGGGCTGGAACACTACACAACAGTGCTGGAACACTACACAACAGTGCTGGAACACTACACAACACTATACAACACTGTTGGAACACTTCCCAACAGGGCTGGAACGCTACACTACACAACAGGGCTGGAATACTATACTTCAAAAATTAAACAAAAAACACACATGTACCTTCTGCAAAATATTTCTTGACAATGAGCTCATTTTGCTGTTGGTCTCGTCCTCCAATCACAAGGTAATTTTCAGAGCTGATAAACCAATAGAACTTCTCGAACCTATCAGAAGTGCCACAAGCACATTAGCCTGAGGGTATTCATGTAGACACCCATTCAATAATACTGCTAGCCACACACACACACACATGTACACACATCTACACTTATATGAACACACACGTGTACACACACGTTACACTTGCATGTACACACACATGTACACACACATAAATACACACACATGCACACACACATGTACACACACATAAATACACACACATGCACACACACATGTACACACACAAGCACTAGTGACTCACACATGTACACACACAAGCACACACAAGCACATACACAAGTACACACAAGCACACACACAAGCACATGTACACACAAAAGTACACAAGTACACACAAGCACATACCAGTGGACCTTTCTTGCTTTCTGTATCTTAGCAACAGCTGATGCTTCCTTCAGTGTCATTTTGGTCTTCCTCTCAGCCGACTTGAATGCCTAGATAGATGGATGGAGGGCAGCAGTGAGGTGCAATGAACATTCAATGCTAAAGCAAACCTTCTCAGATGCATCAATGGTCTTCTGCTCCTTAGTGGCTGCATGCCTCTTCTGATCATAATACCTGCAAGTGCGTAAGCACTGCATTAGTGTGTGTGTGTGTGTGTGTGTGTGTGTGTGTGTGTGTACATTAGTGTGGTGCTTGTATAGTGTGTGTGTGTGTGTGTGCATTAGTGTGGTGCTTGTATAGTGTGTGTGTGTGTGTGCATTAGTGTGGTGCTTGTATAGTGTGTGTGTGTGTGTGTGTGTGTATGTGTGTGTTTGTGTGTGTGTATGTGCATGCACTATGGACAATGCATAGCCTTACAACACATGTACAGTGGCGGATCCAGGAATTAGGTGAAGGGGTCAAACATGAATAATTGATGAGAAGAGGCAAATGTTTTTACTACCCACTCGCAACACACTCAAATTTAATCAACACCAATCAAAGCCGTTCAGTTCTTTTCAGGCTATTGTGGGTTTAACTCTTATAACAGAAAGTGGCTTAGCCACATAGATTGCATGCAGTATGCACTACATCATCGTTCATAGAAAGGGGGGGGGTCCGGATCCCCTGGTGACCGACAGGTAGCATTTGAGTCTTCGTTACATGAAGGATGGCAATATTGCACCACAGCAACTATACAAAAATCACTTTGTTTAGTCAAACCATTACATCTTAGCTGAAAAGCCTTATGCTCGTCAAATTCACGAAGTTGTTTACACAGAAAGCAAACAGAGTTCTGCACACTGTTCATTGTTCTTACCCAAAGTACATTTCTATCTTACGCATAAATACCACCAGGCTTAACAGTCCCCAGACCTACAGTAGGATCCAGTGATTAGATCCAGACTTAACAGTCCCCAGACCTACCAGTGATTAGATAATAGTTTTGTGGTGCTCTCATGCAACAAACTCCATGTGTGGTGGGCTGCAATTGAAATAAATGCCCTGACCAATGATTGATGTCTAAAATTGTAGTTGACTTCCGTCCTTGTGGCAGACTAGCAAACGTAAACTATCATTAATATTGGATAACTTGCTGCAAGCAAAAAGACACAAATTTTGACCTTTTTCAATAATACACAAAACTGAGGTAACCCTGGACTTTATTCAAACCACGCAAAATACACATATACTGCATGTACACATACATCCCTATGAACTTTCTCAGAAGGAAGGTTACCTTCTGGCATTGGCATGGGCAGAAAGGCTGAGGTCAATGTCCACTTTGGTTCCCTTCTTGGCTTTCTGGAGGATAACAAAGGGCTGGAATCATACACACACACTATTAATGCACGCACATAATCACATATATTTCTCACAGCCTTCAAGCAAAATTCAAACCACTAAATCAAGATATGTCATTTCATGTTACTAATATTAGCACTCATTAAACATTGGGCATCACAGACTGTCCAAAACACGCAGGATACCATTAATTACACGTAGCTTATACTGTATCATTGTTCTGTTGAGTTCATGATACCAGTGGGAAAAGAGGGTTTGCACAGTCACGGAACAAAGAGATCACAGACTGACCTTCTTCTTTTTGCCTTGCCTCTCTCTCTCCTCCTCCGGCTCCTCCCCTTTCTCTTCCTCCTCCTCCCCCTCTATCCCCATCAGAAGCAATGTAATCTCATTGGTCTGCAGCTTTAGGGCTTGGATTGCCATGGCGACCGGGTCCCCCCTGGCCTGGGCGTCCTTGAGGAGCAGCTCGATGTCTCCCCAGTCCATGGCGCTGGCCACAGCACTGCGGATGACCAGGCACGCCCCCTCCACCAGCTCCACATTGAGCTCTATCAGGCAGGCTTTGGCTGCATCCTCCTCCTATAGGGGAGGGGATGTCCCTACTGTGAGTGCAGGTAATTAGAAATTAACACGACGGGTTCCTCTGCTGCAATAAATGGTTGACATCTGTTGCCCAAACTACACAGGACTATGCCACACATGATCTTTGGGGGAAAACCCCTGATTAGCAGTGATTATATATATAGTGGCAACCAATCGAGACCATTAGCAGAGATGGCGATCCTCTACCCTGCTCACTTGTGCCCACCTACCCACCACCTGTTAAGGTCACCTGTACCCATTGTGCCCACCTACCCACCACCTGTTAAGGTCACCTTTACCCATTGTGCCCACCTACCCACCACCTGTTAAGGTCACCTGTACCCATTGTGCCCACCTACCAACCACCTGTTAAGGTCACCTGTACCCATTGTGCCCACCTACCCACCACCTGTTAAGGTCACCTGTACCCATTGTGCCCATCTAAACACTTATGTTAAAGCCACCTGATATCCTCTACCTGTTAGGATCAACTACCTACTAACGTAAGGCCACCCGGTCTGTGCCCACCTCCCATTGAATAAGGTTACTCGTGCTCACCTCCCACTAAGGTAGGATCACCTGTACCCACCTCCCACTAAGATAGGGTCACCTGTGCCCACCTTCCAGGTAAGGTCACCTGTGCCCACCTCCCAAGTGCTAAGATAGGGTCACCTGTGCCCACCTCCCACTAAGGTAAGGTCACCTGTGCCCACCTCCACTAAGGTAAGGTCACCTGTGCCTTCTTCAGAGCACTGATCCTCTTCTGATGGTCAGACTTGATGAATTCGAGCTTCTTGAATGCTCCTTTTTGCTATCACACACACACACACACACACACACACACACACACACACACACACACACACACACACACACACACACACACACACACACACACACACACACACACACATCATAGGTGGGGTGATCTGATGCACATGAACTGGCTCACAATCTGCAGTGCCTTCACATCCTGCTTCTGACTTGTTTTTACTGAAAAGAAATAATCAACTGCCTGCAAGAGAGATGTATGTATGCATCATTTGACAATCTAGAATAAGCTGGTCTCAATTTCAAGTGGTATTTTTTTAACCTTTCACGGGCAACAAAGCTATATTGCACCACAGGTGCAATACTAAAGTGCCACTTTTTGTCTATCTAAACCGTTAATACTTTTGTAGTGACAACACATTGAAAATGTTGTATCCTGGTCATATTAACGTTAAGTTGTTTACAAACTACGTTTCCTGCAACGCAGAAATGCTTATTTTGCACTATATGCGTACCGCAATAATTGGCTTCACCCACGGAAGAATTAAAAAATACAGTAGCTAATCTGATTAAGCCCTATATTGCAAATGACTGTGATAAAAGATGATTCCAGTGTACCTACGGTGTGAAGACCAAGTGGTGAATAACTAGAGGTACATGCAGCGAGGAGGGTGGTGAATAACTAGAGGTACATGCAGGGAGGAGGGTGGTGAATAACTAGAGGTACATGCAGCGAGGAGGATGGTGAATAACTAGAGGTACATGCAGCGAGGAGGATGGTGAATAACTAGAGGTACATGCAGCGAGGAGGGTGGTGAATAACTAGAGGTACATGGAGGGAGGAGGGTGGTGAATAACTAGAGGTACATGCAGGAGGATGGTGAATAACTAGAGGTACATGCAGGGAGGAGGGTGGTGAATAACTAGAGGTACATGCAGGGAGGAGGGTGGTGAATAGCTAGAGGTACATGCAGCGAGGAGGGTGGTGAATAACTAGAGGTACATGCAGCGAGGAGGGTGGTGAATAACTAGAGGTACATGCAGGGAGGAGGAGCACAGTAGTATTGTGAAAGAAAAGGATTCACAAACCTGGTTGAAGGTGTCGTATTCAACAAAAGTTGCCTTTTCATGCTGTCTAAACAACATTGGGTGGAACTCTACATTGCTGTGAGGGAAGCTTTGAAATACTCATTAGACCAGAGGGAAACCCCCTTACGTGACAACATCTTTCATCTCCTCACTTGAAGCCACAACCTCCCCCAACTGGGGAGCTGTTTCCCGCTTCTGAATGACATATCCCTGTCACAAAATAGAAGCGGTACCTTTAGTGTGTGTGTGTGTGTATGTGTGTATATATGTTGTGTGGATGTGTGTGTGTGTGTGTATGTGTGTGTGTGTACATGCATTGTGTGTGTGTGTGCATTGCATGCGTGTATGTGCGCGTGTATGTATGCGTGTATGTGTGTATGCATGTGTGGGCATTGTGTGTGTTGTGTGTGGGCATTGTGTGTGTTGTGTGTGTGCATGTGTGTGTGTTGTGTGTGTGCATGTGTGTGTGATGATAAAGCAGCCACCTTGCTGGAGGTGGTTTTCATTTGGCTAAACAGAAGATCAGCTTCCTTGAAGGCTGCCACCAAACTGTCCATGTCTGAGGAGGAAACCAATAGCTACACATAACTGGAGAATATTGAAAGTGAAGGCAAAAGTTATTACTTGTAAATTTAACTAGATACTATCAGTATCGAATAAAAAATATTGTCATTTAAGATGATAATTGCACAACATCTTAAATTAAATGCTGACATATATGTACAATCCAATACAATGAGAAAGTATTAATAGTCATGTATAAAATTCCAAAAAACGAATCACAAAACAGAAGAAATTTCAAAGCATTTGCATGTTCATTACTTGATTGATAAGTAGCATTAATAACTAAATACATTAATTCTTTTGCGGCCGCAGCTGCAATAAAGAAGCCACTTTTTACAATGTTTTAGATTCAACAACACATTGCTCAGAGAAAAACTTTTTTGGTCGTCGAATTCGCAGGAGTTGTTTACAAAGAACGTTTTCCCGCATATGCGAAAATGCTTATTCCACACAATACCAGAATAATTGCCAACGCCCACGAAACAGTTCACTGTATAGATGAATGTATTACCTTTTTCAACACTGAAGCCTGCTCCCAGCTTAGCACTCTCACTGATGCCAGCTCCCAGGAGGCAGTGTGTGAGGAGAGGTGTGCCGTACACTACACACATAGCAATGGGGGTGTGGTCACCTGAATGATGACACCGCCACACAAATGTACCACACTTACCAAAATGAGGATTGAGCACATGCTTCAGCTGGTCCCCAGGCTTAGCTTCGGCAAGGATGGCTTTCAATCTGATAAGAAGATAATCTTGACCTAAAATCCCAATACATATCGTGGTCTACAGTATGTTGCCCCAGATGAAGCTCTATTTTAATCCCAGGCACACTTAGATGATGTTCTATTTAACCCCAGGCCCACTTAGATGATGCTCTATTTTAACCCCAGGCACACTTAGGTTGGTGTTCTATTTTAATCCCAGGTCTACCCAAATGGTGTCTGTCCTTATGCCCCCAGATGGTGTATCATTTTAACTCCATGCTCCCTGGTCACCTGTATGCATGAGGCTTGCCTTTATGATTAACTAGAGGTGCATGAAGCCAACATATCAATGTCCTTAGAAATTTTCCGGAAATCATTGACATACTGGGTAGTTGCGGCTTTAATTTTGACAGGATATCAAGCTCTCAATAAAATACATAAAGTTTAAATTACAGAGAATTGAATGAATGTTCATGTATATCGGCAACATGGGGTTAATACTTAAATCCTTAGAACTACTACTACATGCAACACTTACTTCAAAGTCCACTACACTGTACAAGGCAACTACTAAGGTGCATTCTTAAGTGATTATCCTGACCTCCAATTCCAAACAACGAAAACTTAACCAGCTACAACAAATACTCGTCTACCGTGGCAACCCCCCCCCCCCCCCTCCCTCCCCCCATAGGTTTTGCACAACGTTTTGCAATACAAAATTTTAAACTAGTTCAACAGATGGATTTTAGCAAGGTTATAACACATAGGATTATTATGTCTAGAACAAAAACCACCAAAGTATAGTCTTGTTTTCAAATACATGCACCAAAAACAAGTGATTATCTCCATGTGCACAGTAGGTTCACACCCCATGGTAAACCACATGTCATCAAGTGGCTTCAACACTCGCCTCAGGCCACAAACATTCAGCTGACAAGCATACACACAGATGACGGTGGGAGTGTCCCACGTGAGAGAGGCCCATACCATAAGGCTAAGCAGTTTCCTCAAACCGAGAACATCTCTAGATATGGGCTCTTCCAGTGGTGAGTACAGGTATGGTGGTGTGTTGCACCGGAGTGAGCTCAACCCCCGACCCTACCCACGCAATGCACGAGTGAGGACACTCACTGGTCAGGTGTGGGTACTGGCTGTTCATTCTTCACAGAGTCCAGGGCATAGGTCTCCCTCACTGCAAACCTGACGTCCGTGTCAGCATCCGTCCTGGTACGAAGCAAGCTCAGAATTGTATATGCACTGTCTGTCAGTATCACATTGCCCTGGAATGGGGAACATCATGTTACCATGACTCTATCCAGAACGCCATAGCAATTGACATCCATCCCCAAACAATGCCCCTATCCTACCAATAATTAACCCCTCCCACCCTAACCCCATCCCATCAATCTTTCCTTCCTACCCATCACTAACCCCTTCCACCTAACCCCACCCATCTTTAACCCTTCCTACTTAACCCTTCTAACCCCTCCCTAATCCCACCATCATTAACCCCTCCCACCTAACCACACCCATCACTAACCCTGTCATAAAGTTCGATGATGAGGTGGTAGGTACCTTCCCCAGACCCAAACTGAAAGTCCACCACTCTGTCCACACCGAGCTGGGTGAGGGCCGTTAGTCTGCGCGTCCTCAGGTGTTTACGACACTGAGGCACGTGAGGAAGGTCCAGTGTAGTTTAATTAGCAATTATTACTCAGACTGCATAAACTTCTCGGTCAATGTGCAGCTCTGTAAGTCTCCTCTACCTTCATCGCGAAACCAGAAGGTTGCATATTCTTGGGCCAGTCGAACTCGGTGGTGTGCATGCGACACCCAGACTCGAAGAGCAAAACGGCTTTCTCGTCTGGTCTGTAATTGCACACACCATGCACCCCAAGGGAAGCTAAACAAGCTAAACACTCTCTCCAAGGCCCACACATACCTGGCGAACTTGATCAAGTAAGTTTTCTGGTCGACATCATACACGTTTGCAGCTCTCATGCCAACCAACCTATGGCAACGCGATATTCTGACTGACGAGGCATGAAAATGAAAATCCTGAACTTGCCTGCTCCTGAGGTCGTGAAGAACCGCAAAGAGATCTACTGTTGTGAACCGCTCCTTCATTACTGTAGCGTGGAACGGGTTAACAATGAACTCCTCAGTCAAAGGGTGCGTGACGTCACGTCTGTTTGCCCATTTCCGGCCGTAGTGCAATCACAACAGCTGGAGGTTTTTTTTTTCTTTTTTTTTTTTTCTCGTTTTTTTGCCATATGTCCGTCGTAACTCGTAAGGCATCAGCCACTGATTCCTTCAGATACGTTAATTCATTTTAATTCCTATTTGTAAAATATTTTTTTAATTAATTGTTAATAGAAGTTAACGAAATATCAAATTGCTTCCCAGTCAGCTATTGGACACCGTTCAGTCTGATCCAGCCCTATATAAGATCCCCTCACAGGTTGCATCCTCACCTCTTGCACTACGATTGCACACACCACTCACTCTTGGACACAGGTTGTGCACAGAACCTCCCTCACCCCCTTACAACTTGTGTTCAAGGGTGAGGTGCTCTTTGTTCAAGAGTGAGGGCAGTTAAGAGCGATCTGTATGTTCAATGTCTGCATACACGTGTGCCACAATCAGTTTGAACCACATTTCTAGGTACAATGTTTATGAGCCCAACAATTTTCAAACATTATGCACAAAGGCATTTTCAGCAGTATACTTCCATCAATGCCTAGCTGAATGGAAAAGAGTATTTGTAAATGGGACAGTTCACCCTTGTGAGAAGTTATTATTTTGTTTTAAATTTTCTGTGAACTGGTCGCTTGTCCTAGAAAATTTGAAAAAGCATCACAAGATGGTTATACTCAACACTCTCCCAAATAAGGAAGTTGTTGACACCTGACATTTAGGGCAGACCAGATCAATGCAGTCAAACTTAGATGTGGCACATCCCTAGCTTTTTTGAGATGGACAGTCCAATTGGATGTAGTGACTTTGAAAGCATTGAATACACATGTGAATATGTTTAGAAAATCCGCACACATATGCATGTGTATAGACCTGTACAGTGACATGAATGTATGTATATGCCCATACAAGGTTGCTATGGTGCCATGGAAAAGCGGCAAACTCCTAGTGTGGCCTGGGATGTTGCAGGTACTGATACCTTTATCTGTCTCTTTCCTTCCGCTAGCCTTTGAAATCTCTGGTGTTTTGGGCCCACAAGCTGAGGGTTTCCAGAGAGAAAGAGCTGCACTGCCACCTCCTCCAGACCACTGGAGACATGAACTCTCACCTTCACCTGGTGCAGCACATCTCCATGGCCATCCAAGTGCTGTCTGTTTTGGACTCATTTGGCTCTCATCTAATGGTCTAAGAGTTTATATTTTGTTAGTGTTTTTACTCTATTGTGCTAATTTTAATGTGTCTGCATTTGTGTATGCTTGCAGCTTTTCTGTTATATAATAGTGAACCCCAGGCCATTATCCAACTCTATGTCAAACTTAGCATTGTTCTTAAAAGACCAATGCTACTTGCACAGATGATGGAGATGAAATTATAAGCATGTAATAATAATAATAGTGTGAATTAATCCTGCTCAGTGCTATATCTTTCTATATGAAAGAATATTGTTTTCCATCACATTATTGGTAGGGTGGGTGGTGGGGGGGAGGGGTGGGGGAGAGATTTAAGTGACTCTGTATAAATTAGTAAGGTGTCTGTTCATGTAATTGCACTGTTTTGCTTTCATCTAACAATAGAAATTAGAAAATGCCGATAGTAATATCCAATAGATTGCATGGATAACTGGAATTAGATTATAATTAATATTAAATAACATAGGCTACTGAACTTGAATATAGTTTAGAGAGGTTGATGTTGTTTATTTACAATAAAACATGACATTTAACTCTTTGAATGCCAAGTGCATATAAACATGCATGCTCACATAACGAGAATTATCTGCTTCACCATTCATGCAGTGTTGTGAGTTGTATTGTGTTGATCAAAATCACTTTGAATATGTGCATGTAACCCCATAGCTAGTCATACAAATATGTGGTCCCGGTGTAAGCACTTTTAGTGTGTCCATTATAACCCCCTGGCACCTTTTATTGCAGCAACCCATAATACAAAATGGGTGGGGGGTGATGTACTACACTGATCTGGGCTATCTTGGAGTATTGAAGGGATGCATTAGTGAAGTGAAGTGAGGTCATCTGAATAATGAGGTTCGTGAGGAGAAACATAAATACTTTGTACATGTACTTATAAGGTTACAAGTGCAGGAAGCATATGCATGCATCATAGAGTTGTGACTGATCAACACATTTTTGCACGCAATATCAACGGTTGTGTGTGCATGCATGCGTGTATGCACTTGGCGTTCAAAGATTTAAATGTTCCTATTTATGGAGTAGTATATTAGAAATTAATAACTTATTTACTAAATCCTATACTGGTTTTGTCTGGATATTTCGTTCAGTGTTGTGCCTTACAGGATCATTGTCTTGATGGTATGCAGACATAACAAAATAATATTGTGTTTTACTTTGGAAGAGAGACGTTAAAAAGCGATTTTCTACGCATGCAGGACTATGAATAATATTATGTTCGGGTGTCTGGAATATGTATGTCTAATTGGTTCACGGAATTTGTCTCGATTCCACTATAGAGGAGGAAAGCAAGAGAGTAACTAGATAACAGAGAGACCGGGTCAGGACCGTATCAGCGTAGTTAACTCGCATGTCTACGACTCAGGTGAGCGAAACGAGCTTGCGTACGATGATATGCGCGGGCTACGTAGTGGGACTAGCATACCGACGTCGACGATAGCGCAGTTCGTACCACTGTAACACGTAGCATAATTATGTAATAATTATACATTATGAGCGTTGCGTCCTCTTGACCTTCAACATTTATAATTCCCCACTTCTTCACTCACACTCGTGTCCCCCTCAGTTTCCTTCCTTTCCCTTCCTTCATCCTTCCCTCTATTCCATCTCCCCTTCCCTCCCTCTCTCACCTCTCCTCCCCCTTCATCCTTCCCTCCCCTCTCTCACCACTTCTCCCCCTTCATCCTTCCCTTGATTCCATCTCCCCTTCCCTCCTCTCTCTCACCCTCCTCCCCCTCATCCTTCCCTCTATTCCATCTCCCCTTCCCTCCTCTCTCTCACCCTCCTCCCCCTTCATCTCCATTATATTGGAGTGTAGCTATGGCTTGATGGAGTTGCCTCCTCCCCCCTCCCTCTCTCTCTTCCTCGATCCACAAAGCATAGTGTCTTTGTGAAAGATTTTGAGTTACACATTGCAGGTGGAAGAAAATATTTCTGTGTTTGCATTGGATTTTAAATTCGAGCGAAAAATGTTTCTTCGTATATACTTCACTAATTGTTTGGGTTTAGATGATGCTGTGAACAAATGTAGGCTTATAGCAAACAGGAGAATGTGAAATGGAATGTGGCTTATAGCAAACATGAGAATGTGAAATAGGGACTGATTGTTGCTGTGTGACCCAAATTGTATAAATGCACTCTGTAATAAAGGGGTCATGTGGATCCTAGACTGCACTACTGAACTGCACTCTAATTGGACACTCCCTCCAACTGCACTAGTCATCCAATGGACTAGTGTGTCCAGCCAGTAGGGTTGTGTAGGGTCTTAGGGAAGGGTGGTGATGGATGGTGCTAGTGGGAGGGTGTGAGTTGGTGAGTTGCAGTGGATGTGTGCAGCAAAGGTTATGTTGAACTCTTTAACTGCTGACTGATGCTGTCTTACATAACCATATAGGGGACAGAGCACCATACTTGGATTCCCAGTAGTAAGTTGCACCTGTATGATGTTTACATGAACTTGTGTGTTTGTATACACATTGATCACATGACAAGTGTGTACACATTGGTCACATGACAAGTGTGTACACATTGGTCACATGACAAGTGTGTACACATTGGTCACATGACAAGTGTGTACACATTGATCACATGACAAGTGTGTACACATTGGTCACATGACAAGTGTGTACACATTGGTTACATGACTAGTGTGTACATATTGGTCACATGACTAGTGTGTACACATTGGTCACATGACTGGTGTGTACATATTGGTCACATGACTAGTGTGTACACATTGGTCACATGACTGGTGTGTACATATTGGTCACATGACTAGTGTGTACACATTGGTCACATGGCTATTGTGTGGGTGCACACATTCGGTCACATGACAAGTGCGTACACATTGGTCACATGACTAGTGTGTACATATTGGTCACATGACTGGTGTGTACACATTGGTCACATGACTGGTGTGTGTACATATTGGTCACATGACAAGTGTGTACACATTGGTCGCATGACTGGTGTGTCCATATTGGTCACATGACTAGTATGTACACATTGGTCACATGACTGGTGTGTACATATTGGTCACATGACAAGTGTGTACACATTGGTCACATGACTGGTGTGTACACATTCGTCACATGACTGGTGTGTACATATTGGTCACATGACTGGTGTGTACATATTGGTCACATGACTAGTGTGTACACATTGGTCACATGGCTATTGTGTGGGTGCACACATTCGGTCACATGACAAGTGCGTGAATGTACACATGGCAGTGCTTACAATGTGTATGTTGACTAAATGTAGAGTTGGTGGTTATTTGTGAGCAGGTACATTCTGTAGGCCATTCAGCCTTGGTATGGAGTATGGTGCCTGAAAGGATACATTTGTCCTCTTAAATTGAGCCATTCATTTTGTAAATATTTTTATCAGCAAGGAAGTTCAAATTCAATTGGATGAAACTTTGTCTGCATAATTTATTTTTACTCAGTAACGCAAAGACAGGCAATTTTCATGCATGCACATGTGAGCCATGTAAGCTGAATCCCAACTACAATTGTATACACCGTTCATACTCCGCTGAACACAAATGGTACAGATACTCGAATCGTGCAAAGCTTTTCCTTGTGGCAGAGAGCAGCTGGGCTATGCATGTGGCATTTATAGAGAGGCACAGGGGTTAATGGTTATTTCTCCAAATATCTCCAAATGTGACCTGCTGCATGAAGGTATTGGAGAAGGGAACCACAAGAGTACTACTGTGCATAAGTGCAATAAAACTGCTAATATGCTGTGCTAAAGTGTGTGTGTGTGTGTGTGTGTGTGTGTGTGTGTGTGTGTGTGTGTGTGTGTGTGTGTGTGTGTGTGTGTGTGTGTTTGTGCACATTTGATTTGTAATCATGGTATCTATGAATGGTGCATCATACTCTGTGTCTGCAGCCCAAGATGGGAAAATTGACTGGAACACACTTGGCAACACACTAACTGCAGCTGTCCTTGGAGAAGTAGGTGTACGCAACTGTGCCCAGTTGTCATTTATCTTAAGGAACACCATTTATAGGTTTTGGAAGTATCGTACCTTGATAGCAAACATGCCGGCAAAAAGGGCAGAGGAGACATACTGACAGATTGGCGGTAAGAGCACTCTGAAATCTCCTCCCCCTTTCAAATCTCCTCCCCCTTTCAAATATAACATTTGCTTTTGCAAACTGTTAATGGACGGGTGTTCAATCGTGTTTTACAATGTGTATGTGTGACATCAATATTTAGTGTTGGCATTCAGGGGCTAAAATGAAATATGGTGACTTCATGTAGCTGTATTTAATAACATTTATTTTAGCTATGGTTACGAAGAGAATAACATATCAGTTTTCACCAAGAAGAAAGAAGATGCATCTCTTTGTTGGTAAGCCAGCGAAATGGTCCTTACGCCACAGTGCAATCCAATGTGCTGTGTGCATGTATACGTTATGTCACCATGCAAGGCACGTGCACACATGCATGTACGTGATGTGGAGGTATGTGTGTGTATTATGTCTGCCTGCATGACATGAGCCACCAGTAGATAAGAATTTGTTAAAACTAGACGCAACCTGCCTGTTCGCCATGTTTATCAGACATTAACTGAACTTGACTCATCTTGCTTGACCTGTTATGCTCAGTGTTGTTGTAACAGTAACACATTTGCATGTAGACAGATGGTTTGCCCCCTAATAAAATTACATTATGCTCCATTTCTCTTGTTGAATGCAAGTTATGGGTAACAAAGGCCAAAATGTTTATGCAGCTGATAAATGAGTCTGCCAATGCATCCATGGGACATAAGATGTTCATAACGCATGTGATACATTCATCACAGTGTTACCATATTACACAAGCACACATGCCAGGTGGCCCGTTTTTTTTTTTCGTGTCATAAATGGTAGCATCATGAGCAACCCCCGCCCAAACACATCGCTCCATCCACTGCAGCTTCATGGGACGTGGTGTGATTGATGTTCCCGTAGTCGAGGTGGCTGAGTTCCTTAACACTCAGTATGGACTGTTCATTGACAGCAAGCACGTACTTGTAAGCTCCTGCCACCACACTTCCAGCAGTTTGCTGTCTCACACATCTGTCACCATGTTTTCTTAAAGGTGCTTTCTGCCACACTATTTATACCCTCTTAGGATTGGTCCATTCAGTAGTAGTTTAGGTTGCGGTGCAGTTATGAAGGGTGCTACCCATTTGGGAAGATAGTTCCAATTTAGTGCATCCTGGTTGTTGTTATGCATCATTACATAATTGTGCCCCCTTTTTTAGTGTGCAAAGTATGTTCGACCTATTCTGAACACCAAAACGAAGAAAGACCTTATAGGTGAGAATGTGTGTCCATCTGACTGTGGCCTGGGTGACTACATTACAGTAATCAATTAACAAGGAATTGAGAATTTACGGATTAAACAATTCAACATGGGTATGGATGGTACAGTTGAGTAATAACCCCATTGGAGGAAATAATTGGTCATGTGATTTTGTTTCTAGTTATGGAGCATTTGGGTCATGTGATCAAGATCCTATAAAAGCCTATGAATCATAGTGGTTCAGCTGTTTTTTTTTAAATCGTTTTAATCAACCTCAGTACATTTTGAAATAAGTGTCTAAACATTTTGCCACATGTGCTAAATGGATATATGGTGATACCGGAGAGTAGTGCTTCCTTAGTTTTGCAGAGGAGTACACTAGGATACTACACTAGGATACTTCACTAGGATACTACACTAGGATACTTCACTAGGATACTACACTATTAAATAAATAAATAAAGTTAAGGATTGACTTTTGACAACTGCATGTGTGGCATGTCCCTGAGTTGTCATGTCTGGCTCTGTGTTGATTGTTTGTGTACAAATGAACCTATCTTCTAATCAGTTAGTGTGATATTACAAAGAGCATTGAGCGCTTTCTGCAACTTAGCATTGGAGGTATCGGCGTTGCGTATCAATGAAACTGAAGGTTTAGCAGCCTGTGATGCTGAGCTTGAGAGGAATGGAGGGGAGGGAGAGAGGGAGAAGGGAGGGAGGGAGAGTGGGAGGGAGGAAGGAGAGAGGAAGGGAGGGGAGAGAGGAGAAGGGAGGGAGGGAGGGAGAGTGGGAGGGAGGAAGGAGAGGAAGGAGAGAGGAAGGGAGGGATGAGAGGGAGAGAGAACGGAGGGAGGAGGGAGAGAGAGGGAAGGAGGGAGGAAGGAAGGGAGATAAAACGAAGACTTACCAATTTCATTTTTACGGCATATTATTAATTTCACCTGTATACATTAATTTTAATATCTATGCGTTTTATTACAATTCTCACTCAATCCGCACACATTTCCATTTATGCTCCATGGGTAGGCTATCTATTGCTGCAACAGAAATTCTTGTTCTTCCAGGGCACTGGTGATCTGTGCTATTATTGCAGGAAAGTATTTATGGTAATGACATACTACTGTGAAGTGTTCCTCTATGCGTTGATCTTATGTGTCGCAGGAGGATGGAAAATTTCTTGTGACTGTCATGTCTGTGGAGTGTGCCGAGTGTCCTCAAATCCAGGAAGTGCCACGAATGAAGGTATGCGTAGGTGCGTACATGCCTGTTACGGGTGTGTTACGAAGATGTGGCTATGTGCATGTGTGCAGCAGTGGGCAGTATATGTAATGGATGTACATGTACATGTTTACGTTGTAATGCATTGGTTGTTTATGCACATCGTAATTGGGAGAACAGTTTTTCCTTTTTGGAATGAGCATTAATTCTACTTGCATCTTTTGCTGAACCATGCTTTGATGGTACTATTTACTATGTAGGGCTTGGAGAATATTATCTGCATGCACTGTTTGATGCTACCATGGTATAGTGCCTTGAAAGCCTCCTGTCTTTGATACACATAAATAGCTCTACCTATTCAAAGTATTTATTCACCATTAAAGATATAACAAGTCTATGGACTGTAGCTGTGCAAAACAAGACAACACAGATCTTTGAAGGGTTGTGTGGATTGCGAAGGGATGGGGGAGATTGTGCGAACCTACAGATCCTCGTTGTACAAGAGGGGTCAGGTTATTGCCAGATGCCCTCCGTGGCTTATCATCATGGTGACACGCATCTCTTCACATGCAGTGTGCATTTTCTTTTTGTCATGTGTTGCGAGTCCCTAAGAGGACATACCAAATTCTTCCCAACAGATCTTTAAAGGGTCTGGATGGCTTCTAGAACCTTACAACGGAGACCAATCTAGGACATTGGCCAGCTACGTCATGCATGTGAGTCTGTAACACAGCTATGATGTAACTCATTGATGTGTGTGTATGCTGACTCTCTTGTATTGGTTGAGACGAGATTTGGTCTCGTCTTTCAACTATCAGCCATTTCTGGCACGACAGGGTTCTTAGTGTAGAATCTGAATCACAAAAATGTCTGGAGATTTAATCAATCATCGTTCTTGTGTTCATTTGACAGGTGAAACAGAAAAATCTTGTGGTGAATTTAGATTTTGATTGTTCCTAGCATAAACATCATTTGATTTCATGCTTTGCTACGGTAAGGCAGGCACAGGCAGGCTTAAAAGCAGGTACAGTCTTGCTGTAGAGGACTGACCTGCAATTTACATCCTGGAGTGTGGTTTAGGATGATATGGAGCTTGTACTAATTGAATGTGTAACTGCACCTATATTCCATCTCCATATGGTTTTACTTTTATAGCATGTCCTGCTCTGCACTACCAAATGCATGCTTGCTTTTAGGGGTGGATCCAGAAAGTTTGAACTGGGGAGGGGCTCAGAAACCAAATTGCAGATATACATTCAGAGCAATAATAATGACATTCGTTACCTTACAGGGCCCGCTTGGTGAGGTGAGGTGAGGGGGGGAGGGGGGGTAACCTGGGCTGGATCTATAAGCAATTTTTGCAAACTCACTTAAATTCTAGTGTGGTATCCTTGTGCAATACTGATAATGTGTGTGTGCTCATGCAATAGATTACTGATAATGTGTGTGTGCTCATGCAATTAGATTACTGATAATGTGTGTGTGCTCATGCAATAGATTACTGATAATGTGTGTGTGCTCATGCAATAGATTACTGATAATGTGTGTGTGCTCATGCAATTAGATTACTGATAATGTGTGTGTGCTCATGCAATAGATTACTGATAATGTGTGTGTGCTCATGCAATAGATTACTGATAATGTGTGTGTGCTCATGCAATAGATTACTGATAATGTGTGTGTGCTCATGCAATGCTCACACACTCGGTATTTACACACACACTCGGTATTTACACACACACGTATAACAATACACGCTTGCTCGTGGTCACAGGTTGACACTGGAACCATTCCTGCTATGGTGGTTCAGAGGGCCATGAAGGCCCAGGTTCGTCAGATACACAAGTTGAGACAACGACTTGTTAAGCCGCAGAGAGGCAAGAATGCTTCCTCCTACACATCATCACCACCGGGTGCTGGTGATGGCTCCATCGTAGTGCCATATCGTGACTCCACAGTGCCCTACGAAGATGCACTGCCAATGGTAGAGTTCACCAGATACACGCACGATGACTGCTGCCATTAGCTAAGTGTTTGTCTGTGTCAGGTGATTGTAGTTGTTTGTGCAATGTGCCATAACTTTTGTGTTCCTTTCAATGTTTTTGTTTGTGTTCTGTGATGGCTATGCTTGCTCTACGAGTACTGTTGTATGTGTTGTGTTGTTGCCTGATAAAAGAAGTTATTGCATGGGAACCCATGATAATAATCAATGTGTGTGTTGTATACATTGATCAGTAAATATTGCAGTGTGGCCTATAGCGTTCTCCTAGACTCCCCTTCTTTGGGCGATGTGGCTTCCGTTTCTGCCATCATTGATGAAAAAGTCAGCCGTCTGAAATGAATGAGTGTCAGATTTCAGCAGCTTTTGTCACATGATGCAGTCCTGTGCCAGCTCTACTGTGCCAGCTCTACTGTGCCTGCTCTACTGTGCCTGCTCTACTGTGCCAGCTCTACTGTGCCAGCTCTACTGTGCCAGCTCTACTGTGCCAGCTCTACTGTGCCAGCTCTACTGTGCCTGCTCTACTGTGCCTGCTCTACTGTGCCAGCTCTACTGTGCCAGCTCTACTGTGCCAGCTCTACTGTGCCAGCTCTACTGTGCCTGCTCTACTGTGCCTGCTCTACTGTGCCTGCTCTACTGTGCCTGCTCTACTGTGCCAGCTCTACTGTGCCAGCTCTACTGTGCCTGCTCTACTCTTTTGCCATCCCAAAGCTAGTGCATGTTCTTTGGTCTTCTCCAGGTTTTTCTCACAGCTGGGCACAACGCCTTTGATGATGAAGTTGCAATGCATTGTAGGGACAATCTTTTCAATACCGAAGACGTTTCTTGGAGACAGGCATCAAATTGGTGGACCCAATGGTTTCAGAAGTGCTGTTGATGTGGACCCTTCTGTGAACATGGCACCAGCTACAAGCTCTTGTGACCTCACCCACCATATCCTGCCTCCTCACTTTGCATCAGCTCAAATCCTACAAATGCTTTAATCCAATGACCCTTCCTTGAGGAGTGTGTCTCAGGATTGCCTACCTGCTGCCTCCTGCAAGGAAGCTGGCTCAATGCCCTCTCTTGCCCTGTATTTAGATGACGAAACTGCAGTTGGTCTTACCTTGGCATACCAATTTGTAAGCCACACGCATGCCATCTATGTGACCACCTCGTGGTCCTCAGCTCCTCATTGACAGCACACATAGATGCCTAGAGCCATCTGGCACAGATAGATCAAATGGCAGGATGCAGATGCAACCCACTATGCAACAAGGGTTGTTAAACACCGCGTACAACATTTAATTAGCAGTGTATAACATGGCTCTGTACCACACTGCTGTACTGTATCCTTTTACACGTGACCTGCCCTGGCACATGTGCCCTTCTGACCTCGCCAAAAGGACCAGGCTTAGTAGGTGCTTTTGTGAAGAGAAAATGAGGTCAAAATAGTTTTCTAGGGGATTACATTTTAGCATGCTAATATATGTGCTTTCTGTACTACAAATGATCAGGCTTTCATACAATACAAACATATTACAATACAATATTGACTTTCAGTTCATCTTCTGTTTAATAACAAAAATTGGCAGCCATAGCTAGACCTTTACACCACCTGTCTCCTGTTTAATAATCTCTTGTTCTGTAACTTGCTCGCTACCACGAATGCGTGTCTGGTCAGTACCAAGGAGGCACACTTGCTCTCCCACACCTGCATCCGCTACAGGCAATTCACTTGCTTGGGACTCTCCTTCGTCGGCACACTCCCCATTCACTTCCCGCTTTCGGAGTCGGATGAGGTTTGGGATTGGAATGGGATCCACAAAGTGGTGCTTGACATCACTGTACACGTCCCTGACGTCCAGCATGCGCAGACAAGACGTGATGCATGGCACTTGTGCTGCCGCTGGGTCAACGAAAGGACGATGTGAGAAGATGAAGAGGTGGGCGATGGCAAAGAGCAGCATCTCAATGCAGACAACAAAATCCTATTGGTGGACAGTGGTGGGTGGAACGTAACTGAGTGCAGTTCACTAACATGCTTTAGAATAAACGTAACTTATACTGTGATGTTCACTTGCTGTTCATGAACATAACATATTACGGTGCCATTCTCAAACGTAACATATACAATTCCCTTCTCAAACATAACATATACAGTGCCCTTCTCAAATGTAACATATATGGTGTTGCTCGTGAACATAGTATACAAAGAACGTAACATTAGAACACAGTGTCAGACTGTCAGAAGTCAGTTAATCTGCTTTTGGTTAGCACTGCTCACACATTGCCATGCATCAGCCTTGTCCCCATGCCCTTATCATGGCATCAGGCTTGTCCCCATGCCCTCATCATGGCATCAGCCATGTCCCCATGCCCTCATCATGGCATCAGCCATGTCCCCATGCCCTCATCATGGCATCAGCCATGTCCCCATGTTCTCATCATGGCATCAGCCATGTCCCCATGCCCTCATCATGGCATCAGGCTTGTCCCCATGTCCTCATCATGGCATCAGCCATGTCCCCATGCCCTCATCATGGCATCAGCCTTGTCCCCATGCCCTCATCATGGCATCAGCCTTGTCCCCATGCCCTCATCATGGCATCAGCCTTGTCCCCATGCCCTCATCATGGCATCAGGCTTGTCCCCATGCCCTCATCATGGCATCAGCCATGTCCCCATGCCCTCATCATGGCATGCTCTTACCTGCAGCCCTTGTGCCACATCATCAACGTCATAGTTCTGCCACACGCCTTGCTTGAGCACACCCGTTGCCTTGAGGATACCAATGATCACAGCCTGCCTGCAGCAAAGGAGATAAAAAGTTAACACTGTATCTATAAAAAAAAGACAACGAATTATTTTATTTGATATCTAGCATGACATGACACTTCCATACAGGGGGGAGGCAGATTGGTGTAGTTGAACAAAAAAAAAAAAAAAAACAAAAAAAAAATTTCCCAAATGATCCAAAATGAAATTAGATTATAAATTAACAAATAAAAATTCCTAAATGATTTAAAATGATATACCGATAACCACAAGCAATAACCAAAAGTAATAACCACAAGTTAAATTAGATTATAAAGGCACACACATCCTTTAAAAAGTTGTAATACTTTTGTTTTAAATATTTGTAAAGGTTAGCTACATTCCTTCAATCTTTTACTATTTGAAAAGTTGAAAAGCTAAAAATGTTGTTATGTTCATGTGTTTAGTTACTTGTGACTTTGCATGCAGTCATCTGAATTCATTATTCTGTACCTGTAATACTGCGATCAAATTGCCTCATATTTACAATCCATAGCATTGCACTTAATATGATTACAGATTACAGTGTAATGCTGATGGCTGGGCCCAGGCTTCCATTAATAATTAGCATAGCCCCAGGTCCTCCATTAATAAATAGCATAGCCCCAGCTCCATTAATAAATAGCATAGCCCCAGGCCCTCCATTAATAAATAGGGTCTATTAAAATTTTAGTGGCTTTGGTAGTGTATAGCCATCAAAATTGCAAAAGCTTCGATGAGGGAGTTTACAGTGCTCCCTCTTACCCCCTAGCCAGATGAGAGGGATATACCCACCCCATGCAGGATGGGAGGGATATACCCACCCCATGCAGGATGGGAGGGATACACCCACCTCATGCAGGATGGGAGGGATATACCCACCCCATGCAGGATGGGAGGGATATACCCACCTCATGCAGGATGGGAGGGATATACCCACCCCATGCAGGATGGGAGGGATACACCCACCTCATGCAGGATGGGAGGGATATACCCACCCCATGCAGGATGGGAGGGATACACCCACCTCATGCAGGATGGGAGGGATATACCCACCCCACGCAGGATGGGAGGGATATACCCACCCCATGCAGGATGGGAGGGATATACCCACCCCACGCAGGATGGGAGGGATACACCCACCCCATGCAGGATGGGAGGGATATACCCACCCCATGCAGGATGGGAGGGATATACCCACCCCATGCAGGATGGGAGGGATATACCCACCCCACGCAGGATGGGAGGGATACACCCACCCCATGCAGGATGGGAGGGATATACCCACCCCATGCAGGATGGGAGGGATATACCCACCCCACGCAGGATGGGAGGGATACACCCACCTCATGCAGGATGGGAGGGATATACCCACCCCATGCAGGATGGGAGGGATATACCCACCCCACGCAGGATGGGAGGGATACACCCACCCCATGCAGGATGGGAGGGATACACCCACCCCATGCAGGATGGGAGGGATATACCCACCCCATGCAGGATGGGAGGGATACACCCACCCCATGCAGGATGGGAGGGATACACCCACCCCATGCAGGATGGGAGGGATATACCCACCTCATGCAGGATGGGAGGGATACACCCACTCCATGCAGGATGGGAGGGATACACCCACCTCATGCAGGATGGGAGAGATACACCCACCCCATGCAGGATGGGAGGGATATACCCACCCCATGCAGGATGGGAGAGATACACCCACCCCATGCAGGATGGGAGGGATATACCCACCTCATGCAGGATGGGAGGGATACACCCACCCCATGCAGGATGGGAGGGATATACCCACCCCATGCAGGATGGGAGGGATACACCCACCCCATGCAGGATGGGAGGGATACACCCACTCCATGCAGGATGGGAGGGATATACCCACTCCATGCAGGATGGGAGGGATATACCCACTCCATGCAGTCCCCTTCATCTTATTACCACTCCACTTTTTTTTTCTCCCTCTTCCTGTGCAGAACCCAGCCTACCAAAAGAGAAGAAAGACTATAGCTTTGATAGAAGCAAACTTCGCAATGGGCTGGAGTGGTTTAAGTAGATCATAGGTGCCCTTGAAGAAGTATAGCAAATGAATGATAGCTACCTTCATGGTGTGTGTGTGTGTGTGTGTGTGTGGAAGAGGAGAAAAGAGATTGCAGAGTTAAATTCAAGCGGGCTGCTACAAACCCAGGCAACAAATAGAACAGAAGAGGATATGATCTTGTCATGTGCTTACAATCTGCGACACAGTTTCAATTATGGTGAAGTACAGGAATGGATTGTTGAACTTAAAAGTTCCGTCCTGATACACTCCAGCAAGTTGAGTTATCCTGTACAATGGACCCAGGAGCAGTATGCGTGTGTGTGTGTGTGTGTGTGTGTGTGTGTATGTGTGTATGTACAGTATGTGTGTATGTAATATGTGTGTAATTGTGTGTGAATGTGTGTGTGTGAGAGAGAGAGAGAGAGAAAGAAAGAGAATATTTGTGCAGAAGAAGGAATTAAACATTAACACACAAGACCCCTTCTCTTTGAAGAGTACTCACAGTGCCAGCAGTGTTAGAACAACCTTGATGATGGTGTACTGCAGTACGCCCACCATGCAGCGCTTAATGAATGGTCTGCAACAAAATCACATCAGCCATAATCACATCAGCCATAATCACATCAGCCATAATCACATCAGCCATAATCACATCAGCTATCTTTATGCAAATACACAAACATGCAGAATCTGAAATTAAACACAGTTTTCCAGCAGAATGAGAAAATAAGCAAGCAACATCATCGAATATATCTTTTGTTGGTCATTTGAGGACATCTTGATTTTTGGTTTGATTTATTAATACATTATGTAACCATGAAATTGAATGGACAGAACCTTGAAAATAAACAAAATGCCATCCCAATCCCAATTACATGCACATCACCATAGATCCATGAGCAAAACAGCATTTCAAGCCTTGCACACCTTTCATACCTCTATGCACTCACACACACACATGCACACACACATGCACACACACACACACACACACACACACATGCATGCACACACGTATGCGCACACACACAGACACACACACACACGCACAACTACAAATACACACACAGAACAAGCCTTTTCATGCGCAAACACACCTTCCCTTTGGGCACGAGGGCATGCAGCAGCAGGGAGCTCCTGGATTGAAGGCAGGCCTGGCATTGAGAGTGTCATCCAGTGGTGCATAGCTGTGTTCAAGGAAATTGAGAAGGTATCGGAGAAAGCTGTAGAGCACGAATGACTCGTAGCAGTTCCTAATCGTGGTCCAATAGATCGCCGAGGGAGGGTACAAGAGGCCAAGGAACTGGAGCAAAGTACAACGGAAGGCTTAAGAGATGGGGGCTATGAGGTGCAGGTGTGCAACTGCACATGGTTAAGTGATTTGGATAACCACAGACGCATATCACTGTGAGACAACGCAGAAATAACGCGCAACATCTGCGTGTGTGCAAATTCGATAACTACATGGATTACATTCAGTGAATGAGAAAGGCCTTTACATGTACATGAAACCACTTCTCACTTACACTATCAATGGAGTATATGGGCACAATGAAGATGATTCTGAAAAAGACAGACGAACGATTGTGTGAGAAACAGAAGAAACAAAAAACACAGAAAGTGACGACAGACGAAAGATATGTAGAGTGGAGTGAGAGAGAGAAATACAAAAGATGAGAACACAAAAAATGACTTTGCAACACACATAAATGCCATCATAAGATATAACTCTTATGCAGAAAGAACCAGCAAACTGTAGATTACTGATACCTGATAATGTAATGCTGTAGGTGTGGCTGTGTGTAGTTGAGTAGGTGGAGCACGAGGCCATAGAGGAACACAGGTAGGGTCAGGAGGACAAACACGCCCGCCACAAACCACGCCTTGAAGTGCGGGGTGGTTTCGAGGCGGTATAGCTTCCAGACGAGCAGCGGCATCACCAGCACCACGATGACGAGGTAGATGAGGCCAACGAGGGGTTTGAACCAGCTGCGCCAGTAATGCCAGCAGCCCCAGCGAGCGCAGCTGCAATCCAACAGGCAAGAACGCAGCACCGATTTAACCTTAGTGCAGGGAGCCATCTTTGTTTGATATTGTACTGTACGGTAGTGAACGAAATAGTTTACTGAGTTACAAGGACAGCCTAACGTCATACAACAGTAGCAGTACGCCTTCTAGCGCTAATACTATGTGGCCGCCTCTTCTTCAGTTCGCCCTGCGTCTCGACTGGCTCCTCTGCTCACAAAGTTGTGTAGTGCACAAAGGAATTGAGCGTGTTCGCTGACAGCAGCTGTGAGGCTGTTAGCTTCTTCCAGCAATGGAGACAAACTCTGATACACTTCAATAAGGGACGAGGTTAGCTGCGCCGGATATTCGAGGGGCAGAGAGGGAGATAGCGTCGGGAAAGGTCAAGTCGTTTACGACGCGCATGTGGAATGAAGAGAACTAGATTGATATGCACATGTTGTAGTGAAATGGCGCACGAAGCTTAAATACATGTACATTGGCAAACAATCATCTGATCAGAATCATCCCAACTCTAAGCGTAAATAAGGACAGATCGGAGACACCAAACACCACAGTATATACATGCAAAGCAGCGTACTTCTTCCAGGCTTATCTCCAATTCTTCGCTGATTATGGTCTGGTCACCGTCTGAAGCTGACACCGCCATAATACTGTCCGGTTCCAATGCAATCCACAGCGTAGGTTAGCAAACATTTATTAATGACCAAAAAACAATTATGCAACTAACAATTACATGTATAGTCTCCCATTAACAGCAACTGTACGTCGTGCCTAGTTTTTCAGGTCGGGAGGGCAGTCTGGCTGTTCAGATGGAGCAGACACTTGAAAGACCCTCAGCTCTTTCAAAGCAGCAGTCACACGATTGATGGTGGGAAATGGAGTCAAATCCACCTTGAATCTGCACAGGGAAAGGGCTCGTTGACATTCCAAATCACAAAGTAATGTACAAGAATCATAATTAATACTTGGGACAAAATCTTGTAACCCCCTATTCCCCCCCCCCCCCCCCCCCCCCCCCCCCCCAACACAAACACACCCTGCCCTTGTCCGTGTAGATTATGAACCATTATTCTCTTTCAGTTCACTATCTCTTTGTGGCACTATAATTTGCAATTGTGGGATACTGGGGGCCGGAAAACTATGTGCAGACCTCACCATCATTGTATGGTACATCCACTGTTGTCTCCTTACCTCACTGCATTGTACATCTGAGGCACAAGACACAAGTCTGCCAAAGTAACCTATTTTGGAATGAGATTATGCTCCATGAACTAGGATGCACTGCTGCCCCACCTCTGGCAACATGAAGCCACACCCACCTCATCTCCTACAGAATACTTCCCAGCAGTCTTGACCAGGAGTTTCTCCAGACCTACATTGGATGCACACAGTTCAGCGGTGATGTGTGCATGTGGTGCACAGCTGTGTGATGTGCAGTGTGACGAGTGTGTGAGTGCCTGGGTGCACATACCTTCGTGTATGTCTAGAGCCCCGCCCCTCACCCCCTACAATGCATGGCAGCTGTGTAATGCAGTGTTATCTCTCAAATGGTGGGCACTACATAGAGGTGGCAGATGTGCCAAACAATGTAAGTGCTATCTAGCACATAAGTTGCTAGAAAAGACGACATCATCGAATCACTCTGAAAAGAGGCGTCAAGTCTGTGGGATTAACTACTGTTCGTATCAGCATCGACGTATGACTTCACCTTCACATGAAAGCTAGACAAGATGAACGAGCGAATCGAGGAAGCAAGGAAAGAATAAAAACACAACAGGTATACACTCTGTACCATTCTACTCGGGACCGTCGCTATGGCTATCATTACTGTTTGGCTGCAAAGATTGTCGGTGATACCAAACTAGAAAAAAATATATGCTTTTTTCGATTTATTTTAACATCATCAGGGGTGAGTATGACACTCTCTTGAATGGGCCCATGAGTGCAAACGTCAGCACAACTCTGTTCAACTAGTCAAAGGGAAAAGATCTGACGAAGCCCAAGCAACTGACAAGAGACAAGAGTGAGGACAAGACCTTTTCGAAGGCTGATTTCCCTGCCTTTGTTAATCTCAAGTTCATCTTAAAGTATATCTTGACAAATAGACTGCACTAATTGGAAAATGACTCCGCTCTTATTGGCAGCTGTCATCCACGAAAGGGCATAAAGATTATATCAGTTCATGGAAGAGGGAGTAGTAGTTTGCTGATACAAGATTGCGATTCACTGTGCATAAGGAATAAGAGCACTCTGAAGGAAAGCTTTAGAGGGTATGCTGTCCTTAAGGATTTGCTGGAGGGAACAATTCCCATGCATCTGGGGAAAGAAAAGATGTGAAATCTCCTTAAAGAGCATTTTTATTGGCCAGGAGAAAGTTAATTTGGCCAGTGTGCAGAACACATGTCAGATAGGCACCAATGAAATTGTCTCCTTAGAAAGCGAGAGCTAACTTTACACTCTACAGTAGTGTGGATAGGCCATGCATGTTGATAATATGGGACCACTTCCTGAAACCCAAGAGAGCAGCAGAGATATATTAGCAGTTGCACATTATTTCACAAATGAGTAGAGACATTATATCCTGCGATTCCGGGAGATAGGGTGCTCGGTAGACAAAACAGCTACACTTGGACCAAGGTCAGCAATTCACGTCAAACCTTGTGAAGGAAAGCTACTACAGACCAACAAGAGTCATACAACAATGTATATAGGCGCCAATGCAATGGGATGGTAGAGCATTTTAATAGGGTGCGGTGCTACTTGGCATACTATATCCACAGCTGTTGGTTGTCGTCCATCGAATTGGGAACTTCATTCCTGTAAAGCTTGTTTCACATATAAATGCACATCTTCACTCTACTAAATTAAGGGTTTAGCCAAAATATTTTCTTCTGATCATTACACCATCTGAGAACCATCGCTACTGGTGCTCAACTGCTCAACTTGCTTTCTAATTACCCTACACTTGGAGCAACCCAATGTATGACTTGCAACTTGTGATTCCTTGTTTCTGAGTAGACCTTTAGTTGCAGACATGTAATCGGCTTAAGGAGGGCACTGTTGTCTCAAGCAAAACGGTATGCCATTTCTCTTGTCAGAGCTCTTCGTCAGGGTGTTATCACAGTGGCATGGCTTTTTTTATGCAAGCGCCTGGATAGATAAATATAAAGCTAAACAAATAAAAGTCCACTCAGAGCTCTAAAGGCCTGAGGAAACAATTGTAGAATGTATCTTTATTCAGTTAGATAATATTGATATTACAAGTTCTATTGTGTGAGATAATTCATTGCATTTTCAGCCGGAGTTGGACTTGAATGGGTATGGGATACTTATAGCTTCTAAGTTTCTAACAGTAGCTGCATATGAATTTAGGCAGGTGTAACCAAGGGCATGTTCTCAGCCCTCTCCATATTGCAATATTTCTGTTAAGAACGGAATGAGATCTCACTGAAACACGCTGTTACATAGTCATGTGTACTCAGAAAAGAATATAAAGCAGAGATTGACAAACTTTCTTATCATCACATTGCAGTGACACACAAATGGATAGACTGCTGATTGCAGGTTGCTCCAATGGAAGAATTGTACTCATCGTTATAATTATCAGAAATAAATATTTCTCGTGCTTTGTTGTCCTTGTTTTACCTCAGCAGACTTAGAAAATCCACTTGACGTCAGGGATTTAGTGCTTTACAATTGCGTAATACCAGCCTCATTTGATGTGCCCTTGCCTTCCATCAGTTGTTTTTACTGAGACCTCATCTTTTATTGCCTTGAATTACTTGACTGATGTCACCATTGAAACAACAATTTATCCAAGGTACATTATGTTCAGGATGCCGCGAGTTTTAGATTAGAATTTGATAAAAAGCCTCCCCATATGATCAGTAGCGCGAAAGATGACAATGACTTTTGACACGCTCCTACTTATTTGCCTATCAGTATCGTTTCACTACTACCAGTGATCCAATCAAATTAGTCTTTTAATTAGTCATTATCTCACTAGAGCCATTTTCCTGCTGGTACTCAAATGAAAACCCTGCTGCCGCAAGCAATCATCATGTCCTTTATTTTCTTAACCTCTTCTTTGACGTGCACCTCTGACTTTGCATCTTCCATTGTCCACCAGAGGAAGAGCCTAATCATATAGTTCAGCATCTTATAGCCTCTTCATTAGTACATTGACTATGAGTGGACAAAGTGATGGACTCATCTTTGCTGCGACTTATATCAGTGGAAGTGCTGCTGCCTGCTACAAATTGATGGCTTGGCCCTGCAGGTTCAGGGAGAAAATCTCTGTTTGCTGATAGTAATGTGGCAGACAGGAGAAAGATTTTAACACCGCGTCCGTGAAATTCGAGTGTTTTTTTAGCATTTTTTGTCGAACTCACTTTTTCTAAAATTAGTCGGAAGGATTGCAATTGCTATTTATACATGCGTGCCTGTTAGATCAACCCTCTGTACGTAGTTTGGCGTTATAAATACATAGTAACTCGTTATGTTTCGGAAACTGCATTCGTTTAAAGTGTAGAGGGTACGACCGTCTCTGCAAAAGGTACACATTTTTCTGAGGTGTTTTCAATGCTCAAAAACAGCGTCCTTATACTCACCTCGATCGGATAGGTAGGGTTTGCAACAAATTTGGCTGCATGCGTTCGTGCTACAATGAAAACTAACACTCAGACAGTTCAACCTCGTTTCCAGACTTATTTTTTATTACTAACCATTATAATAATTCATGCGCAAATTTCAATAATTTTATTACGTGTAAGCTTACGCGTAAAAGTTAAACACATACATGTACATAAACAGGTTAGTTACTAGCTGCACGCATGTGTTCTTTAACTCTAGACACTAGTTCTGGCTTGTTCCCAGTTTTCTTCAGGTGATGATGACTTAGGTACACCTCTAGCTCGTACTTCTTCCAATGAGTCAGTTCCTTTTCCATATCAATTTCTTCATATGCTATCCTGGGCTTTTTCTGGCTTGCACTACTTGATCCCTCCTCTTGGTGCCTTCCACGCTTCTGGCCAGCAGATGTTTTTACCTGGGACTTCTGACCGATGCTTTGATACACAGCCCTGATTTTTCCTGCAAGTGGAAGCTCACTTAGACGGATGGCATGCTGCAATTGCAGCTCTTCTAATCGAGAGAACACACCATCTGCAGATATCTTGACTTTGCCAAGATCTTTAGTCTCTCCGGCCTTCCAGCAATCATGAATAATGCTGATTACCCTAGCAGTGAGGTCTGGATGCATACTTTTCCGGGTGTGAGCCCATCCGGCATAAAAGTTAGGTTCAAAGATTGCGTATCTCGTCTCAAATATGTGAGAAGCTTGGGCAATAGCACCATCAACTGTGAAGTCCATGCTGACCAAAAGCTTGTTGGCATGTTTCATTGCATTGGTCAGGGCATCACGAGACTCCATACGTCCACTACATATGTGCTTACCTAAGACACGTTGTGACTTAAAGTGATACAGGCAGTCGGCACATTGTGGGTACACTTCCTGTATTGCCTTCAATGCCTCATCATCCTCACATTGTTTCTTCAAACGTTGCCCTTCTTTCTTGCTCAACCCCTTTGTTCTCCTGCGATATCGATTTTGGTCCTTCCTTGCTTGCATCCGTGTGTTTTCACTGTCGCTATTTAGAAGCACAGTGACTCCCGTGAAATTGATGCCTTGCGTACCCATTGGGGTAATCAAAGATTTGGCAGGACATGATGGTATAGGGATACAGACAGATGGTACCTTCTGGCCAAGGCAGTTATAAAACCTGACCATCTGTTGCTTTTCCGCAGTTGTAACATACTGGGCTGCATAAAATCCAGATATACCAGGTATGGAAGGAATTGCTGCAGAGCGATATGGGGCTTTAAAGTCCGGCTTCAATAACAATATAGTTGCGTTGCTAACAGAGGAATCTATGAGAGCAACAGCAAGCTGCTTAGGTGTTGACACTTTCCTCCCACCACTTCCCTTCACCAAGTATGCATCTACTTGTGTTTGCTGATGGGAGAAGTGCGTATCACAGATGTCCTTGCCACTCTGTGCCTCATTGTGGTAATATGCCATTAACTTGAGCCCTGCAGCAGAGCACACATGTGGGAGGAGCAGCTTGGTTTGCCTGCCAGCTAGGTTCTTGGCATTATCACTCTGCACTATGATCTTACAAACGTGGGGAAATCTCTTCTTCAATGCATGAAGGGCTGCTTCCAAGCATGATAAAACAATATTGCCATCTGCCTTTTGTTCTCCTTGAACAATGCAGTCAAAGTAGTGAAGACTTACTTCTTCCTCATAATCCTCTTCCGCCTCTTGATTGGCATGCACACCATCATCATCCTCAACATCCCCTACACCTTCTGCACACTCCTCCTCACCATCATCCTCACCCTCTTTCTCACTATCTTCTTTATCGTCATCTTTCATACCATCATCATCCTCAACATCCCCTACACCTTCTGCACACTCCTCCTCACCATCATCCTCACCCTCTTTCTCACTATCTTCTTTATCGTCATCTTTCATACCATCATCATCCTCAACATCCCCTACACCTTCTGCACACTCCTCCTCACCATCATCCTCACCATCATCCTCACCCTCTTTCTCACTATCTTCTTTATTGTCATCTTTCATACCATCGTCCTCCTCAACATCCCCTACACCTTCTGCACACTCATCCTCACCATCATCCTCACCCTCTTTCTCATTATCTTCTTTATCGTCATCTTTCATACCATCGTCCTCCTCAACATCCCCTACACCTTCCACACACTCCTCGCCACACTCCTCACCATTGTCCTCACCCTCACACACACCATCTTCCTTCTCATACTCACTGTCTTCTTCACCATTGTCATCCAGCACCACATTTCCCGTGTTCATCATCTCCAATGGCTGCTGTAATCGTAGTACCTCTGTTGTGAAATCAATTTCCACATGGTTTTCCTCAAGGGACTCAGTGCTTCTGTCGTCCTGCCCAGTGTCTGGCTTTATATACACTCCAGCTCCCCACCACAGCATACCCTTCTTACCATAATAGGAGTCGCCTCCCTCGCGAAAACCTTTAGCTAAAAACTTTTGTTTGAACTCAAACACCATGTACGCTGTACTGGAGTCCATTTCCAACACGGCCTGCTTCATTTTATGTGCTTGCTGGCCAGCTAGCATTACATGGGCCATATACCTGAAGGTACGTCGCTCACACTGGTGTACAGTGAGAAGCACATCTGCAATCTCTTCCAGTCTGGTGGGGTCCTCGTGAAGTTTCACTAGAGCAACATGCCTTAGCCTATCAAAAAAAAGGAAGGGACTTCTGCAGGCATTGCACTGCAGATGGCCACCAGGCTTGGGATTTGCATTGGGCATTCTGTTGGGCACAAGGTCCAATGCAAACAGTGGTGAGTGTGTAGTAGCAAAATCATTATCATGCTCTACCACAGCTGCTGTTGCCTGTGCACAGTGGTTAAGTTGGTCTCGTACTTGTTTTACGAATTTCTGTTGGGTAGCTGGCTCATCAAATGCATTTGGCTCTGAAATCAATCTCTCAAGGGCTTCGTATTCAGCAAACTGCTGGGCATCGTGTTCTTGTTCTTGAGGCTGGAAGGAATGGTGTTCAGTGGCACCTGATGCCTTTACACCCATCCTCACATGCATAGCATAGCCGTAGCCAAGAAAGGTGTGCACATTATTGCGGAGCCCACATAGCTCATTATGCAAGGCATGGTCGATTTCAGACAGTGGGGCAAGTACATCAATAACTTTGTCAATGATGGCAAAGTTATCAGTGTGAAAATTGACCTTTATGTAGTCGACCCCTGCACGAGCCTCTTGAATCTTTCCCCCACCAGTAATGTGCTTTGCAATAGAGTAAAAGAGTATCCTTCCAATGGGCCGCTTTCCAGGCATCATTTCGCTCATCTTTTCAGCATACCCCTTGTACATGGTAGCAACATCCTGCTTCAAGACCAGTGACCTCATTGCATAGACATTTTTCAACTCCTTCCATTTCGGGTCCCGATTAGGAGTTCGTTTCTTGGCTTCCCATGCTAGACGAGTGATGTTATCATCACTGTATATGAAACTTACTGCAAATGTTACTGAGTCACTTGGCACACGAGAGTGAGTTTCACAATACTCTTGCAGTTTCACGCCACATGTGAGGTAAAGCCTGTCAACCTTGGCTTGAAATAGCAAACGCAGTGCATATTTATTGCTGATCTTCAGCAGTGATGCAACATATGCCTGGGGCACATCAGCTAAAGGAACTAGAAGCTTCCTTGCATCCATGGATGTATATCTTCTCTCACACTTTAGAACATCCCAGATGGTTGTGGGTATAGTGGAGAGGATGTCAACAGGGATGCTGACCAATGATGCCTCGTTTTGAGCCTCCTTCTCAATCACAGGTACTTCTACCGGGTGTCCACGAAAGAACGCAATCTATCAAATGTTATTCCCGTTCAAAAGCATTGCGTTCTTTCGTGGACACCCGGTATGGCTGCCATAGCTGACTGGATGCTGAAAGACATCTTCATGTCTGCCTCACATTTCAGCCTGAGATTAGGGAGCAGCATGCTAATCCATGCCTTAATGCCTTTCAAGAACACATTCTCAATGCATTTCATACTCTCAGCGTCGATATCATTTGCATCGTGTAATTGGTACCGGATGTCGATGTGTGGGAGTCGCCGCACGCTATGTTCATGCCCATCAGTACACCCCATCAGCTCGAGGACTTGTAGCACATGCGCTTGCGATGCATATTTGATGCCATCGCTATCATCCTCAACTAAATCCGGCGTAGTTTCAACAACAGACTCGAGAGAGGCGTCCGCAAAAGAGCAAGTATCGATTCGCGCTGACCTTACAGGATTTACCCGATGCGGTTCGGAACCAATCACAACACTAGTCTTTCTTGGACGACCAAGCGTACGCGGTTGGCACAAACAACATTTAGTACATTTAGTTCCAGCCGTACACTTGTCGCACACTGGCTTCTTATGCGTAGCTGAACAAGCGAGAGACATTTTGTGTGTAACAATAGTCTGGGCACAAGAGATAGTAATCTGGGTACGAGGTAAATTAAGCCTGGGTACCCCACAAGAGAAACGAAACAGTCGTGGTGCGATAACCAGGCCACTTTTGAGCCTAAAACATTCTCGGTCTTTATTTTGTATCTATAGAAGCCTACTTATGCAATCAGACGTGTTTGAACTTATGCAAGAAAAAAGTGTACCGACGACTGAAAACGGGCGAACCGGTTGACTTAAAATCAATACAGGTACGACTCCGTACAACCTATTGCATTAAAATTCGCATCGTACATCTTAGAAAGAGTTGGGATACATGAAAATGTAGTTTGTATTGCAAATAGACATTTTCCGACTAATTTTCCAAAAACGATGTTCGACCAAAAAACATTCGAATTTCACGGACGCGGTTGTTAAGTGACAAGAAAGGTTGCTCTGAAATCAACAGTGCAGTTTTGATCTGATGATAACTTGCAGGGCAATATTTCCTTTTATGATGATTTAAAGGATTGCGGCGAACCTTGGGCCATTGGACAGTGATGTATTTCTTCAGAGATAAAGGCAAAATGTCCACTTTAGAATGACACAGCTGTATTGATTATTGATATTGTATGCCTACCAACTGCGAAAGAGTAGTGTCTGACTATTGCTTTTGTAGTCTTGTGAACATTCCATAAGTAAACAATAATAGACATGCATATTAATAAGACACACACATTATACAATATATAACTTAAAGTACATACACACACATGTAATGTTTACAACGCCTCATGTTTTTATTTAATTTATTTACAAAACGCAAATTAAAAAAGGAGAGCTGATCTATACTCATAATGAACAAAACAGCCAGTCACAATGGTAATATGCAGAAATGAAAGTGTCTTTGTGTATGTCCTTCAGTTGTATTGTTGCAATTTATGTTTAGATACTATTCTCCGGTGATGTTACACCAATGTATTGTATCATCAGCAAAAGAATAGCAATGATAGAAGCAACAAAATCCTTTCTCTATTTGCCCATCAACTTTGAAGGTCTCAAACTGTGGTTCTAACCTGCCTGGTCCCAACCTGGATGGCGTTCTCTATGAATTACCAGACATGAAGGCCCTGTCTCTACCAACCCATGTGCCTTGCCCATTAATCCCAACGGGCTCTCTCTATGGAACCATTAACCCCTTATAATCTTGAGGGCCCAGCTGCCCACTAACCCTCGATGGGCCTTTCCTGGCCTGCCCTTCTCCACGAGTACCCAGTTCGCTAACCTTGAAGGCCTCTTTCTATCCAGTACCTTGCCCACTCGGCCTTCTTGTCATCACCAACATACTTTAGGACTTTCAGATTCTGAGTATACAAAAGAAAACAAAGTAGACAAATTGCATTACCACTGAAAGCACTGTGCACAGGCCTAAAGTACACAGCAATGTGGCAAGGCTACTCCTACACTGTACTCTCCTTTCCCCCTCCCCACCCAAGTCCTAATGCTGGGCAACAAAGGATGCATGCATTTGATATGTGCCAGTGGTGTGACACTACCTGAAATATACCTGCATGTGTCTGTACTTTTAACACCACCATAACCAAGGCAGCATTTTATTTCCTCTCACCCAGCCCCCTCCCTCTTTTTGCAAGTTTTACCCCAGTGGATTTCATGGCAGACACGAGACGATGAGAAGACAAACATAATCATTGAAATTCATATGCCTGATTCACTTGTAGTGATTACAGGTCTGAAGTGGATCCTGGATTTTTTATCATGTCATAATAATGGCTACAAAGCAGCAGAAAGTGAGAACAGGCAAAGCTCATTATAAGTAGTGCAATTTCAGGAAGGCTAGGTGCAATCCGAACAACGTGATAAATGGTGCACAGTTACTAAGACATGGGGGGTAATGCACCATGTTGAACGCACCAACTGGAACTCAAGACATTAATTACTATTAAAGCAGCTTACGCAGAGGAATTAGTGAAAATGTTAAGACAAACGGATACGCATTACAAAAGAATGCACCTTGGATGTGCATTTCTTACGAAAAGCAATTGACAGTTTGTAGCTACAGTAGTTCACAAGAGACGATGTTGGAACTGCCAAAGGCTGAGAGATACCCAGGAAATCAAGCCAATGCCACTTATTGATTGGCGTGGCTAACAGATACACAAGCTGAGCTCTGTGACCAAAGACCAGGACTCCAGGCTGTATTGTAAGAGCAGTGGGTTCCGGAGGTTAAATAGTAAAATAATGAACCGTTCCAAACTGTGCTGTAGAGATAGAATCACTAGTGGGTTCAACAGGTCCCTGCTGGACAACAGAATGGTTGAGCACTCTTGTGAGCTTATCATCTTCACTACATGAGATTCGGTTAATTACACCTGCAATTAATAGACAATGCACAGGTGCATTATGGCACCTCCTAAACCAACTGCTTAGTTATCACATTTTGCCTGCATGCCATAATCACCCTCGAAATAATGCTGCCAGGACTAAGCTAGCTCCCCACTTCATCCAAGCTTAGAGTTGTTGTAATGAGTACCACACCTCTAGTTTCCTGGTGGATCGGAGGCGAAGTGGGACACATATCTGAGGTGCCATCCTGAAGTACTTCCACCTTGCAAATTGGACCAGAATGTCAGTTGAGCCAGATGAGATGATACTAGTTTAGATCGTAATGAAGACCATCCATAAGGAAAGAGCGCACAGGATGAATCACTTTGCAGGCACGATTGAGGTTACCTACTAGCAATTTCTACATCCTTCCAATTGCAATTGGATAACCTGCCAGCATGCAGTAATAGGCAATCTAATTATCTAGGGCTCCGATGGTACAATTATGCCCAGAAAGGTAACAGGAATCCTCAACCACTTCCAAACAAAGTTACAGTTTCTCCAATACATAAGAATGCGTGAGAATGCACACTAAAGCCTGAGGCACCCAGCAATTATGACATTATCCATGAAATGCACAATAGTGCAGGTTGAACGGGAGCAAGGGATCAATCTAGAATTGGTCCTTACACTTCATGCCCAGTGGATACCAGCCCTCAAAGTGAATCAGGATCATATAGTATCAGACCATTTGGGGTCCAGAAGCTGCAACGATGCAAGATGTAATGGAGAAAGGGCAAGGGAGGAGGAAGAGGGTGACAATGCCTGTGTACATATGAGTGACAACTTTAATCGTTTTGGAACAGACCATGTGTGCAAGGTTGCATGCAGCTAAGTAGTGTCCATTAACACCGTTACAACACATAGATGTACACATACACGCACATGCACGCATACACGCACACACACACACACACACACACACACACACACACACACACACACACACACACACACACACACACACACACACACACTCAGAAGATACACCCTCCAACGCACCTGAATCGGCTGAATGTCACAGGCAATTACGTTGGTGACTGCACGCACCTATAGCCATGGATGAAACCAACAGTCACACTTGAGCCCCACAATAATGCATGTACATGCAAAAAGGGAACATGTACATGACTTTTACTAATATATGCAGCAGTACAATAATTTGTTTCAAGATTTCACATTTTTAATTAAAGATCTGGAGGACTGATCAATATGTCCTCTACAAAATGACTCTTGCACACTGATAACTAGACAGCACCTAGTTTGAACATGATAATTACAACTGCCAGCAATAGTTTTAAATTCTATAAATATAAGATACATGAAAGATAATTTGGACACATTGGGAAAAATGATGAAACCATAAACAGCCAATATAAATTGATACGACAGTTGCCCAGCAACCACATGCTCTTATAATAGGAACAGCTGTTTGTGTCAGCTTTTACAGTGTCCACTTTTTTGTGTAGACCTATCCCCAGTCAATGTAACAGGGGTGTGATGTGCCTCTTTTGCATCATTGAAAGAAAGTCTGGCTTACATGACCTACGTACATAATGCCTGTTTGTATGTAGGTACAGTTCAACCCACAGTACGTTGCTATAAATGGAAGGTACAACAGAGTTCACAAAATAGTACACAAGCCAAATCTGTGCTCCAATGTAACAATGGGTATTGGTGGGTGTGGTTATGGGAGGGGGGAAGAGGTGGGTGTGTATGTTAATGCTGCTGCTGCTACTGAAGGCAGGTATCTGGTACTTTGTGCATCACGGTGCTGACCTTCTGTCTCAGGACTGGGTCATCCCTCGGAAGGAGATAGGGTGGTCCCTTCGTTTCATCGAGATACTCTATTATGGCCAGCTACAGAAATGTTGCAACAGTCAAGCATCATACAATAGTTGTATACTTCCCCCAAACACCAAGAAAAGTCTTGGCACAGATGCACTGGTGTAGTGGAAACTGTGCAAACTTTACCCTCTCAACCAACCACACCTTCAAGGTCCAGCAAAACGCAACAGCATGCCGGATGTACCGGCAGTGCAATGTATTAGACACATCCTCCCAGCACTAGTCCAAGCTAACATACATATACAACACTACTCGTATGACGCAATGAAACATATGTTCATGATGCAGTAACTAGTTATTTGCCAAGGACCAAACAAATAATGAGCTCCTCCCCCAACATACAACGAATCCTCTTCTAACAAGCTGATTGTGAGCGCCAGCACGTGCCTTCGCACTATTTTCCCCATCGATGTTTCCTTCTAAGGTACTGTACTATGGTGCTGTGTGCATTGTATATCATATGATCACTCATGTTTTGTAATACATTGGTTACGAAATTCAGTACGACACCAGTTATAAAATTGCATGCTACATCTCTGTCATGCAGACTTTTCATTATGGCATCCATAAAGCTCTGGAGGGTGAACAAAAACAAAAGAAGAAATGAAACCCTAATTGCACTTGCAATGATATGTCTATTTTACCTCACACACATTCATAGATGGGCACTATCTAGACCTGGACCATACATGCATGCACTGTAGGCGCATAGATGGGCACTATCTAGACCTGGACCATACATGCATGCACTGTAGGCACATAGATGGGCACTATCTAGACCTGGACCATACATGCACTGTAGGCACATAGATGGGCACTATCTAGACCTGGACCATACATGCATGCACTGTAGGCACATAGATGGGCACTATCTAGACCTGGACCATACATGCATGCACTGTAGGCACATAGATGGGCACTATCTAGACCGGGACCATACATGCACTGTAAGCACATAGATGGGCACTATCTAGACCGGGACCATACATGCACTGTAAGCACATAGATGGGCACTATCTCGGCCTGGACCATACATGCACTGTAGGGCCTCCAGCGTAATGCAGCCGTTACATGTACATGTATTATAGAGGTGGTCGAGAAATATCACATGCACTTACATTACTCAGTTTAATAATGTGCATGGTGCAAATCCATTCCAACATAGCACAATTATAAAATTGCTAATAAATTCAGAAGCTGGATAGACTGTTACAAGCATGATGGAAAGTTTATTTGTCCTTGTAAAGAATATTCAAATACATCATTTGGGTGGAAGACAATTTGAATGCTTGGTGATAAGTAAAACATCAGTCACACAGGCTTTACTAAATCAGGCTTTGCCGCTACGATGGCTCAATATGGAGCGGAGAGAATTGTGCGCACTAGTACTGATGGGAAGGAAAGAGTTAACTTACGGATTGGGTCATAACTTGGCCGTCAATCTCCAAAGTGGGAACTACACACTGAGGATTCAAGGACGCATAGGCGTCCTCCAGCTGAGCAGAGTGCAACGAGAGCCTTGCCGTAACAGCACCGCGTGAAAACATACAACACGCATGGCAGCACCAACCTGATGATTGCTCACGAGGTTCACGGCTCTGTACTCATACTCAATCCCTTTCATCGCCAAAGCTGCAAATATAAATATAAAAATAGGTTGCTAGTAAAAAGTGAGGCGTGTGTATCCTAACTGAAAACAAGTGTGGCTCTTTGTATATGAGTGCTTGTCCGCATGGCACTAGCTATTCGTGTGTATCATATATTGCACTAACCAATACGGACACGCCACGAGCACGAGCTTCTGAAATAGGAGTGCAGAATAGGCTGGTGGTAGGGAAACTAATGCAATTGAGCGCAGCTGGAGAGCATGCAGCGACCGAGTACCTTTTCCGCCATTTAATTTGTTGGCTAGCTAGCTCTTCAACAATTACATGTACAAAAGTTAATGTTTTAGATAATGAATAATTGTGTCACGTTGTAATAATCCAAATAACATGTATAGGGTACATAAGAAAACACTGAAAGTAACGAACAGGAGATCTAACGAAGACGTGTGCGACCTTTCCAGTAAGGTCTAGAGCCAGGCTGATAGCTGTGAATAATAACGACTCTTGCCATCTCGTCCAGGTACACAGGTGATGGCTCTGCACAAGGACACCTTCATCGTACGCAACAAGAAATATGAATAAGAAATACTTCTAATCCAATCTTGTATTGAAAGCTTTTGTCCATTTAAAAGGATGCTGGGTTAAACGTTAAGCCAGCTAAGCGTCATCTGTTACAGAAGTAGTATGTGTTATTTGGGGCATGGCGCGCGGCATATCATATCTGAGGACAGATCGAGAAAGTGTTGCAGACTGGCCTGTACCTGTGAATTAGAGGCAACTGCAATGTTTCATGGGTCTTGCCTTAAACACCTACAGCTAGTCCTCCAATCTGCCTGGATCCCTGATGTTCTATATGGGTGTCACAATTCCATCATTGCAGGACACTTGGATGTCAGGAAAACACTTGAAAAGATTCAACACCGGGTTCTACTGGCCAGAGCAGTGAAAAGGTGTGGAGATGTGGTGTGGTAAGTGTGCAGTGTGCTGTTCATGCAAGACACCTCATAGGTTACGGGCAGCACTGGAAGTGAGCATGGTGAGTAGGCCACTGGAGCGTTTAGCAATGGACATCCTGGGCCCTCTTCCTGAGACACCACGAGGAAGTAAGTACATTCTGGTAGTAGGCGACTACTTCACAAAATGGAAGGAGGCTTATCCCTGAAGAATATGGAAGCTACTTCCATAGCAAGAGCATTTGTGAATGAGTTTGTTTGTTGACTTGGTGGTGTGCCTGTGTCCCTTCATACAGATCAGTGGAAGAACTTTGAATTAGCCCTAATTAAAGAAATCTGCCAGCTACTGGGTGTGAAAAAGACTCGAATAACTCTGTATCATCCTCCATCAGATGGTCTCGTGGAGAGGTTTAACAGGACAGTGCTGGACATGTTGAGTATGGTTGTTCAGCAGGATGAACATGGATGGGACCTACTCTTGCCACCAGTAATGCTGGCCTACAGGTGTTCAGGAAACTACAGGCACTACTCCATTCAGTCTGATGTTTGGATGTGAGCCACATCTCCCTGAAGACATTATGTTTGGTATTCCGGATGAATCGCCTAAGCAGTACAGCCATATCTTGGTAGAAAAGGTAAAGAGAGGATATCAGCTGGTTAGGGATCATGCAAAAAAGAAACAGAGGCACCAAAAGGATATGTTTGACAGGAAGGTAAAGGGTCATTCATAAGATCTGGTGTTTCTGCATAACGCAGTTGTTCTCAAAAGGCACACAAGGAAGTTCTGCAGACCATGGCTGGGGCCTTTAAGGTGATTAAGATAATGAGTCCTAATGTGAATCGTGGACTGCAGTAACCCTCGGAAGCGGGAAGTGGTACACTTTAACAAAATAAAACCAGCACCTGCACGTCCAGAATGAAGATGGTCAATCACAGCAACATGTGAGCAGAGAAAAACCTCAAACGAGAGACCACCAGAGTTGCAAGATGAGGAAGACGAGGAGAGGGAGTTTATCTACTCTGATATAGAGGGACCTAACACTGATGCTGCACCTGCACCAGCCCCAGCATAACTGTTGAGAGGAAGAGAGCAAGGACCCAATGATCTGCTACAAGAGATCCCCTATGTTGTGCAACCAGAAGTGGTTCCTATCCGGGATTCCCAGCCCCACCATTGAGAAGATCAGGCCGAAGAACACAACCTTCCACTCGATATGGACAGCTGCTGATTGTCCCTGACAGCATTCCTGAGAACGTTGCTGCTGGGAGTGTGAGGACACACTCTTTGAGAAGGGGGAGCTGTGTAACACCTGCCGTATACCTGAACTCAACTGACTTGTAACGTGTAGCGTCTGTCTCTCTAGTGGCATGACTCAGCTGACCTGCACATATCGCATGCTGTATATCATTCTGTACCTATATAAGTGCATGTACATGCACGTACATGAATAGACTCTTTCGCTGAGCACTGTGTTACAAAAGGATAAAATTCATAGAAAGTCGATTCGGCGGACGCAACGTATGAATATTATACACTGTTCTGAGAAATAATGTATTCAGGATACTTTATTATTACTCTTCCGTGAAGTGACGCAGTACAGTTTATCATACGACGCACTAACAGCGAAAATAAATATTTTAGAAACCAGGCGTGTAGCCTGTTGCTGATGTCCAGTCTCTACTAGCCGTTTAGGTCAGGGTTGAATCATTCAAGTCGTTGAGGGAGGGCGGAGTCGTCTCGAAATGCTGAAACTGTGCTATTCCAATCACACGAAAAAAAATGCTGGTACCGAGTAATTCTTGAATTTAATTCAAGCCCAGCTCTGAATGGTGTGATAATTCAGTTTTATCGACACTTGTTAGTTTATTTTCCACCGTTCCACATTCTATATACAAAAACGAATGGTCTACCCTATAGCTATATATACAAATACGCCAATGCACTGAGTTCAACGCTAATACATGTATACAAAGTGAATCGCTTCTACGTAGTCAAAGCTTTCCCTTTAGCGGCCACCGGCACCTCCAGCAGCTGGTGGTTTTCCACCTCCACATTCGTCATTGTTAGGATTTATCTGATTGGAGTGGTTGTTCAGATCTGCGCGGTCTCCCTTTCCTTTATAGCCACTGCTACCTGCCGGGCGCTGAGCTCCGCCTCCATATTCGTCATTGTTAGGATTTTCTTGATTGGAGTGGTTGTTCAGATCTGCGCTGTCTCCCTTTCCTTTATAGGACATCCTTACGGCACTGGTCAAGCTATGAAAGAAAAAAAAATGATATTATGAGGCACGGGAGACTATTAAGTAGCAACTTGTTACGCATGCGCAGTTCATTCTTCCGGACCTAGCACCACTGCATGTATTATTACGTATGCATATTACGTAAGACTAGACCACGTGTATGTATTATATTTATAAATATGTCATAGTATGCAGCTGTGTGTATGTACGTTGCTTAGTGACGGTGACTTGGTTGTATCCGTGTATTGAATTACATCAAAGTTAGCAGCGTTACATTGGTAGCAGAGAGTGGTTCAGTTCATCCAATGGCGAACGTTAGTCATGTTAGTGTTCCGAAAGTTTTCGCGTCGGGGGATGCTACTGAATGGTTCAAGAGATTTGACATTTGCAGCGCAGCCAATGGTTGGAATGACGCCGCAAAAGCTGCTAAATTGCCTACGTTACTGGACGGCGAGGCACTGGCTGTTTGGTTGGAATTGGACGAAGATGAGCAGAAAGACTACAAAGGAGCAAAGCAGAAAATTGTTGACGTTTTGATGCCAACGGAGTTTGTAACATTGGACAAATTCCACAACCGAAGGTTGTTACCGGGAGAAGCTCTGTCGGTCTTTGTTCATGATTTGAAGAAACTGCTCTCACATGCTATGCCTGGTATTGAAGCTAATGCAAAAGACCAGTTACTTCTACATCAGTTAATGGCGGGACTTCCCACGTCAATTACTAAACAGTTGCGGGCTTCGGGAGAAATAAAGAACTTCAACGACACAGTTCAGCGAGCTAGGCTTCTGTTGAGCATTGAAGAGCAACACTCCGTTGTAGCTGTGGGGTCGAGTGGTCAAGGGGTTCAGGAGCTTGAGCAGCGGTTAGGCGCGCAAATTGAAGCCCTTTCCGAGCAAGTCGCAGCCCTTGCGCGGCCAACGGTGGTGAAGAAATGTTTATACTGCAAGGAAGCAGGACATTTGCAACGGAATTGCCCAAAACGCCGACAACCAGAGCAACGAAAGTGTTACAGGTGTGGAAAGCTGACACTTAGCGAAGGACTGCGAATTGCATCAGGAAAACTTCAACGGAGTACCTGCCAACGGTCGGGGCAACAAGTACTCCCCTCGTCATTAACTGGCCCCGATGAAATAACGTTGGTAGCTTGCGTCAACAATAGGTTAGCAACAATTTCTGGTGAGTGGTGTGGGGTATCAACTAAAGTAATGCTTGATTCGGGTTCTTCAGTGTCTTTGGTTAAAGAAGAACTAATAAGGGGTGCGAAAAACGGGTTAGTTCAACGTTCAAATGGAAAGAGTGTGCATATAGTTACAGCGTCGGGAGAGGAGCTTCCTGTTTTAGGGTTTGTCAAAGCAGCTGTGTGTATTCCTGGGATTACATCATCTGTCACACATGATTTCTTGGTAGTTAAGGATCTAGTGTCTCCTTGTAATCTGGGTGTTGATTTCCTGCATGCACAAAAACTGATGCTTGATTTTGGTCAATGTCCAGTTCGAGTGTGTCGTCAAGGCTCTGTTCCACAACGTTCAGTGCAGTCTGTACCTGATTCCGCATGCACATCTGCTGTAAATCTGAACAACAAACAGGGCATGGACTCTGATGGTGGTCACGTGTTGCAGGGGGAAAAGGATCAAGAGGAGTGTGCCGTGCCGTGCTTCAGAAACACAGATAAGATTGATTTTCCGACTTGCCCTGATGGTTCCTTTGTGGATCTCCTCCAAAGTTTTAAAGATCTCTTTAAAAGTACACCGGGCAAGACAACGTTGACACACCACCTCATTCCTACAACAGGGTCTCCACTAAAGGTACCACCACGCAGAGTTCCAGCTGAATACAGAGCAGAAGTTGAAGGTTTGTTGAAGGAAATGTTACAGGAGGGAATCATTGAGGAGAGCAGCAGTCCCTGGATGGCTCCAGCAGTATATGTGAAGAAGAAAACAGGGGAGATACGTCTCTGCGTGGACTATCGAGCTTTAAACAAGCAAACCACTAAAGATGCCTATCCCTTACCTCTTCCAGACGAAGTTCAAGACCGTCTATGCGGGTGTACGATTTTTTCCACACTTGATCTTAGGTCAGGGTATTGGCAAGTTCCAATTGCACCATCTGATGTGGAGAAGACGGCATTTTGTCCAGGTCCTGGTCTGGGATTGTTTCATTTTAAACGCATGCCATTTGGACTTACGGGTGCACCTGGATCATTTCAAAGGTTGATGGACAAGGTTCTTTGTGGTCTGAATTTTGTGACAACTTACCTTGACGACGTGTTGGTACATTCGAAAACAAAGGATGAACACATCAAGCATTTGAATGTTGTTTTTAGTCGCTTGAAGAACGCTGGTCTCACACTACGTGGAAGCAAGTGTCATATCGGACATGACAAAGTCTACTATCTTGGACATGTATTCAGCGAACAAGGTATGAGGCCCGATGAAGGAAAAGTTCGAGTTGTTAAGGAATGGCCGACTCCAAAGAATCCATCAGAGGTACGCCAATTTTTAGGCCTTGCCTCGTACTACAGACGTTACATTCAGAGTTCTGCTACAATCGCTGCCTCATTACATGAACTGACGCAAAAGGATGTTTCTTTTCGTTGGACGTCAGAATGCGACCATGCTTTCAACTTACTCAAAGAGAAGCTAACGCAAGCACCTATTCTAGTCTATCCTCAATTCGGGTCCGAAGCTGGAATCGCTCCTGTACTACAACAAAATGGCCATGTGATAGCTTATGCTAGCCGTGCTCTTTCGAAATCAGAGAAGAATTACAGTGTCATACAGAAAGAGTGCTTAGCAATAGTCTATGGCACGAAACAGTTTCGACACTATCTTCTGGGACGATCTTTCACAGTTCTTACTGACCACGCACCGTTACAATGGCTTTCAGCTCAAAAGATGGAAGGGCTTTTATGTTGGTGGGCATTTGCACTGCAAGAGTACGATTTTGTGGTTCAGTACAGGAAAGGTTCCCAGAACAGCAATGCAGACGCACTCTCACGTTTACCATTGTGCACCGTTTCGGCAACCACAGCAGTTGTTGGTGTTTGGGAAGATCGAGCGGCTTTGCGTTTGGCTCAAGAGCAAGATCCCGTACTCAGGAAGGTCATTGAGGCTTTGAAGACTTCTAGAAGCAAGCCCAGTAGTTGGAGTGAACAGCCACTTCGACGATATGCGCAATTGTGGCAACAGTTGGTGGTTACTGCAGTTGATGGTATAGCGTGCAGAAGGTACAGCCCAGGGCCATGTGATGATGTCATTGAGGTACCGTTGATTCCTGAGACTCTTCGTAAACAAGCTCTTCAGTCTTGTCACGATGTACCGAGTGCAGGTCACCAAGGAGCAGGTTAAGACAGGAGGTGTTTTGGGTAAACATGGCGAGAGATGTTGAAGAGTATTGTCGCAATTGTGTTGTTTGCCAACGTACCAAGCTACTCATGCCTGTTCGAGCACCAATGCAGAATGTACCAATAGGAAGGACTTGGCAGATGATTGCTGTGGATGTACTTGAGGTGCCCTTGTCATCAAATAGTAATCGTTACTTGTTGGTGGTCCAAGACTACTTCACAAAATGGGCAGAAGCCATTCCGATGGTTGATCAGACAGCTGCAACGATTACCAATGCTTTAGTAAAGCTGTGCAGTGTGTTTGGACTGCCGGAGGTGATCCATTCTGATCAGGGTCGTGCGTTCGAAAGTATGCTAATGAAGAATATGCTGGATACATTTTGCATCAACAAAAGTCGTACAACAGCGTATCATCCACAGTGTGATGGAATGGTGGAGAGGTTTAACAGGTCTCTGTTACAACTGCTGAGAGCATATGTGGAAAAAGAATCCGATTGGGAACGTTATTTATCAATGGCCTTATTTGCTTATAGAACCCGTTCATTCCTCAACTGGAGTTTCGCCTTTCATGCTCATGTTTGGACGACCACCAAAGATTCCACCTGTTATTGATAAGGCAATTGCGTTCGACACTGGAACATATTTCCATCAGTTACGGGTCAAGTTTTCCGAGTTGCAAGAGTTTGTGCATGAAAAATTGAAGAATGAAGCCTTTCATCAGCAGGAAGCATACGATAAAACATACAAGGCTCGAGGAAAGAAGTTCAAGATTGGTGAGGCAGTGTGGTTATCTATTCCTACCGCAGGGAAATTACAGTCTCGCTGGGAAGGAATGTGGATAGTGAAGGCGATAAAGAGTGAAGTAAATCTTGAAATATCCGATGGTGTAAGAACAAAGGTTGTTCATGTTAACAGAATTCGCCATCGGTTGCAGCCACAACCCGGTGATGATGCATCTCCTGCAGATGACAGTGAGGGTCACAATTCCTGGGTTCCTCTACAGATCGATCATTTCATTGATGAAATTGGAGTGCCGGATAACCCTAGCCAGGAATGACGATACCCTCAACGCACAAGAAACCTGCGTTATGGGCCATATAAAATAGGAACGTGGTCATTTGATCCGAATTGAAGAATTCTCAATTGCCCACGTGGTTATAAGTAGGAAGCCAGGAACGAATGCCAAGACCATATAGCTTTGTAAACATGGTGGCCCCGAATAACGCCTGCAACTACATAAGATGCGAGTACTGCTCCGGCCATCGTTATGAAAATTCGGGTTAATTTATTACGGTAACCATATGGCATATGTGAAAGAATTTCAATCGTTGATGCTAGAGGTACGTGTACGTGAGTTTGACTTTAGGTCTTGGGATTCGTTCCTAGCTTCCTACTTATAGCCACGTGGGCAGTTGTGAATTCTTCAATTCGAAGACAAAATCGATCAAATGACCACGTTCCTATTTTGGTGCATAATTCTCATGTTTGATTCATATACAAGTAAGTGCAATGATAGTGCAATTTTCGGCTCCCTGCTCTACGAGTCGTTTGCATTTGGCACGTATAAGAACGAGTAAGTTCTTCAATCCTGGGATTTGCCGTGTGCTAACTATGCACGCCTATGTATTGTAGTGTATCGTTTGTCCATATGCAGGTTCATGAAGGTACCAGTGCTGAGCTATGTATTGTGTGAGTAGTAAGCAATGGGCTCAGTGTTAGGGGGGTTAAATACGTTACACGATTGTTGAAAGGTTACCACTGAATTAATTCTGTTAATCCTAAACCACAATCTGCTACAACAGTTTCCTTAGGCTTTCACGCAAATGCAATTAGTGGGCTCAACGTAAGCTATAATTGTCTGTAATTTTCCGTTGTTGCGGGGTGTGATTTTCCGTTGTTGCGAGCCGGGACTGTAGTGGATTGCGTGAGCGATTCATAAGTGATGCCTTTTGTAAGATTCATCCTCGGCTAGCTCAAAAGTTTGTTACAAGATCTGCCCATGCAGCAGTAAGTAAGATTAGTGCAGATGCGTTACTTGCTAAAGCACTGAGTGCACAAACAGGGTCATTGCTAAAAGCTATCCGTGAAGTTAATGCAATTAAATTAGGAGAATCTGATCTTTTAGTTGGGCATAGGTATTATACTGTTGGCTCTGAACCTTACTTTTTTGATAATTCGTACGCTTACACAAAACCACTTGGGGCCATTCCAGTAGACCTCAATGCATGGTAGGTGTGTAGTGGCAGAGGAGATGGGGGAAAAGATAAGTGTAATAACTCTTAACTCGTAACAACAACATGAATACCATACATACAATTTCTGTTTATATACAAGTTCAGTGATATAGATATGTCCAATCATATTAGAGCTTGTCGGCATGTAATGATCCCGAAGACGTCCGGAACACCGATCATTCTCTGGTAGCGGCTGTGCAGTCCCGCCAAGTGCGTATTAACTGTAGTGCAGGTCCCCCGACCGACTTCATTAATATTACATTCGTCCCACCCTCTCTTGAAGCTTGACCCCAAGCTTCAGTTGTACCTCAACACTGGGTGCCTAATACGTTGCGGGTAGCGTCTCTGTACTGCAGCCGGCTGTTCTTGCTGTGGTGGAAGTATCAAATGTTCAATTTGAGGTGCCTCCCAGTCAGCAACACCATGTTCTTCATACTTGTCACCCTGTGCCTCGACTTCTTCTCGTACAATTCGTGCCTGGAGTCTATTTACATGCACCACACGAGTCCTTGCTGTTGTTGTGTGTTCGATATCAACATTAACCGGGGAGAGTACCCTCCTCACTGTCCATCCTCCTTCCCACTTTGCCTCCAGTTTGCCAGCTGTTGGTACATGCAGCCAGACAGCATCCCCAACATTGAATGTTCTGCATTTTGTTGAGCTGTCGTAGGACTTCTTCTGCTGCTGTGCTTCCTGTGCGATGTGGCACTCCACCAGATCTCTTAATTCAGTCAATCTGACTTGCAGGGTATGTTCATAGCTATGTGGATCATGACCTTTCATTTCATCTCCCCCCAGCGATGGCGTGATAGGCAGCACAGGCTCTCTTCCCATTAGTAGTACAAATGGGCTCAGGTGAGTGGAAGTGTGGCGAGCTGTACGGTAAGCATATAGAACGAGTGGAAGCTGACTTTCCCAATCAGACTGTTGCTGAACATAGGCTCTTAACAGCTGCAACAAGGTTCTGTTAAACCGTTCCACCATACCATCTCCTTGTGGTGGTATGAAGTTGTTCGTGACTTGACTATACCGAATGCTGAGCAGGTTTTCTTCAATATTGTGCTCTCAAAGTTCCTTCCTTGATCGGAGTGAAGGATTTCAGGAATGCCAAAGTGTGAAAACACCTCGATCAGTACTCTTACTATCCTTTCTGCTGTTTGATCAGGCATTGGTATTGCTTCAGCCCACTTGGTGAAGTAATCTTGAAGGACTAGTAGATATCGATTCCCATGACTGGACATTGGAACTTCCAGAACATCAACAGCCAACATTTGCCAAGCTCGACCTATTGGGACGTTAGTCATAGGTACTGCTACTGGCATTGGAAGCTTTGATTGTTGACATACTTCACAACTCCTACAGTACAACTCTGTCGCCTTTGCCATTCCAACCCAGTAGGCCACCCGCTTCAGTCTGTCTAGGGTCTTTCCAGTGCCCTGATGACCTGCACTTATGATGTCATGACAGCTGTGAAGAATCTCTAGCTGCAGGGAAGTTGGCATCACAGGAACAGTGATAACCTCTTCCAATGGACCCGGAACAAACCTGCGACAAAGAACACCCTCAATCATGTGTAACTGCTTCAACAGGTGCAGGTAGCGTTTTAATGGAAATTGTTTCCAGTTTGGCTTGGAGGTACCATTCCGTGATGTAAGGTGTTTGGTTACTTGTTGAAGTACCGCGTCCTTTTGTTGTTCCTTTTGGATCCTGTCTGTGGTAAGTTCTGGGGTTATCAGTGTAGCAGAGCATGTATCACCGGCTTCTACTTCTACTGCAGGTACACGGGACAGAGCATCTGCATTGCCGTTTGCTGATCCTTGCCTATATTTGATCTCAAAATCAAATTCTTGAAGAGCCAGAGCCCATCTGCACAACCTGCCTTCCATCTTCTGTGCAGAGAGCCATTGTAGTGGCTGATGGTCCGTGTGTAAACTGAATGGGCGACCAGTAAATAATGTCTAAACTGTTTGACCGCAAAAACAGCAGCCAAGCACTCCCGTTCTATAACACTGTATTGCCTTTCAGATGGAGTTAGACTGCGACTGGCATAAGCAATCGGGTGGCCTTCCTGCTCCAACACTGCTCCTATCCCCACTGCACTGGCATCTGTCAGCAGCGTGAATTCCTTCTTGAAGGACGGATAGCTTAAGACAGGGGCTTGCGTTAATGCAACTTTCAATATCTGAAATGCGTGCTGACAGTTCTCATCCCAACTGAATTCTACTGCTTTCTGAGTGAGACTGTGAAGGGGAGCTGCGACATCTGCAAAGTTGTTCACATATCGTTGATAGTATGATGCTAGACCTAGGAACTGCCGCACCTCTGTGGCATTTGTTGGTGTTGGCCACTTCTGCACGACAGTGATCTTCTCAGAATCAGGAGTCATACCCTCTTTAGAGAACACATGTCCCAAGTATTGCACCTTGTCAAGTCCAAGCTTACACTTCGTACCCCGCAACGTCAATCCTGCCTTTGCCAAGCGATCAAGCACTTGTCTTAGATGAGATTGGTGGAGCTCCATGGAACTGGAGTGAACTAGCACATCGTCAATGTAGCTGGTGGCAAAGGAAAGGCCATGAAGCACTTTATCCATTAGACGCTGAAAAGAACTGGGTCCACCGGTGACACCGAAGGGCATCCTGCAAAACTCATATAGTTCCATCCCTGGGCCTGGACAAAAGGCTGTCTTCATACAATCTTCTTCTTTCACTGGGAGCTGCCAGTAGCCTGATTGCAGATCCAGCTTGGAGAATACAGTAGCTCCAGCCAGTCTATCTTGTACTTCATCCGGAAGTGGAAGGGGGTATGCATCCTTCATCGTCCTCTTGTTGAGCTCCCTGTAATCAATGCAGAACCGAAGTTCTCCATTCTTCTTGGGGACATATACCGCCGGTGCTAACCATGGGCTGCTGCTCACTCTTATAATGTTCCTATCCAGCATCTCCTGAAGTTGATGTTCAATTTCTTCTCTGTACTGAGCTGGTATACGGCGTGGAGGAACGCGGACTGGAGGGTTATTAGCTGTGGGGATGGCATGATGGGCTACCTCTGTGAAACCAGGAACCGTTGAAAACAGCTGCCTGTACTCCTCGACCACATTTTGCAGCTCCACTGGGCACACTGGGATGTCGTGAGACGGTTCTTCACCAAATCTGGGTACAGCACATTCCTCGGTCGCATCCTTTTCCTCTGAATCACTCTGCTTGGTAGAGACAGCATAGCAACTGTTGACCTCGTCCTGCCTGCCAACTGTATGGACGACCACTGTTCCGATTCGCACATATGATAGGCTGCGATCAAAGACCACTGTGACGGAATGTTTGGAAAGAAAGTCCACTCCCAGAATGACAGGCATTAGTAACTGTTCAGCCACCAAGAGTTCCTGTTCCGCTTTAAAAGCTCCCAAGTGTACTGTGAGTCTGACCATTCCAACTATCCTCATCCCATGCCCATCCGCTGTCCGAAGAGCCTGCTGTCTTCTCAAGATTACACACCCCGAAGGGAGATACGCCTTGTCTACTAAAGAAACGGAGGAGCCTGAATCTACCATTATTTTTACATCGCTATCGTCCAGTTTCCCTTTAATGACGGGTACACGCTCACTAGAAACGGCAGTAATAAATTCTTGGGCCTCTAGATACGATCGGGACGGCCTGTAGCCCTTGATGTAGTCTTCCCCAGTCCATTTCCCTGGTGCTGACAATTTCTTGCTACATGTCCAGGTTGGTTGCAGTTGTAGCACACTGTCTGGCGTCTTGGCTGCCTGCAGTTCCGTGATAGGTGTCCAGTAAGGTTACAATTGTAGCATCTGACAGGAGCAGTAGCAGGGGCAGGTGACTGAACGGCAGCACTTGTGTGGTCTTGAAGTTTCCCCATCAAGGCAGACATTTGCTCTGTCAGGTACTTGACGCTATTTTGCAAGGCTCGCACTTCAGGACACGACGTTGTAATTGCGGCAACCGACGAGGTGGGCTTCTCCACTGCGATGGTTAGAAGAAGTTTAGCTCTGTTAACCGCGGCATCGATGGTAATGATGTCCGGGTTCGCTCGCAACATGCGACTGCATTCGTCTGGCACCCCCGCTACGAATTGCTGGAACAGTATTTTACTCTTGCTATCGTCGTCCAGTTCCGGCATAGCAGCATCCAAGAGTCGCTTCAGGTGATGTGCGTACATGTGGACCATCTCTCCGGGGCGTAGTTTCCGAGATTGAAATTCGGCGAAAGCTGAGAACTCTGTCGGCTTTAATGCATTCTTTAGGGCTTGCTTCGTAGCGCAGTAATCTCCTCTTGTTTTCCCCGGAATCGCCAACCACGCGACGAGAGCTTCTCCTTCCAGCAGCGTAGGCAGCTTCAACGCCATCGTATCCTCCTGCCACGCGTTCGCGGCCGCACAAATCTCGAAGCGTTCCAACCAACCGGCGAAGTTTCCTTGGGAAAAACAGCTCGGCAAGCTTATGTGTCGTTGAGGCTCCATTCTCTGCTACCAGTGTAATAACTCTTAACTCGTAACAACAACATGAATACCATACATACAATTTCTGTTTATATACAAGTTCAGTGATATAGATATGTCCAATCATATTAGAGCTTGTCGGCATGTAATGATCCCGAAGACGTCCGGAACACCGATCATTCTCTGGTAGCGGCTGTGCAGTCCCGCCAAGTGCGTATTAACTGTAGTGCAGGTCCCCCGACCGACTTCATTAATATTACATAAGGATACCATGCACCCGTTGAAATGGAAATGTACAAATGAGTGTCGCAAGCTCACTAGTGACGTAATAGTAATGTGTTGTGAGGACAAAGTTACTGTTTTTAAAATGTCCATCGAAGATCTTTGAGGATTGAATGCTCCAGTCCATTGAAGGGCAGCTGCATCTCACTATCATGCGGACTTTCACTAGGCTACTTAAGATCCATCCATGGCTAGCTCAAAAGGTTGTTAGTAGATCAGCCCATTTAGCAGATAAAAGCATCTACTGATGAGCAAATGCAGGGCCATTGCTAAAAGCTATCTGTGAAGTTTAAATAAAATGACTGACTTGTATAAACATGTAAGGGAAGGTAAGGGATATAGCAAAAACCGTAACATTAAGTTTCTTCCAAGCCTCTAGCATTTGAGATGAAAGTTAAATTCCTTGTATGGCTTCACTTTTAACACGTGCCTGTGTGAATAATTATGTATTTTTAGGGTTGACTAAGTCTGATAACAACAGGTGAAAGTACTTAATGACATTTCTTTCTTCCTATAGCTACTCCCTGTACGAACACAACCCTTGTGCAATAATGGACTCTGCTAGCAATGGCACAGCCACCTTCACCATCTCCAGCATGACCTGCACCACCACCTCCAGCATGAGGTCCACAAGAATGAGTACACAGAGACAATCGCCACCTACATGTGAGAGAACGCATCAAAGTCCAACATCCAAACACCATGGATGTGCTTCTCCTTGCCACGCAGGGATGAGAGAAACCTAACATAACAGACATGGCTGATGCTGCTATTGGTGGTCTTATCCTTTGCTTTGAGGTGCCATTGGTGAAGGTCAGTATTGAGGCATACCTCACTAAAGACGAGTGAAGTGAATTGAATGAATACGGCAAGAGAATATTTTACCAGCTGGTGGGAACTGGGAAGGGAGCTAAAGAGGAGGCTGATGATTTATTCAATATTGTTATACTTATAATTATTACTACTTAATTTATGTTATGCTGAGTTTAATTATCCAAGAGATGGTTGTGGTGCATACACATTCGCGATATTTTCCATCAGTCTTATGCTTGACAATGATGGCATATAAAGTGTGTTGACTATAAGAGACCCTGTAAATTATATGACACTAGTCGTACAGTTGGATTATACCTGATCGATCTGGACAGGACAATGGGACAGAATGGTGCAGGACAATGGGATAAAATGGCAGATTTTTTTCATCCAAACGGACTCACGACAGTATAAAGCAAGGCCATTGTCGAGTAAGGGGTAGGGGTGGGGGATATAACATAGCATCACTCCATCTCCCTCCAAACTTTGGTGATTGACTATACGGCTATGTAAAGACGTTACGAAAGCGAAAAAAGAACCTAGGACTGAAACAGGTAAATAAAAACATTCTCTATTTAAGAAAGTTGGTGGCATATAGGATTAAAAGACAATGGTGGTTTAAAAAGCACGGAAACAAGATTTGACTGGAATGGAACTGGGTAAAATGAACTAGGCCTATATTTAGCACACTCTGACATCAGCATGCACTATTTTAGAATGTACTGAGTGTGCTAAATAGGCCTAATTCATTAACATAGACCTAATTCATTAATATAGGCCTAATTCATTTTACCCAATTCCCATTCCAGTCAAATCTTGTTTCCGTGCTTTACCACCATTGTCTATATCATTATGCCACCAACTTTTTTGTATATAGAACATGCTACCGCATAAGGTCTGCTTATACGCCTATTTGACCTTAAGGGGCACGGTGCGGATACATTCTGAAGCGATTGATACCATTGCCGTTCTTTAAAACCGTTATACATTTCAGAAGGAAGAAGACGACGACGACGACTATTACTTTTGGGACTGGGCACGTGGAACACCATTTTGTGACAAACTGTATTACTATATCTTCGCGTTGTCGTTCGATTGCGACAAATAGATAAGCAATCCGTTTCTCCGCTGGCAGAGTTAAGTTTAAAAAAAAACAACTCACTCGCTGGTTTGACATTACAACTGCATATAGCTACAGATCAATGGCTCACGTGCGCCACATCCAAATTAATATGGTCCCAATTGATATGCGCATGCGCGTAATTCAGTGGCAAAAGTACGAAGGGGTCCGGCGGTAAGACTATAAATTGCAAGGTACATGTCATTCACAATAATCTTTTTTGTGCGAATAAAAAGAATCATGTCTGGACGCGGCAAAGGAGGCAAAGGTCTCGGAAAAGGAGGTGCAAAACGCCACAGGAAAATTCTGCGTGACAACATCCAAGGCATTACCAAGCCAGCTATTCGTCGTCTCGCCCGTCGTGGGGGTGTCAAGCGTATCTCTGGCCTGATCTACGAAGAGACCCGTGGTGTGTTGAAGGTGTTCCTCGAGAACGTCATTCGTGACGCCGTCACCTACACCGAGCACGCTAAGAGGAAGACGGTCACCGCCATGGACGTGGTGTACGCACTGAAGCGTCAAGGACGTACCCTGTACGGATTTGGCGGTTAAGTAAACGGGATAATCTCGACCTATCTTTTTTCAATTGGCTCTTCTTAGAGCCACCATCTTCACAACTGGACAACACCATTGCAGACTGCTTCACAATGTTTACACCAGGCCCATTAGCTTGCCGAATACTTTTTAACCGACTGTATAATGAATATTGTATTTTAGGGTGTGGTGCAATGGGATGGAGGCGCCAAGAAGTGCCTGTGGGATTGTGGAATACAAATAGGCAGAAATGGGATATCCTAAAGATGATGCACGCGATGCTGGCATTAGTACTCTCGTTTAACCTCACTGAAACAAAATATGTTGACCAGGTGGAAGAGCTGGGTATCTCTGTGCACTAGATAACCATCCCCGACATCTACCCCCTCCCTCCCTCGATTGCTCAGATTGAGGAGTTTGTGGACAAGCCCAGGGGGTAAGTATACACCTTGCGTTTTTAAAAACTTGTAGCCTGTTAATGATGTCATATTGGTATCTGCACAAATACTAATATACTGGTATCCTTTCGGCTGGGTACCCAGCCGAAAGTGCGTAATGGATACCGGTATAGTATTAATTTTAGTATATATATCTTTCGATAAGCCTATCGAAAAAATTTCGGCATCTGTAGGCAGCTTCTATAATTGCACGAAATGACAGTATTTCCTATTTATAGACACATTGCATACTACCGAAATGGCCAGTAAAAACAGTATCCAGAAATAAACGGTTTGTCACTGAGTAATCCCAGTCTGCGTGCGAGGCTAAATAATTTAAATTGCATTTTAACGCAGGAAAAGAGTGGGCAGTGTACATTGCCAAAGCATGGGCAGTCCGCGAGACCAGTATTATTCGGGAATGTGACCGTGAAAAGGGCTCAAGATTTCTTTCCTTCAAGTTTTGAAAATTTTAAATTTTATTGGGCTGCAATCATGGAGTTCACATCTCTAAATATTTAACTAGGCGTTCATTTCAATGCATGGGTATGCGTTCACAGGCAAAAAATGGATCAAATCAAGTTTTGATTTTATAAAGGATTTTAAAATCCTCATTGTGTGATTGAACATTAAAATTAGACACATGTGATTTTTACTGTTCAATCACATAATGATTCCAAAATTATTCTACGCATTTTGTTCTGAAGATCCCTTTTCACGGACACTGTCCCACTCTTTGTTTTATTACTTTAATGGGGGCCCATCATTATAATGGTCACAGTAACGTTATGTGGTCACATAATCATGATGTACAGGATCAGGTTGCAGAATCCTCAAGTTACAGGATTGACACTTGCCATATTAAAGTTTTCTATTTGGGACACACATTTGCCGTAACAGGAATGATGTCAAAGTTGTGCAAGAATAGAAACGTGTGGAGCGCATAGCTTATTCGTTAGTCTGCATGCATGCATGGGTTGTGGGACATTAGATCTGGTTTGCATTAATTACAAATCCAATTGGATCACTCAGCTGAGCCCTCATTGTATACATGTAATATTTTAGGATAAAATTCATAGAAAAGTTCGATTCGGCGGACGCAACGTATGAATATTATACACTGTTCTGAGAAATAATGTATTCAGGATACTTTATTATTACTCTTTTTCCGTGAAGTGACGCAGTACAGTTTATCATACGACGCACTAACAGCGAAAATAAATATTTTAGAAACCAGGCGTGTAGCCTGTTGCTGATGTCCAGTCTCTACTAGCCGTTTAGGTCAGGATGAATCATTCAAGTCGTTGAGGGAGGGCGGAGTCGTCTCGAAATGCTGAAACTGTGCTATTCCAATCACATGCACGTAAAAACATTCTGTGTACTGAGTAATTCTTGAATTTAATTCGGGCCCAGCTCTGAATGGTGTGATAACTTTTATCGACGCTTGATAGTTTATTTAGCACTCGTCCACATTCTATATACAAAAACTTATGGTCTACGCTATACACACTGATACGCCATGCACTGAGTCCAACGCTAATACATGTATGCACAGTGAACCGCTTCTACGTAGTCAAAGCTTTCCCTTTAGCGGCGACCGGCACCTTCAGCAGCTCCACCTCCAAATTGTGAATGGTTAGGATTTAGCTGATTGGAGTGGTTGTTCAGATCTGCGCGATCTCCTGCTCCTTGATAACCACTGCTACCTGCCGGGCGCTGAGCTCCGCCTCCAAATTGTTGATGGTTAGGATTTAGCTGATTGGAGTGGTTGTTCAGATCTGCGCAATCTCCTGCTCCTTGATAACCACTGCTACCTGCCGGGCGCTGAGCTCCGCCTCCAAATTGTTGATGGTTAGGATTTAGCTGATTGGAGTGGTTGTTTAGATCTGCGCGGTCTCCCTTTCCTTGATAGGACATCCTTACGGCACTGGTCAAGCTAGGAAAGAAAAAAAGTGATATTATGAGGCACGGGCGACTATTAAGTAGCAACTTGTTACGCATGCGCAGTTCATTCGAGCCCCTGTGCGTCAGCGATATATGTATTCCTGTCGGTATAAATACAATAAATCTGCTTTTCATATACGCGGGCGCCGCACCCGCATAAACCATGGACCTCATCTATGGGTGATAAGTTGGTGCTACAGCTTCTCATTACTCTTAGATTACAGTAGTGGATTGCGCATATCCAGAAATGAGCGGTCAAAAGTCAGAATAATTTACTCGCGGTTTGCGAATCACTGAATATTCCCGTATACCTTCCCGTACCAATGTATGGGTTAGTTGTATACCAAGGACGCCAGATTTTTCCCAGGATTTGACATTTGAAAATGTTAGTACACTACATTTGTTATGATTTTTAGTGGTGTCGCCGTATTTTTCCTATTTAAGCTGGGGCTTCCCTAGGATTGTCCCCCAAATGTACAGGTAGTCAATGAGAAGGGTTTCTCATTACAATATTCCACGGTCATTTGTGTCAATACCTTTACGATTTACGATTATGATATTTGAAAATAATATAGCTAGTACATCGAAGAACTATAAAATGTACTAAAAACTAGGCCTTCCTATTGAAAAATCGGCTTCCATACCCGGGAGAAGCATTTCATGTTGAATCTCTGTACGTTCCTCCATCTCGTGCCCTCAAAATTGACTCACGTGCGGATAGTACCATACAGATAATTATAATGCTGTGTAGTTGATCTGCGTTATGAGTGTGGCCCTCCTTCAGTTTTTTGATGGCATGAAATCGGTCCCAGACCTCTCGTCGCGCTGCCCAAAAAGGTTTTCTACCAGTTGAGTTACTATGCGATCTTACCCGATGCGTTCGGGATCGTTTGTATAAATCGCGCATACAGTACCATCCAGACGTAGCTTGACACACGCGTGCGCGCGTCACGAGTGATACCCGTGCGTGACTCGAGCATACTTGTGTTTCACACGCATCAGGTTAGTCGTGGCGCGAAGCGACATTTTCGAGACACGAACTCGCGTGCAATTAAGGGACACGACTTCACACATTCGTGACACGACTTCGCCGCACATTCGAAACACGACAATGTAACTACGAGTCACGATTGTTAACCGTCGTGTCACGAACTAATATACTCGAAACACGAATGTTCTCGGTCGAGACTCGACAATTCAGACGCGTGTCCCGAAAGCAAACATACACGCCATACTGGGGAGTCTCGCGCACGTTTGTCAAGCTACGTCAGGATGGTACTGTACATAGTTGTGTATTCGTTCTGATATTTGTCTGTGGCCTGTATATACCATTACGCAACTATTGGAACCAATACGGCGCCACAACGTGCATGCATTGTGTTTTCTAAATAATGTGCACCATTGATGGAGCAACACTGAAGCATCCTGAAAGCAGCTTCAACTGCGTGATAGCTGTATTCTGTTGTATCTGCTGTGTATTAATTGTCTCCAAACTTTCTACAGGGATTTAAATCACCATTCACACAGTGTTGCACTACTATCGTTATACTTATGTCTGGCTGCAAATTAGCATTGCTTTGAGGTTAGTGTCCCTCTCACACGTTTTGTGCCAATGCACCCACACACACTGCACACACATACTCACATGCATATGCTTGCATGTGCACTTGAATGTCTAATGAGACAAGTAAATAAAACATTCTCTAACAAGAAAGTTGTTGGTATATAGGATTGACCAATGGTGGCATGGAAACAAGAGTGACAGAAATTTGACTGGAAAATTGAAATAGGCCTATATTTAGCCCATCACTCAGGCATGCATTGTTATAACGTTAGTGTGCTAAATATAGGCCTATTTCAATTTTCCAGTCAAATTTCTGTCACTCTTGTTTCCATGCCACCATTGGTCAATCCTATATACCAACAACTTTCTTGTTAGAGAATGTTTTTATTTACTTGTTTCATTAGTTTTTTCCTCTGGCGTCTTTATAAGTGGTCACAAATTGATTTTAATTTTCGAAGGGAGGGAGGAAGGTTTAAAATTTTAATAATAGAAATTATATGTATAGGAGTTCTTAATGTTATTTACTGTTCGGCCTTGCCCTCTATGTCTCCCCCAGCCTCTTCTATGGCCGCGGCGGCCTGGTTCTGGCCTAGGGAGCCATGTGGGTGGTGGTGGCAGCGGCCAGGGGAGCAGCAGGCGAAGTGGTGGTGGGGCACTGGTGTCAATACTGCTGGTGCCGGTGGTGGTAGCGGCGGTGCTCCTGCTTCTGCTGGTGGCGGCAGGGGCGGTGCTGCTGCTGCTGGTGGTGGTGGCGGGGGTAGCTCTGCTGCTGCTTCTGCTGGTGGCGGTGGGGACAGTGCTGCTGCTGGTGGCGGCGGAGGCAGCTCTGCTGCTGCTTCTGCTGGTGGCGGCGGGGGCAGTGCTGCTGCTGGCGGTGGGGCAGCGCTGCTGATTGTAGTTTGTCATTGTGTCAAAAGCTTTTTTACATCAGATAAGGAAGCCTTTTTGTTCATCAGATTAAGGATGACGCCCCAATATTCAATAGACAGGTCACAAAGGACTGTACACAACAGTTGGGTCACCATGCATGCTTTACATGTGAAGTGAATGGCAGATCCCTTACATGCGTGCTATACACATGTTGCATGCACATCTTCCTATAGCTTTTTAATGCTAGTGCAATAAGTGGTAGTTCGGTGACCCTTGCGATACCGCTTCCTCTCGGCAGCACGTTTAGCCAATCGGACAGCGGGGTCATTCCAATACCGATTCCTTTCAGATGCCTTAATGGCAGCTGAATTGTCATCGTATTTCTGCCTTTTAGCAGCGCGGTTCTCCTCGACGTCCTCTTGATATCGCTGCCTTTTAGCAGCACGGTTCTCCTCGACGTCCTCTTGATATCGCTGCCTTTTAGCAGCACGGTTCTCCTCGAGGTCCTCTTGATATCGCTGCCTTTTAGCAGATTGCTTAGATTCAATATCTGCGTTGTAGCTGTCGCGTACAGAGGCCTTCTTTTCGGGATCGGCCTTGTAGCTGTCGCGTACAGAGACCTTCTTCTTTTCGGGATCAACCTTGTAGCTGTCGCGTACAGAGGCCTTCTATGGGGGGTGAACACTATGGGGGGTGTATGGGGGGTGAACACTGCCATAATTGACACGCGCGCGTTTTTCGAATTCGGGTCGCGTCATTTCGTTACAGCTCCGTAACAGTCTCGTACTTAGGTGGAGCCTTCTCGTACAGCTCCGTAACAGTATGTTGATCAGAACATTGTGTTGCGGTCCCGTTACAGACCTGATACTGTTATTTATCATAATGTATTGCTACCGTTCCGTACCAGGCCACGCAGGATTTGTTCTAATTTTAAGTATCACCATGCTATGGGGGGTGAACACTGCCATAATTGACACGCGCGCGTTTTTCGAATTCGGGTCGCGTCATTTCGTTACAGCTCCGTAACAGTCTCGTACTTAGGTGGAGCCTTCTCGTACAGCTCCGTAACAGTATGTTGATCAGAACATTGTGTTGCGGTCCCGTTACAGACCTGATACTGTTATTTATCATAATGTATTGCTACCGTTCCGTACCAGGCCACGCAGGATTTGTTCTAATTTTAAGTATCACCATGCTCAGCTTCCTTTCCTCTCGATCCGTGCGTCTTCGACAGAAGGAACGGTACGTTCGTACTGTCGAAGATGCATGGTAGGTACATGTACATATAACTAGGCACCAATGAGAACCCGCAAGTAGCGTGTCCTTCTACATGTATAAGACCGGCCGGTTCATTATTTATACGCGAACCGTCATTTTCTCGGAAACTGTCCCATAAAGTGATAAGTGCATCTTATGGCAAGTTCCTTTCTACACCATTGTTGCCTTGATATGATTTTTTGAAGGGCCGGGGTGGGCGGGCCACTGTTGTAACAAGGATTGTTTGTATACGTGTATGACTTCCCTAACAGGCATATGCATGATGTTTAACACAAAACGTATACTGAAAGAATGTTAATAAATTGTTTTTAGCCATGGCATACAACATCATCATCATCAGTCTGCATGTCAGTGATATCCCTCTTACATGCACATGTAGTGGAAAGTACACTTAATTGACTGGCTCATTTTTTATCAAGGGGTGTGTGCTTATGCATGGAACGTGCATCATCATCACACATGCCAAAGTTCTACATTGAAGTAAGTTGTGAAGAGGGAGAGGTATATGTGCAAGTAAGGTATGGTGGAGGCGGGGCATGTGCCTGCTCTAGCAAACAAAATACATCCAAGTGCAAGACTAACACAGGGAAAAAAATGGGTCGAATCAAAGTTTTGATTTTATAAAGGATTTTAAATCGTCTGTAAAATCATTGTGTGATTGAACAAACGCGTGTGATTTTTACTGTTCAATCACGCAATGATTCCAAAATGATTCTACGCGTTTTTTTCCCTGTGTATAAGTTACAGTCTATTCCCTGCGCTCCGAACCACTCGGTTCTGCTCTTAGATAAATGACTCATTTTTCTTTATTTCATTTTGTCATTTTCCATTTGTTGGGACGAACGAGATGTATGTAAGCAGGATAAATACAATAAGGAATTGCTGCTGCAGTGTGCAGTTCTGTTATAAACCTCAATTTACTGCTAATTATAAGCACATGCAATACGCCAACATGTATAAATACCCATGTAAGGTGCGCTTTGATTAAAACAAAAAATGGCTTTCGAATGGATCAGGAGCACTATACTAGCAGTAGTGACCTCTTTAGCTACCATTCAGGATGGAAGAGACATGTCATTTGATGAATTGGAAGGTATCATTACGATTGTGGAATTAGTGTATCGCGAACTGCTAGTTGCCGAGGTCGTGGTTAACGTTGCATGGTCCAAGGGGTGCCGTGGAATGCATACAAATGGCTTTGTGTTTCCTAAACGAATTGCTGGAAGCTAAAAGACGTTGCAATCATCGAACTCAACCCCCGACGGATATCACTGGCAATGTAGGAAGACCAAGATTTACTGTCTCTTATGAACAACTGGAGTAGCTTATCGATAGCCATTTTACTGTCCCCCAAATCGCTGATATTATCGGCATTTCACAACGGACTGTACACAGACGAATGTCTGAATTTGGGTTATCAGTTTCAGGTCAATATGCAAACATAACCGATGATTACCTGGATCAAGTGGTTCTAAGCATTCAAAATGAATTTCCCTTATGTGGCACTAATGCGGGGCCATCTGTTAGCCTTAGGCTTGAGGGTTCAGCAGCAGAGGATTAGAGAGTCTCAGAGAAGAGTTGACCATGATGGGAGTATGATGCGTCGTTTGTCAACTGCATGTGTATAGGCGTGTTTTACCGTGTCTCTGGACCTAAAGCATTGTACCATATTGATGGCAACCACAAATTAATACGGTAAGTTTGTTAGTAATTTTGATGGCACTTGCCTGGTAAAAAGAAGTTATGTTAAGGGGCCGTCCATAAAGTACGTCACGTGCAAAGGGGGGGGGGGGGGGGGGGGGGGGGGTCTCAGTCAGCGTGATTATGCATACATTAAGTATACCATCAGTATGGGATAATGCGTGACGGGGGGGGGGGGGGGGGGGGGGGGAGGGTCCATAATGGTCAAAAAAAAGCGTGACGTACTTTATAGATGGCCCCATCCATGTGGGTTCTATATGATTTTGGAACTTGTGCATGTACATGTAGTCTGATTGAAGGTCTTACAAATAATCATTTCTCTCTCTTGCCTTTGTTAACAAATTCTATAACTTGGGAGTTTTGCCAAGTCTTCCAAGCATAACCTAACTTAGTGGGCATAAAAATTTATCCACAAGTGCCACAATTTAGTACAATGTCCCAATTATATGTCATAATGATGTACATGTCATTCATTTTCAGCTGGCAATTTGTTATTCATGGAGGCATTGATGGGTATAGTCGTCGAATCATATACCTTCACTGCTCCAATAACAATAGAGCAGGCACAGTTCTGCAGTTTGCATCTGTAAGAGAATTTGGGCTACCAACCCGAATCCGTGCAGACAAAGGTGGAGAGAATGCAGAAGTTGCTCGACTGATGCTACAACATCCATTACGTGGACCAGGTAGCTTTATTGCTGGTCGGAGTGTCCACAACCAACGCATTGAGAGGTTATGGAGAGATGTGTTCACACTTTGCACTGTATTGTATTACAATCTGTTCTATACCATGGAAGAGGAGGGGCTGCTAGATTGTGAAAATGAAGTGCATCTCTATTGTCTCCATTATGCATTTTTAAGTCGTATCAATAAAAGCTTGGAAGTATTTAAGGAGGCATGGAATCAGCATCCTCTAAGTACTGAAGGCAACCTTTCTCCATGCCAGTTATGGATCAGTGGAGATTCCAATACAGAAAACTTACCTGAGGTATGATGTTTATAATTGTCATGCGCACTTTTAAATCACTAAAAACAACAAACAAGCACACAACACTGTATAAACCCTGAGATAGCAGTTACGTGTTTGCTAAGCAGAACTCAGCAAATGTGCAGCTAGTAATAGCATGGCCCTGATAGACGAATGTGCACTAAATTCATATATTTTACGCATCCAATTCATTATTATCAACACCATACACTTATAATTAAATAATCTGTCTGCGCAATACCTTACACAATGGTTATCCAGCAAAACGAAGGGGGAAAAATTTGGTACCTATGTACTTACACATATGATTGTGAATTATATATTGTTTGCAGGAGGATTTGAATGCTTACGGCATTGACGGGAATGGTCCACTTGCTGTTTCCAGAAATGATGATGATTATGAGATCACAGTACCTTATCTTCAATCTCCTTTACCAGATGGTGTATTGCACGACTTGCAGGAAAATGTTCATCCACTTGACCAAAGTTCTAACCATGGCATTGACTTGTACATATCAGCTTTGCAATTTGTTAGTAGTAGATTGTAAGTGAATGTTGTCTATAATTGCAATTTCTTACTTGTAGATTATGGAGAAAGAACATGCACGCACATGCATGCATGTACATTATATGATGCATGTACATTATATGATTACAGGCGAGGGCAAAAAAAATAACGTGGAGAACATCATCCCCCATCTTTGAAGAGCTCATTAATGTACCATGTGATGTTTTCAATAGGCAAAAGGTTGGGGTACCGTTGATTGCGTTCCTGAAGTCTCTGAATGCTGTTGAAAGGACACTTTATTTGAAAGTTTTTGAGCTAGCAAAGCTTAAATGCCGGCCACTAATGCAATCAGCGAGAGATCTTTTAGCGCCCTTCGGAGACTGAAGACATGGCTGAGAAATTCAATCAACCAAAATAGGCTAAATCGGTGCACGGTTCTACATGTCCTCAAGACTGAAACAGATTTGTTAAAACAAACTGGCAATGAGTTTATTAGTCGTAATTTAAGCAGGCAGCACTTTTTTTGGCCGATTTGTGTATTGCTCACTGTATGCATACGGCAAGGCTGTCCTTTGCCATTTTAAGAGCAACCAATGTATGCATCAGAGGAAGCAGAAAAAAATGGAGAAGTGCTGCAGGTTTTGAGGATGGAGCTGGGATACCAGACATCACATCTGCACGTTAAGATGTGGTCGCTTGTGTCTGACAGTGCATGCATGGAAATGTATACCTTACGCCTAAAGGACTTCAGTTCATTTTATTTTTATATAATTCTTGAACTTATTATTACATGTATGTATTACTATATTTTTCTTGCTATAATTAGTAATGTTGAACAATAATAGGAAAAAATATATATAGTGGACGTTATTAAGAAAGATTACGCCCCAACATTTTAAGCACCCCAAAGCAAAAACGTTGTCTACGGCACTGCAAAGCTACTATCACTAGTAAGCCATGTTGAGCTCACGTCAAAGTAACGCGTTTACCGCGAACAAGACCGGCCCCATCTGCTCTTATTTAGACGGGGGCAGATTAAACAGAATACAGCTCGTTTTTTTACACATTGTCCTTTTCTTCGCACTTCTATACCATGCATGCATGTGAATAATAATGCAAAAAAAGCTATCTATTGTACTAATTGAAGGCTGCATAATTATATAAACCATACTTGGCGGGGGGGATACCCCCGCTGCCGCCCCCCCCCCCCCCCCCCCCCCCCCCCCCCCCCCCGGATCTGCCACTGAGGGTAACTGAGTCACTGTGTAGCACAGCGCCGGAAGCGAAAGGCAAAGGCGACTGACGGATGCAGGAGGTGGGGGGGGGGGGGGCACCATATGATAATCTGCCCCCCGGGTGCCAGAGACCCTCGCGCCGCCACTGGCTGGACCTGTTGGAGGAAATGGAGCAAATGGTACACCTGTAAGTCACCTAGTGTCTTTACCTCATCATGGACCATCACACTGTCACTCACACATACCATGGTCACCTCATGGGTGATAATGGTCCATCAGGAGTGCATGGTGCCAGCGGCAAACAGGTAAGTTATTTGTATGGGGAGAGTGTTAACCTGAAGGTGTAGTAGAATCATGGGCATGAGAGTTATAGAATGTGAATTCAATTGGTCTGTTATCCTCACAGGGAGCACCTGGTACCACTGGAGTGGTGATAGTGGTGTCGAGAGAGCAAAGCCTCATGGAGCACCTGGTACCACTGTAGTGTTGATAGTGGTGTCAAGAGGGCAAAGCCTCACAGGGAGCACCTGGTACCACTGGAGTGTTGATAGTGGCGTCGAGAGGGCAAAGCCTCACAGCTAGGAAGCACCTGGTACCACTGGAGTAGAGTGGTGATAGTGGTGTCGAGAGAGGGCAAAGCCTCACAGGGAGCACCTGGTACCACTGGAGTGGCGATGGTGGTGTCAAGAAGGCAAAGCAAGTACCAAGAGGGAGAGATGTAGGGGAGGGGTCAAGACATAAATGTGCAGTAACATGTGTTATTAATGTTCAGTTACACATACATGCACAAATGTACATGAGTTCCCAATCTCCCTCCTCTCTTCCTGTGCCCCTCCTATGCATGTGTACTTGTCTCTTAAGAAAAATGAAAATGGTCAAGACTTATATGTGCAGTAACATGTGGTATTGATAGTGTTACATGCATGAGGGTCAATCCAGTACGAGCTTGAAAATTGAGAATGGACAAAGAGTAGCATACTTACATTGTGGAGCAGGTGAGGGGAGGGGGGAGGCATGGTCCACACCTACCGTCAGACGTCTTTGGAGGATTGTTGGCTTGATGGTTAGGTCCCATCATACATGTGTGCTGTGATGGAACTCATGTTGCAGTAAACAGTGTGACTGCTAAAGGTGCTCTATTAATTCCAATCAATCTTTTAACCTCGGAAAAGTAGTGGCAAAAAAAATCAGCCATCACACAAACGAGTCAGGCATTCAGAGGTCGAGACTTGAGACTTCTCATTGTTGTTGCTCGAGCTTAGTTACTAAGGTCAGGACGTACCGTTTCTACTGTCGAAGATGCACGGATCGAGAGGAGAGAAAGCTGAGTGTAGCTCGCCCGTATAAATAACATCTACATGTAGATCAAAACCGTGGCCTGGCACGGAACGGTGACAAACTACACACAGTATGAAAATCATCGGGTCTGTAACACAATATGTTCTTACGATACGTACTGTTACGGAGCTGTAACGTAATGACGCGACCCGAATTCGAAAAACGCGCGCGTGTCAATTATGGCAGTGTTCACCCCCCATACTTTCAGGGTGCAAAATTAAATAAGGGGCAGGCTGGAATATAAAGAGAAGTCACAAGAGCTTGACTGGATGGACATCTCTTGGAGATGTACAACAACAAAAATATCTATCATTACTGCCAGCACAATTTTCTAGTGTCCTTCATATACATGTACATGAAGTGATTATTGATCTGATTAATTTAATGGGAAGCCCATAACAATTGATTTCAATAGTTAAACACGCTTTTTCACAACAAACATGTATAGGCGTTCAAAAAAAGGTTTTTCGCTTTAATTTCTTTTATCTTGGAGAATGCTTTGCACCTTGTCCATGTGACAGAACTCTTCATTTTGATAGGGAACTCAACTGCACACCCATCACCGTTTTGGTCATACTTGACATACCATTCATCTGTGAAGTATCTCTCATCAAAATCATCACGACTATACTCCTTATAACCTCTTTCTGCAATAACTCCTTTGTCAGCAAAGAGGAATTGAAATACATCTGTTTGCATGCTAAGAGATAAACGATTTTTTTGAATAGTTCCAGCAGATAGGGAGCGGCTGATTTAGAAAATAAACTGACTTGCACTGTCTAAAATTGAAAATCAGTGTACAGGTACAAACAGTACACAAGAGGAGTGGTGGATGGGTCAGCAAAGTTCAGGTCGTCGATAGCTGGCTATGAGACTGAATGGTTGCTTTCCCAAGAACACCATATACCTGGAACCAGACGAAGGAACAATCTAGTTTGGGATAGTATGTTTAGAGGGGGGAGTTGCAGACAGGCAGGCAGGCTAGACCTACTTTAACCTTAGACAAAGTCCCCTTTTAATGTCCCTATATGCTTTTCCATGCTACATCTAATTATAAGCAGAGGTTAGGTGCACAACCATTCGCCCTTCATCAAAACATTAAACATTGTTTACTCCCTAAACAAAAACACTTTATCTCTTTGTGGTGCTTTCAGTATATGACTTACTTTTGTGTATGCATGTGTGTGAATGTAGGTATTTATAATCTCTTTGTGGTACATATCTGAAATTACTTTTCGTGTGCAGCATCGCCGCCATGTGTATGTGTAGAACTCCTATCTTTTGCATGCGAAATGGTGTGAAGCTCAATAAACTTCCCTCATTCCACTCCATGCATGTTGGTTTAATGTGCATACATGTATGCATATGTTCAGCATGATCATAACTGCATGCAGTGGTATATGAAACTAGTCATGTACAACACCCTATGAAATGTGTGTCTGTGTGCAAGTGCATGTGTGTGTGTGTGTGTTTGTGTACTCAGGAGTGCTGCCATCTGCTCTGACACAAGACAATATGTGTGAGTCACTCCATAGCCACACCACACAGTGAATCTACACAAGCTCAACCAGCCAAAGGGAAGACAGGACAGAGACAGAAGGGGAGAGGGGAGAAAGGGATGGGGAGGGGATAGGCAAAGAAAAAGGAAAGGGATAGAGGGTAGGGAAAGGGGAGGAAGCTGGAAGGGAGAGAGGTGATGTGAGGAGAGGAGGGAAAAGTGTAAAATGGAGTAAATGAGGAAACATGTTGATAAACAATATGACCAGTGCAACTCTGTGTGGGCAGGTTATGTATTCATGCATGAATTGTCCAGGCATGTGTGTTCATGTATGTGTACAGCTGTACAGGGTGATCCAAAAGTCACGCAAATCTTTCAGCTGTTATAGCTTCAGACTTAACATTCATAAATATGGTTTTTAAAAACTAAAAAGACATTCCAATGATTAACTTTATAGTTGCATGTTTATTCAGGTTGCATAACTTTTGGATCACCCTGTACTTGTACATGTTGTGAGCATATGTGTGTCCAGTACATGTAGGTCCCCTTACCCACTTATCATTATTCATGGTCAACACCTCAGTTAGTTTACACAAGATCAAAATGATGAGGGACAAACATCTCTAAGGAAAGCTTCATGTAGATCCAAAAGGGGAAGACAGGAGACAGAAGGGGAGAGGAGAGGTATGAGGGTAGAGGGAAGAGGGGAGGTGAATAGGAGAGGAAAGAGAAGGGAGGGGAGAGAGAAGGGAGGGAAGAGAGAAGGGAGGGAAAGAGAAGGGAGGGAAGAGAGAAGGGAGGGAAGAGAGAAGGGAGGGAAGAGAGAAGGAGGGGGAGAGAGGTGATATAGAGAGGAGGGAAGAGTGTATATGGAAGAAATGAGGACCTGCTGGTGCAACTCTGTGTTACATGTATGTATTCATGAATTGTCCATGCATGTGTGTTCATGCACATTGTACATGTGAGCACGAATGCGCACTCGCTTATGCATACGTGTTGTGCATGTGTGTGTGAATGTGTGGAGAAAAGCGAGTGCGTTTGCATGCATGTCCATGCATGTTGGTGTGCCTGTGTGTGTGTATGTGTGTGTATGTGTGTGTGTTCGTGTGTGTGTGTGCATGTGTGTGTGTACATGTCTATCATATGACAATGTAAGTTAATCATACAAAGTATCCTACAACTTCTGGCAAAATACCGATTGCACATCCATGAACCCTTGCCAACTTATACTGCAAAGTGCCTCTCTTAAAATTAAAATTCGATACATATGTACATACATAGGTTGAGTTAAAAATTTCTTTTAATTTCACTGATGCACATATACACGTGTTCAATAGTTGACCTGAAGAAGTATATTCTTTCCATTCATCCACATGTACATGACTGCGACCTGCACATTGCCAGGAACACAGCCATAGTCTTTGTCTTGCAATTCACTGTTGTGTGTATGATCTGCAGACTCATGATCCTCGGCACCAGTTGAAGGGTCCAGGTTGGTCTATTCCCTGCAAGGTAGCAATGAAACATAGGACATGAATAGGTACAGTTGGCTTTAGACAAACATCTATATTGTTATATTATTTAGGTCACAACTTCCATCTGGGACGATAACGCTGAAGGGACAACACAGTTGGTGTGATAACAGATAGGCATCCATTATATGACCTGGTGCCATATGACCTGGTGGACCACTCATATGACCTGGTGAACTGGTAGGCATCTAAAATGACTTGGTAGGCAAATAAATGACCTGTGCAATCACTTCAGCCAAAGCCAAACAGAGGACCATCACTGACCCAAGTAAGCAATCCTGGTACAGTTGTGGCACATATACATGTACCATGTTCTTGCAACACTGCTACTAAGTCTGAAGTAGTGCCTCTTGAACAGGCCAAAAAATAGTGTTCACACGTTTTTATAAATGATGACGTATAATAGTTAGGACACCAAACAAACATGGCAGCGAACTTCCCATGATGACACTGTAACCCTAGAGCTATAGCTCAATCCTGTTGTGCTCTCAAGTGATCTCCGTGTGTGTGAGTAGTTTATGGGTGTGTGTGTGTGTGTGTGTGTGTGTGTGTGTGTAGCTGTGTGTGTTTATGTGTGTGTGTTTAGCTTTGTGTGTTTATGTGTGTGTGTGTGTGCGTATGTGCGTGTAATATCTCTAGCGTGTGAAAATCTGGGGGGCGGGGTGTTTCACATTCATGGTAAAAGACTTCGAAGCTGTCAGCGAATACAATTTTAAAAATGACAGTTACATAGAAAGCGATTGAATGGGGAACGCTCGATCACAAAGTCTCACTCATTCAGCGTGAGATTCACGCAGTTGCCAATCATGTCGCATATTTAAACACATGCATTAAACCTTGGCAATTAGAGGGTAAGTGAGGCTATAACATCACGGTCATATACTCGAGAGTCTCACAAACTCCAGTGACGATGTCTCGTGAACTAGCTAGCTAGCTAGTTAGTAATTCTAGTCTAGTTAAGTTCTTTTTTTTTTTTAATTTACAGCATGACATATTTGTTTTAATTATGCGCGGTACAAATTAAAAAATTGTCTTGAATGTAGCGTTACAATGTGTAACGCTACCTTGATGAAAAATACATATAATAATAAGGACAATTTTAAGCTAGTTTTGAATTCAATTTGAAAAAAATTGAAAGATGTCCTACAATGTATGGGCCATTTCTGGGCTACTTCAGCTCCTGTAAATGGAACCCAGCTGAAGAAATAATTTTCACTGAGCAACGAATGAGTATCAATTCGCTTCTGTCGAGAAAACGACGAGCATACATCAAATATGATCATAATTACTGGGACCAAAACATAATAGAAACAAGAAAAAAGCGACGTACATGATGGGTTTGCACTACACATGAGTTGGTCAATGTACTAGTAGTAAAGTCTTTATAATTTTCCGTTCACACTATAATCTCTGCATGATCAAGAGCACTTCTTTGCAATGAGGGTTCAATCTATGGAGGTGGGAGAGGTACGAATGCTGTGAGAAATATAAATACATGCCGCTGGTGAAGTAAATTATTGTACGACATCACTTTAATCTATGTATGGGCCATTTCTGGATATGTCAAAGGAAGTAAAGTGTGTGTAGACTACCTTCATTAAACCCTGTGTGTGTGTGCACATAGTAGGGTAGCTCCTCATATTGTGATGTGAAGATAACCACAAGGACTTTTTGAGCACACACACACACATTTATGTAGACTACATACTATCTTTTGATACAGTACACACACAGAGACACACACAGACTCACACACACAGATACACACACACATTCATGTAGACTACATACTATCCTTTGATGCAGTAGAAACCCTCCCATTGATGTGATGATAAGAAAACCACAGTGCTTAAACACATTCACACCAACCCACACAGAAACTTGCTTGGTACATGTCCATGTATACGTGCATGAAGATTGTAAACACACACACACACACACACACACACACACACACATACTTTTACAACACTGAAACATTTTTGCATAAGCTCAAGTTGAGGTTGAACTGTGTATGGTGATGCTGCAGTGCCATCTGACACACTGCTATAGTTCTTTACATTGTTCAGAGGTGTGTGTGTGTGTGTGTGTGTGTGTGTGTGTGTGTGTGTGTGTGTGTGTGTGTGTGTGTGTGTGTGAGTTGCCCACTCATCACTATTCATGGACCACAGTGAGTTTACACAAGATCAACGTGATGAAGCCTCCAGAGGAATGTAGGTTACAGAGCCAAAGAATGACAGGGAAGAGGGAGATAGAACGGGAGAGAGAGGTGTGGTGCGAGAAAACAAAGGCGGGAGGGGAAGACAGGGGGAAGAGGAAGGATAGAGGGTAGAGAAAAAGGAGGAAAGGAAAAATACCAGAAAAAAAAGCGATGGAAGAGAGGTGATGTGAGGACCAAGGATGAGATGGAGAGAATGAGGACATGCCTTGAAAAACAGTATATGTACATTAAGGCTGCATGGTGCATCTGTATAAGTGTATGCATACGCATATGTGTGTGTATTATGTGTGTGTGGGCAGGTTGCATGTACATGTATGAATGTGTCGGTGGGCAGTACGCCACCCATATGTTGCGTGCATAAATGTATGTAGTGTGAATATCTATCTATGCTTGTGGTTGTGCTGTGTATGTAATACTTGTGTGTGCATGTGTATGTGAATGTGCTATGTATGCGTGCTTGTGTGGCTTATATGTCTGTGTATGGGTGTGCACATGACAAAGTAAGCAAATCATACAGAACAAAGTATACTATTGCAAACAACTGCATGATCCAATGGCAACACATCGATTGCACATGTATTGGTTATTTATGAATTGTTCCCAAATGAAGAACAACATTACAAAGTACCTCCCTTGGAAACTTAAAATGCCATATACACCTATGTATTGAGTTCTTGTTTTATTTCATGCGATTGTAATAGTAAATTCCCTATCTAAAGAAGTGTTTCCTTTTCTGTTAGTCCACATGTACATGTACATGACTGCACCACACTCTATAGAAGTTGAAGCTGGAGAGTGAAATCTTTGCTACTGCAGTATAATAGTTGTTTCTCTGCTGCTAAAGTAGGAATTGTGTGTTCCTAGGTATTATGAAGTACAGCTCCTGTTGTGCTCTCAAGTGATCTGTGTGTGTGTGCGTGTGTGTGTATGTGTGTGTGCGTGTGTGTGCGTGCGTGTGTATGTGTGTGTGTGTGCGTGTGTGTGCGTGCGTGCGTGTGTGTGTGCTGCACGAGAGTGAAAGAGGGGGGGAAGTTCAAATTTATAGTAATGACCTCGTCCAAGCTGTCAGCGAACACACTAATAAGGAAAAGTATAGAATAGGAAATGCTCATGCAAACTCGCACATCTCAAGCTAAATCTCCCCCCCCCCCCCCCCCCCCCCTCCACATTTCTTCCTATCTTAACCCTATAGCGCACGTACATTCATACATGTATGAAACTCACCGACGTATCAGAAATCAGTATTGTTTGACACCATCCCATTGCCTTATCAATGCGCTGGATGCCTCCAGTGAGGATCCGCCGGTAGAGTTTCAAGTACCGGTAGCAAACAAAAGATTGCTATGATGACCACGGTCTGCAGCTTAGTAGACGTCAAATGATAGTTAATATTCCTGATAATATTAACTCTTTTAATAAAATTATTATTTTATGAATAAATTATCGAGCGGTAGAAATTAATTTTTTGTCTTGATTTTAGTTTCACGATGCGTTACGTAAACTGAATTAAACATGCACATAATACTTAGAATTATTTTTAGAACACAGTAAGCTTGTGTAAAATTCGATTTGAAAAAAAATTGCAAGATGTCCTCCGATGTATGGGACATTTCTGGATATGGTCATGTCCAGAAATTGTAGATTTGTGATACGGGGGGGGGGGGGGGGGGAACTAGGGAATTCCCCCCCCCCCCCCCCCCCCCCCCCCCCCCCCGCTGTGCTGACCTAAATAATAAAATGATAGTTTATTACAACAGAGTCCTATTGTACATCTCAGTACTGTAGACTCGATTAATGCGCGTGTGCTAACTACTCAGTTACGCAATTGATCATGGCGTCCATTCGGCGCTAGCCGGCTCTATACCTTTTGTTAAAGGTGCTATTGTCCCTTTTGTTATCAACGTCATATTATTGCACCAGACAAAGACCCTCCTTACTCATGGTTTAAACTAAGTACATCCTGTGTAAAGACATTATTTACGTCTCAATTCAGTGTGCTTTGCTGTTGTCGGATCGCTTTTCAGTCATCTGAGCAATTTCTCTCTGTTTTAAAGGTGAGTAATGACCAATAGAGTGATCAAGTATTAATCTGCATGCTTGCTTCTGTCGGATAGTATACCTAGAGTTTCGAAATTCTAAGCAGGCAGGTAAGTTTAACAATATACCGTATAACCCACGCATCGATAGAGGAAGAATTCTTGTCGTTGCTTTGCTAGTTGTCATATTCTTAGCTAGTGAGGATTCAAAACTCAAAATCTCAAGCATTTATTTCACGTACGTGTTATGGTCAGTGTTTCCAATGATGCATAGATGCATGATCGACCTGATATATATGGAAGGCCGCACGAAATTACGGTGTGCCAAGGAGAAGGAAGGGGACAGAATTTCCGCGGTAAAATATTCGATCTTTTTTTTGAAACAGCCGCTCAATAACGTTGAATAAGGACTGACGCTACATTTCGTGCGCTTTGGAAACAGACTAAAAATATTCTTTTTAAAAATTTAGGTCAACATTACGGAACTTATTACCACTGTAACGTTCTTGTTTAGAAACAAGCGCTCCAGTTTCAGATATGCACATGAACAGCAATCGCCGTTCTATCCACCGAGTGATGTAACTAGCTTCCAGACGCATGTATCAATACAACCCATCATATGTACTGATGCAGTACAGCACGACTCTATGTCAACCCTGCAAGCTGTTTTATCAAAGTCTCCAAATGTTTTACAAGACCAAATGATATCAGATGAGGAGATTGAGGAAGACGATGTGCAGGACACCAGTAGCGTTGATGACCAGTCTGCATGTTCAATACCAATGTTGGCCAATTACAGTAGTAAACGAATTCAAATCACCACTATTGAGTCAGTAGTGCACCATTCTGCAGAAGCAGCATCAATTGAAGATAGTGTAACAGATATTGGTTTGATGACTTACGGAATTCCTCAATCTCAAAGTGTTATGGAAAAGTTACTCACAGAACAGCCCTTCATTGCAATCAATTTGTAAGAGTAAATCCAAGAAGCCTATTCAAACCTTTGTATGATGAGTAAAGCATTTAACCTATTGTATCTATAATTGTTCGTTTTTGTGATCCACGATTATAGCATGCGTGAGTGCGATTTCATAGGTACGGCGTTTATATACGGCAGTATATGGGTCAGTTTCCGAGAAAATGAAAAGTGGCTATATATAGAAAAAGTTATAAAAATGCTTCACGTTTGAATCGCTAAAACTCCGTAAAGGTTTAAGCTATCAACTTCCTATTTCGAACACTTCTTGCCACACCACTTCTCTCTACGAAAATCGATTTTGGTGTCTTACCCTTGCTCCTTGCCGACGTTACAAGGCACAGTACCCCGAGAGGTTCAAAATCCAGGTAGCTCCCTGCAGGAATGTCCAAATCACTTCAAAATCGATATGCACGTAAAGGAGTCCTGTCACTGTTTATTTCTGCAGATCGTTGATTTTTACCTTATCCGTTGTGGAGATACAGCAATGCAAAGTAAAGTCCACGTTTCCCGCTCGAATCGCGCCTTTCTCAGTCCCACTCGGGAGAATGGAAGCGGTTCAAGGACTGAGAAAGGCGCGATTCGAGCGGGAAACGTGGACTTTACTTTGCATTGCTGTATCTCCACAACGGAAGAGGTAAAAATCAACGATCTGCAGAAATCAATAGTGACAGGACTCCTTTACGTGCATATCGATTTTGAAGTGATTTGGACATTCCTGCAGGGAGCTACCTGGATTTTGAACCCCTCGGGGTACTGTGCCTTGTAACGCCGGCAAGGAGCAAGGGTAAGACACCAAAATATTATTTCGTAGAGAGAAGTGGTGTGGCACGAAGTGTTCGAAATAGGAAGTTGATTGCTTAAACCGTTATGGAGTTTTAGCGATTCAAACGTGAAGCATTTTTATAACTTTTTATATATATAGCCACTTTTCATTTTCTCGGAAACTGACCCATATATGTAGAAAATTATATTCCCCTCCCTCCCCTCCCCCACCCCCCCCCCCCCCCCCCCCCCCGCTGTGTAATCTGTATCCGCCTCTGTGATTTCTCCGTTAATCTTTACATGATCACACGTTACCCCTGGGGAACGAACGTTCCCCAGGGGTAACGCACATTTGATAGCTTGTAACTTTTGTTCGACAATAAGTAATAGATCGATAAGCTGGCATGCACGTGATAAACACAACTCAGCCCTTTGTCCGCCTGACCTCGTTTTTGATTTTGGACGTTCGGTTCGTTGCTTTTTATCGCTGCTATTACGCTATTCTCGATGGCGAAGGGTTTGAGGATCGGTGTTCGCGTAAAGGCAAAAGCGACGAAAATACTCGATGCATGAGGGGCCACACAGGAGTTTGACAAACAGGCTTCAAAGGTTGAAATGCGCGGTAAAATAGTACGCAAGGAAGGAGCAGGCCCCGCTACAAAGTGGGTAGTAAGATGGGACAAGCCACTGAGTGAAAGTGCATGGAACGCGCGCAGCCTCACTCGCGAGGACGATAACGAAGCTGCTGATGAAGGTCCGGATAACAACACTACTAGTAATGATGTTTTGTCATTTTTGAAAAATTTGATTTTTGGGGGCCAACAGTTACGTTCCCCCTGGGGAAACGAATACGTGCGCAGATAAAGATTAAGCCAGAGATAACTGATTAAGCTCAGAGATTTAAATCAGCTAATTGAATTTTTTTAATTATGCATTTATTGTTTGTATGTCAGAGAAAAGCGGAGTCAGGTAAGCCCATCGCTTTTACGTAAAATCCTGCTAAACTATTTCATTCCCTGAAGACGGCCTCAATGAATTTATAATGAGCTGCATCTCATTAACTCAATCAACAACAAATTAACAGAAACAAGACATGATACAACATGCCGCTCTCTCAAACCTGGTCATCTAAGATGTTTATTGGTGCAGTACCACCGAGGAAGATGTGCGGACTACAAGCAGTGGGTGTTTTGGGATGGTGGACACCTCACACACACCTTCTCGAGTGTACATGCAGATGGTAGACACCAGAGATGCTGCGACACTACTACCAATTATAAGGGCACCCGAAACAATACTCCATTTGGATGAGTGGGCTGCGTATAGTCGAGATATCCAACACAATACGGTCAACCAGTGGTGTGCACATCCAAAACATAGAGAACTACCAGAAAGAAGTTAAGAAGTTTAAGACGTTGAGTGGTGTGCACAGCCATCAGCTGGCCAGTTATTTGGATGAGTTTATGTGGCGGGAGAGGTACGGAACCACCAGTGAACAGGCGTTTGACTCTATTCTCAGGGATATAAGTGTGTTGTGTGATGTGAGTTTATGAACCTGTGTTGTTAAGCCAGATTACGTAACAGTCCTGTCACCCTCCCTCACATTCTATTTATACTCTGATTCCACTTTGCATAATGTGTGGGGCGAAGTGTTTCTGTTAATTGGTTGTTGATTGAGTTAATGAGATGCAGCTCATTGTAAATTCCGTACATCCTTCTGTGGCTTGAATAATACAATTATTATTTTGTTACAGTGCACGTGCATCACCTAGCAAAGCGCATTTTAAATCATTAATATGGAACTCAATAACTTGCTCGATCGGGCGAAAGCACTGCCGAAAGACAAGCAGAGACGCGTGGCTGCCATTCTCGGCGCAGTGATAGCTGATGCAGCAGGTAAAATCCTCAGGCACATGATGCAGCTTGAACTCAAAATAACCTCTTAGCTCAACCCGTCCATTGGGTGTACGACGAGGACGCTTTGAAGGAGGCGCTCAAAGGCCACGCCCAACCCGAATTTCTTCCGCAGTCGGTCAACCCTTACTACCGCCTTGCAACAGGCAGGCAGTCCTTTTATGGCGAACACCTCATCATACTGCTAAGGTCACTTGTAGCGTGTAAAGGTTAGTCGGTATTGAAGGCAAACCCGTCACACACACACATGCACATCACATTGCATGTCAGTTGCATGTGTATCCGTACATTCTTTTATCCCAACTTGCAGTCACACATGCACATATACAAGTAAATAGAAAAAACCTTCTCTATCGAGAAAGTGGTCTGTAGGATGGTAGGATTGGTGGTGCAAAAAGCAAGGAATCAAGGTATATTCTTCAGATTACTTTCTCAATAGAGAAGTTTTTTATTTACTAATTTTTATTCCCCCCCCCCCCCTCCCTAGACAGTATTGATAGCTATTGGTTCAGTTAAACATATTCTTGGTACTGGTACTGCTAGGTTGGAGTCTAAGTCTTCTTGGTACCGTGCCCGCTTAAGTAGATAAGGCCAACACTTTGATTGAAAAAATGAGAAATTTATGATGCATCTATATGTACCACGTCAATAAATATGATCTCATCTGTAATGTTTGAAGTATATGTTACGCCATCATGTGGTGCCTTGTCATTAAAAATGGCCATCCTCTAATCAAAGAGGTACAATTTCTGATGACAGTGTGAGAGTTTCAGGTATCTTGGCATGAATTGGTACCACTTGCCCCACAGGTGTAGACACAACCCACTTGAGTGATGCGTCCTACAAGGCCATGGGACCAGGATCACCCTACGATCATCCCGGGCAGAACAAACAGGTTTACCCCATGCAGGGCCAATACCTCCACAGTACCATGAGAGCATTTGTCACGTCATACGGTGCAGGAACACACTCTGCAGAGAATGGCACAAGCCTGGAGTCCTACAGCCTGTGCTTTGTCCCTGCACTGGCAGCGATGTACGCCTCACACCCAGACTTGCTGAAGCACATAGCGAGTGTGGTGTCCCTTTTTCAGGTCAGCAGGAATAATAGATTAACAGGATACAATATGCATGCACACACATTCTCCGTACACATACATATGTGCGCACACATACACACACATACATGAACACATACACATACACACACATACACACATACATACACACATACACACACACATACACACACATACACACACATACACACATATGCGCACACACGCACACACACACAAACACACACACACACAAACACACACACACACACACACACACACACACACACTCACATTAACCTGAGCAGACCAATCCCCTTGTGTTGGCAACAGCCTTAGCTGAGGGCCGTTTGATTGAGCAGTACATTCAGGGAGCCGAGCACCCCATAGAAAATGTGGTGAGGGAACTGTCCTCTCCCACTAGACAGTGCCCCACACCTGCTGACCTGGAGGTGGCTGGGCACATTGAAGCCTCACTTCAGAGCAAACCTCTCTCCATTTACGATGCAACACAGAAGTTTGGGAGAGCCTGTTGTAAGCAACAATTAAAATATAATTGCATTCATACTGCCTTTTTTAGCATGTTTTTTTTTTCTCTACACCATAGTTTCTGCCTTTAGTAGCACTTGATTATAGAAGGAAAAGATGCCTTGTAAAATGCAAGACAAAATGCAAACACACATTGTAGAGCTCACTTTTATTTAAACTTAGTCATTAAACCCACAATAGTAATGAATCAAACAAACCAAAAGAAAGTGCAACTGCAATCCCTTTAAAAACCTTATTAGCATTTTATTTAGCTAAACTGTCATGGTAAGATGAATTGGGGTATTGTAACCACGCAAATCATTCATTTCAGTTATGAAAGTATTATATAAACTCTCTCGTCTTATCTTCTATTAACAAATCCATTGTGACAGATTTGCCTGGCGCCTTTCAATCTGCCCTGTGTGCACTCCTTGAGGACCAAGGATATGCCTCAGCTGTGAGGGAAGTGATAAAAGTTGGAGGAAATAGCTGCGTTCTTGTCATAGTGGTTGGTGCATGTTTGGGAGCCAAGTATGGTCTGGATGAAATCCCCCTCACCTGGTTTGAGAAAACTGAAGCTGCAAAGGAGGCACTCGAACTGTGTCTTGCCCTTGTGCTATGTGATTAGCTGAAAGGATGGGAATCTGCTGTTCCATTGCTAGCCAGACTTATTTGTTGTACTTCAGCAAATGTGTGCCATCTGTACATCATACAAGATAGTGTTGTCATTGGGATTATAGCGAGACACCATCACTCTGCCTAGCGTGCATGGCTGTCGTGTATCTGCTGGACAATAGCTGGCTAAATTAGTTGGGACTACTCACTTTTGATACTGGCAACTGTTACTGTGTTTAGTAAGAGGGAAATTGGGATGTTTGGAAGGGCAAGTTTAAAGCTCTTATGTATGATGGGCTCCAGACAGTAACACAGACACAGATGCGGTGAAGTGAAAGAATGAAGCTTTTCATTTAAGCTGTCGGCAGAAACCATTGGTAGAAAAACAAGTGGGTGTGCCATACGACCACTGGTGCACCAAAAATGATGTGGTGATGCCATTTATGAATTAAGCCATAAATTGATGGAGTGTCATGATCTGATTATAGTGCAAGTGCTCAATCCAAACCCAAAATCAGCTCAGATGAAATGGACGATAGTTCCTAAAGTCATGTAAGGTTCAACTGAGTGCAGAAGGTCTTCAATCGGTCTCTATGCAGTGTGACTCACCATCAGGGAAGAATGTACATAGTGATGTGTGATGCATCAGACTACATAGTGATGTGTGATGCATCAGACTACATAGTGGTGTGTGATGCATCAGACTACATAGTGATGTGTGATGCATCAGACTACATAGTGATGTGTGATGCATCAGACTACATAGTGTGTGTGATGCATCAGACTACATAGGGATGTGTGATGCATCAGACTACATAGTGTGTGTGATGCATCAGACTACATAGTGTGTGTGATGCATCAGACTACATAGTGATGTGTGATGCATCAGACTACATAGTGATGTGTGATGCATCAGACTACATAGTGATGTGTGATGCATCAGACTACATAGTGATGATGTGATGCATCAGACTACATAGTGATGTGTGATGCATCAGACTACATAGTGATGTGTGATGCATCAGACTACATAGTGATGTGTGATGCATCAGACTACATAGTGATGTGTGATGCATCAGACTACATAGTGATGTGTGATGCATCAGACTACATAGTGTGTGTGATGCATCAGACTACATAGTGTGTGTGATGCATCAGACTACATAGTGATGTGTGATGCATCAGACTACATAGTGATGTGTGATGCATCAGACTACATAGTGATGTGTGATGCATCAGACTACATAGTGATGTGTGATGCATCAGACTACATTGTGCTGTCATCCAAATGAACGAAAGAGGTTCTGAGGTGCTTATTTGTGTGCGAGTCCATCGAAGCAACTGTTTGTGTGCAGGAAAGTACTTCACTAGGATAGAGAAAATGATCTAAGAAGGAAATTAATTTTAGGCATTAAAAGAGGGGAGTGGCATTTCAGCAGTGTTCTCTGCTTTGTACCTTTGAACAACAAGGGGAAAGATGGCAATGAATAGCACGTGTGTTTGTATGCACCTTTGTCTTTCTACATTCCATTCTTGGTCATAGTAGTGTCCTGAATTTATGATGATGATACATTTTGACAATGAACTAAAATCTAAATACTGATGTCACACATTGATGGAGGTACTGAATTATCTGAAATAAATACTCTTGTACTTACATGTCTGTATGTGTGTACGCATGTGTGCGTGTGTATGTGGTGTGTGTGTGTGTGTGTGCTGTTTTGTAACAACAATAGTGTCTTGTTGTCATGTTTAGGAATGCTTCAGTCATATCTATTCACTTGTTTTAATACCAACTCTCCAATACTCACATTTTTGTATGTGCTTCCTCTTTTCTATGCAAACAAAATAGAAATGTAGCATTGTTTATGTACAAGGCAACTAACAGTACACTCTCCACCTAGTATGTTCATCACTGCTTGTGTTTTAGGAGTGAGCTCCCCAGTTAATGCAGTCCGTTCTTACAAGTAGTTCTGTTAATCATACTCACAATCAGCATAACTGCCTCGGCTTGGACAGTTGCGAAGCAGTACACACTTCTTGTTCTTCTTGTCCAGGACTGTACCCCATGGGCACTGACATTTAGCCACACAGTGCACAATCCAGTGAGGGGTAGGACTGTCACAGGTAGCATCCCATGGTGCTCCACATGAAGTATAGACTTGACCCTGTACTGGGCATGCTGCAAGAGATAGAGCACACCATAAAACTCCAGTTTAGAATTATTTCTTGTAGTACAGAATATAGGTAGAAAAATAAACACATATGCTATGGTTGTACTGTATGTGTCAACAATGAGCTTTAAACACAGTAATTATCTATGCAGTTTCAGTTAGATGAAATTTTCTGGATGATGTGTTTCTCAAATAAATGAACACTATTTTAATGGTGAGCAAGAGTTGTATAATTGTGTACATGTATACTATCAAGAAACTATAGCGCATATTTCTTTTTTTTTATTTTTGTAGTGAGGTATGTCATGACAGTATATACCCGTGGGGCATAATTATGGTCTGGCCAAAATGTCTCAATTTAGATTTAAGGTCTGCCTTTGACAGATATGATTTGACTTGGCACTTGCTATGGACAACATCATAATCATTCAGCAGCTGAATTCATGTGTAATTGATTGCTGAAACATCCATCACAGCATTTGTTGAAGTCTCTAAGCACGCACCCATCAAGGCTATCTGCACTTGCTTCAGTTATGGACAACTCATATCACAAGGCTTATTACCCCCAAATTCTGATACACATCATATGCATGCGTATGGGCATCACCAACATTTCCTTTAAAAACCCAAACGATTACATTATCTCGCGCAAAAAAAAAAATCATTTGGGATACATTTTGATCATCAGTGCAACCTAAACTGGCATACACGCTCACACACCTATACATGGCTTTTGAGTGCAAACAGATGTGGCTGTATCTGTGCAGTAGCTGGAGGGGGTTAGAGGTGGGAGAGGTGGAAAAGAATCAATCTTCCTCTTCCAGACCCATGATCTAACCTACCATGTGTTACAGCCATCTGAAGCTTGAAAGAACTGACCTGGATAGTATATTTTGCCCTTCTCAGTACACACTGTGGTGAGGTAACGTAAACACTACATATATGCATGCCACACTGATAAACAGACAAGCATATGTGTGCTCGAACACACACACACACACACACACACACATACACACACATACACACACATACATACACACACATACACACATACATACACATACACACATACACACACATACACACATACACACACATACACACATACACACACATACACACACATACACACACACATACACACACATACACACACATACACACATACACACACATACACACATACACATACACACACATACACACACACATACACACACATACACACACACACACACACACACACACACACACACACATGCACACTTCAATATACCTGTGCAGTTTGGTTGGTACCCAGGAGGAACAGCTGCTGTGAGAGGTTTGCCATCTGAGGTGTCCACACACCAACTGTAACCAGTGGATCCCCAAATCTGGATTGGTGCAAAGTTGCCGTCAGATGAGCACTGAGGCACATAGGCACCAATTCGTGGAACGGGTGACAGCTTTGACACCAGCATCAAGCACGGCTTGGGCGGCAGTACGCCTTGGGTGCACACAGAGCCGCAACACTGAGACCTTCCAGTGCACGGCGCGGAACAGTTATTCGTTTCCAATTTGGGACGAGGACATTGGTATGGTGAGGAGTACGGCGGGTCATTGACTGCAGGGGGGAAAGGGCGGGCGGGTCATGAATGCCCGATACACAGATCTATTCACTGAAGTCCTCACAATTACATACGCATGCAGAGTACACATCAACCACACTGCATCACACGTATAGGCATCATGCAGATTATCTTCAATTAACTAATAGCTGCCTGCATTATTTATGATACTGTTACAATGATGTTAATAGGCATCAGCTGCCAAGTTTAGAAAAAAAAAAAGAAAAAAACCACAGCTCTGAAAACTGGAATGGTCTAATGAATATGTGAAGCTATAGCTGCAAAGCCACTGGAACTGTGTAGTTACGAGTCTAGACTCTAGAGCATGCATGGTACAAGCGCATGCAATCCGGCCGCAGCACGAAATGAGCTATCGGACACGACACACCGTGCGACTTACCAGCGCACACTGCCTTTAGAATGGCTGGTAGTAGCATGGCCCTCGCAAAGCAACAGTAAAATGACATTGAAAAGCCCATTTTATCTGAAGTGAAAAGATAATTGTTTGCTACGCGCAGTAAAGCATTTATAGATATAACTACATAGATAACAATAATTTTATTGGTTAATTTTATTAATAGCCGGCTGAAGGGAGAATGACCGAAGTAACTATAGCAATCAAATATTCACAAGTAGTTGAAACGTGAGGGAGGTACATAAAAGAGAAAATTACTGAAGAATTAAATGGTTGATGCTAGAGAAAAAAAATGAATGGAAAAAGTTTGTAAGCTTCTGCAAGTGGCAATGCACTCAGCCTTATAGTTTCTAATAGACCAACTCTGATTCGATCTTGTTATGAGCTGCAACTGTTGGTTTGCCAAACACGAAGGAATCAGTCAAGGTAGGATTTTCAACGATGATGCATATTAAGGTGTATCATCTCTTAGACGTACCTTGCCTTATCCATTTCCAGTGGCTATTCGTCATAGACCAACTCTGATTCGATCTTGTTATGAGCTGCAACTGTTAGTTTGCCAAACACGAAGGAATCAGTCAAGGTAGGATTTTCAACGATGATGCATATTAAGGTGTATCATCTCTTAGACGTACCTTGCCTTATCCATTTCCAGTGGCTATTCGTCTTTGTAATTGATCAAAGTGTGCTGCATGCAATGTGACCAGTGCATGCACTCTGACCCTTTAATAGTGTGTTGTTCCAAAATGCCATCAGAAGCATGTCATTATTTGTATCCATGCTCGGCACAATCGGCCACAAACAAGTGCATGCACTGCACTATTGGTGTGTGGATCAGGTGGCTACCCTTTTGGCCACTATTCAATCATGCATTAAACCCTAAAAAGTTCGCAAGTACTGACATGGGTTTACAATCCTTTTAAAACTCCTTTACAAAGGACAATACTTCTTTAGAAGCCACTGCAGTATTCTGACCAATACAATCAAATTACAATTACATGAGCTATATACAAGTATAATTATGCACAGTTGTAGAGAGCACAACATGAAATTCTCACTCCTTTTTTCACCTTCATGCACTTATAACTCAATCGATAGTCTGTTTTTTGATTTCTTCAGAAAGGGTTGACAGGTAATGTTTGCTCAGTGGAAAGTACAGATGTCTTTTTAAAATGCTGTAATATGGATTGCAAAAACCTCATCACACAAACATAACGTATACGCATTAAATGATATAATAGCATAACAGTGAAATACAACAGTGCAACACCTGTTGACCTTCAAGACCACAATGAGACTATGTGTCCCTTTGCTGTGGCAGGTAGATAAAATTCTTCAGTCAAGACACAGCTCCTTAAAACTATTAGATGTGGAGGCATGGATGGCTGATGCCAGAGGTATCGCACCAGACAATGTTGTGATAATGGAGAGGTACAGCCAGTAGCCTAGTGGGATATGATACACAAAACATATCATTATGGGCTATTGATGAGAAACTTGTAAATTAAATTACAATGGAATATTAAATACTTGATATAGTTATCACACAGTGCATAACTTTTTTTTTTTTGGATTGATGTTATTGTGCAATTTTTTTTATTAAAAATCAGCAAGATACAACATTCCAATATATATATAATGCATATAATCAAACACCATGAATACATTACATAGAAAAATTCCTGGAGGCCAAGGGAGGGAGCACATCTTGCCAACAAGGCTCTAGCCACAGCCCGAACCAGGGTGAAGTTCAGCCTGCTGTATAGCTCTGTGAGCACCTTACTTTTGTGGGAAGAGGTGATGATGGCCAGGTGAGAAGCTAGGCGAGAGAAAGTAGATTGGGCTTCCCTACCCCAGTTTCCATAAGTCTCTACCGCAAGTGGGATACACACCCAACCCAGCTCTGAACACTTTGGGTCATTTGCTCTGTGCTTCCTGACCTCCGCCTCCTCCACTGCAGCCCCTTCAGACAAGCTTGCTGCTGTTAGGATAGAGGGGATTAAGGGAGAGGTCACTGTGATGTCGAGGGCAGCATGTTTCCCTCTCTCCTAATTGAGAACAAGTACATCCGCTGGCCGGGTGCGACTTAAGTCGGGTGTAATGCCACTGCCCGACTCTACTCTCACTCCAAGGTGGGCACGATGGCAAAACTCAACAATCACGTTACGCAGATGGTTGTGGCGGGTAACGACATCACCACCCCGTTTACAGGTAGTAGCGTGGTTGCCAAGGCGGTCAAGAGCTAAGCCAGGACACAGAGAGCACGAGGAGCCTGATTTTTAATTATAACTACATTACAATAAAACAATACAACAAAACTTATACAAAAAACTCTTCATCTTCACTGTCTGTCCACCTTCATTTGTTCCCAACACGGAAGCTGCATTGCCACGTTGGACGGCAACTGATAGTCTCTGGGTTAGGTATGCAAAGGAGTTAGCTTCACCAGACACCTGCCCAACTCTTTAAGAAACGCAGTTGTCCTTTGTCCAAACACTCCAGTTGTCTCTATTGCCACTGGAGTGAAAAAGTGGTATGAGTCCAGGTGTTTATATTTCTGCATCTTCTTTTCTTCTGCCTGTTGAGCAACTGCCCCAACTTGCTCTGCAGCAATTGCAGAGTAAAATGGTGCAAAGTATCTGGTCACGTTGCATCCCACACTAGAAGTTGGCCACGCTTCCAAGAGACTATTGACACACCATCAGGTTGCTTTCCATCTGAGTGATACAGATCCGAAGGCTCCAGATGTGATGGAACACGTGCTGTGACTAAAGCTCTGTGTATGATGTCGTTGACAGCTGAATGGCGGTGGTGGCTGCAGTTTATATTAAGCTATGTGTGGCAAACTGAGACACCTCTGCCCCACAGTGTTGGCAGGTATGACTTTGACATAGAGGTAGTCCCAGACGGAGTCCCATAGAGATTCTCACAGTGGCATCATCCATGCGTAGTCCCAGTGATGATATTGGTAAGGCATTTAACCATGCACCAGACTCCTTACAAGATGCCGTAAGGAAACGAGCTCTGTGAATGAGTTTGCGAATAGTGTGTCCGCAACCGATGATACTCTGAGTGAGTCCCATGTCTGCTGATGATGGGCAGCAGCATCAGTGGGGGGTTGTTCTTGACACCCTTGGGACCAGGCAGCAAGAGCCTCATCCACATAACTGAGCTGGGGTGGTTGCATATTTGCTGGCAGAAATAGGTGAGCAAGTCCGGAGGAGGCAGCAGCTGAAGCCAAGAAGGCAGAAGGTGCCAGCTGCACAACTAATATGCATGGCCTAACAATTAATGAGAATGTATGTGGCTTTATGTTCAGCTACACATGTAGCGGAATGAGAAACCAATTACAGCAGATGTCATCAGACACTGTGCATACTGACTCAAGACACAAGTGGAATGAAAAGCACGACTGGGTGCATAGGAAAGGAATAGGAATGTTTATACACCAAGTTGATGATTTATGAACAATTTACTATGACAAGATGGAGGTGGGAAGAAGAGCGGTCTATTGGTTTGATCTCCAGGGACTTCCTCTTTGCATCTCACTAATTTATGACTCTTAGCATTTGTTGCATGCTGCTCTACACACACTAACAGTGCAGTGTACTGCTATAGATGCAAAGGTGGATGAGTTGAAGTAGTTTGACACCTACACTGTTGGAATCACCACTGATTGTAACCGAGCTGTAGTTGTAACAAGCATTGAGACACAGTGAAGGACATGTAGTTGTGTTTGTGGTTTGCATGTGCACTATAGTTTTATAATGTCTTGTAAAGTGTTACATCATGTCAGTCAGGTGATGTTGAGTAATGTATAGATGTACATGTATATGTATGCTGTCACTGCTATTCTTGTACGATGCCTTCTATTAGTACTTTTAATACTACATGAACGTCTTTAATAATGGATCAAAAATCGTCCTACATACATCAGTGTGCAATATTGAATGTGGAAATATGTATAGTACACTGGCAACCCAATCTTACAATTTCACATATCTGTGATTTTGAGCTATTCATTGTTATTAGCAACTGAAGTGCATACGTCCATGGCCTGCCAAAATCACACCAGTACAACAAGCCCATTACATCGACATGCAGCTATTTTTACACAATGCTTGAACTAAGCACCCCCGATGTCCCGTATGAAGTGAGGGTCTCCCCTCTCCCTCCTCAGCTCAGGGGGACAGTCTGGCTGCATGACAGGAGCCGACACTTGGAAAGCAGGCAGTTGTAGTAGGGCTTCATTGATCCTCGCAATACGAGGGAAGGACGCCATATTGATTTTATACCTGTAGGAATAAAATACATGTTATGGTCCACTAGAAATGAGGTAGGTTGAAATATAGTGAGGTGATGGAAATATGCACTTTATCAAACAGTGGGACATGAGGAAAGGTTATGACAAGGCAGGAAGCAAAAATGCTGTTTTGTAGCCTTAATGCCATTTGTATTTTTCACAACTCACTCTCTCCCCATGCCTTGAATATCGCTACATGTTCATGGAATGATAGATTTACACAGCAATAGAAATTCAGCATGCTCAGTGAGTCTTTCATCATAACCCTTTTAAAAAATTAAAATAAATTGCATACCATGGCCCAGAGTACTTACCTTGAAGCATTGGCAACCTGAGGAACAAGACACAGGTCAGCCATTGACACCTGGAGGGGACAAAACATGACATGACGGTTGAATCTAGGGAGGTGCGTGACGACACAGCGGCATGCTTGCTGTAGTATCCTGCAAACATACCTCATCGCCAACACAGTACTTGCCAGCAGTTACAACCAAGAGTTCCTCCAACCCTAAAGAAGCAAGCATTAAAACACGCAGTGGTTTCCTCAGGTAACAATGGTATGGTTTGTGTGACCTAAAATACAATGTTTCACTCCCACGTATGTCACTTGTGGTGGCAGTGATTAATGGAACCCTGCTAGGTTCATACAGTGTACAAGCTATGTACTATCAATGCCTGATACGGAGCCCCATTATGTTGCACTATACATTATGTACATACATGTATGTATACATTGCACATACATACATGTATATTTGTACGTACTGTACATATATGTATGTTTACATTGCACATAGATGTGTACATAGCACATACATGCATGTATGTGCACATACATGCATGTATGTGTACATTACTGCTTTTAAAATAAATATACATGCAGATCCAAGCATCAAAGGAAGACTATATATATCCAGTTCTGTGAACTATTCCCCCTCACCATATCCCTCCCCCTCACTTATCCAATACGGTACTATACCTTGAAAGCCTTCCTCTATCCAGTGTTTTCCCCACTGTGATTTATTAGCACCGACGTATTTAAGCACCTTCAAGTTCTGTCAATATAAACAGTGAACACATCAATACCATAAGCATATACAAAATTCCAAGCATGTCACAAAATACACACAGATACAACAATTACACCATACCTGTCCCTAATATCCACCATACAACTGCATATCAAATTCCTCAATACGCAATGTTTAAAAATGTGAAAGTTTGAGCAGCCGGTAGGCCTACATGTACCGTACCTGGATTGGTTGAATACCACTTGCTATCACATCAGATACTGCTCGAACCTGATGTGTCGGGAAAAAGTAGTACAAGTAATACAATATACAACCCCTCGAACAACGCTAAGCAACTAATAAGTTAGATGGTACGTATATTGTCATTTCGGGAGAACTGGAAGCGTGTTAGTAACTGGTGTAACTGCTGATGTTGTTCCATGCGCAGTAAGCAATTAGTTATTAATTTATGATTTGTGCTTGAACTTTGTAGCCATTGCTTTGCATCATCTTGCTGCATTTGTTGCAACAATCATAAGTGGTAGTTCCATTTATAGCACAGTACACAGCATGCCACTAATTGATTCCAAGATCATAATGTGAAAAGATGATAAACAACCTGATCGCATACAATTATAGAACCTCACGAATGTACTTCCTTACACCCCAGCCCCAACTTTGAGGCCCCATAACTTTTTAACCATACTGAAGATTGGATAGTTCTTGAAGAGCTCTATAACGTTCAAGGTTGGTGTGTCTTACTTTGTTCCCCCCCCCCCCTTGGTTTTTTTGAATTAAGAAAAATGAAGATAGACACAAACACACACACATACAGTGTACACACAAACACACACACATATGCACAATGCTGCTGTACTGAATTCTAATCTTGTAATGATGGAACTTGCTAAATTTAAAACAGACACACACACAAACAAGCACACACACAAACACACAAACAAACACACACATACACACACACGAACACAAATACACACATCCACATCACGCCTTTAAACTCATGATTCACCCGCTGCCTTTTCAGTGTGTCACCTTGAGGAACAAGGTATGGTGGTCCCCTGGTCTCATCCAGGTACTGGATTATGGAGAGCTGGGAATGGACAGGGATAATATGCACACAAGCATAATCAACCGAAATGAGATTAAAAATGATTGCATAAATCAATACAGTACAATGAAATGAAATAGTACAGCAAATAGAGACCCTCTACATATACATACAATAAAGCAAAGAATTTCTCTGTTGAGAAAGTGATTTGGATAAACATGTAAGAATGGTTGGTGCAAAGGGTAAAGTGGGGTTTGATAGGATGCTACAACAGAACAATCCTAAAATAAAAAAATACAGGCATTTTCTGGCTTGAATCGTATTTGCAAAATGTAGGACTGTTTTGCTGTAGCATCTTATCAAACCCCAACTGCATCTTGTTTCCTTACTCATTGCACCACCAATCCTACATCCCCCAATCACTTTCTCGATAGAGAAACTTTTTAGAATTTACTTGTTTCCCTGATTCTGTTCACCTCGGAATGCCTGAGTAGATTGCCTTCCCATTGTCACAGTTAAGGAGCGATTATGTGTTGCGTGCTAACGTACAGCAGTTGGCAACCACTCAATGCCTTCGTGGTGACTGTGATGGATTACATACCATGTCAACGGACAAGTGAAGCTATTAATCCACAATGTTAGCATTGTTTTCCACCAGCTGTCCCTTCATAATGGCCTCGTCCCTTGTGAGGTGGGGGGGGGGGGGGGGGGGGGGGGGGGGGGGGGGGGGAGCATCCAGTCAAGCAGTTTGGGTCCACATTGAGGGGGAGGTTACCGTTAAGATGCCGGTGCATGCACATTACTGTTCCAGCCTGGGCTGGCTATGGGCTTGGTCAGAGCAGGGCACAGAACGTTTGAGTAGCCATTGCTGCCGCTGGGTGAGTTGTTTTTGCTGTGGATCAGGCTTAAACAAACCCTTAAGCTTGACTAGAATCAGTTTGTTTAAGCCTTCCCACTCCATGCCCCATAGCCACTCATTTCCTACTCCATGCCCCATAGCCACTCATTTCCTACTCCATGCCCCATAGCCACTCATTTCCTACTCCATGGCCCATAGCCACTCATTTCCTACTCCATGGCCCATAGCCACTCATTTCCTACTCCATGGCCCATAGCCACTCATTTCCTACTCCATGCCCCATAACCACTCATTTCCTACTCCATGCCCCATAGCCACTCATTTTGTGGTGCATGCACTAAACTCTGAACTGTAAAATAATAAAATTATAGTGTTTTATTTATTTTAAATATGGATCGATGTTACAGTATATATTATTTAACTCTTTGTTAACCCTTTGGACTCAGTTTGCCTTAAATAGAGCTCCTTTTTGGTGTAAGGCTTGTTACTGTAAGTCAAACAGGGCATAGGAAATACATTAACAAAGTACAAAGGTCAATTAACCATTTCTAATAAATAGGGGGAAAAATAATGATTACTAATATGGTAAATGAATATAAAAAGTTTATTTTTTGCACTCTGAATTGACCTGGAAGTACCCTTTTCTGTAGTAACGAGTTTGCTTAGAAGCCCGCTTCGTTTCGGAAATTCATTTCTTTGTTACCAGAAGAAACTGTTATTTAAGAAATCCAATAGCGACACTGATACCAAGCTTTGATGGCAACACTTTGTTAATATGAGCGAAGTTTTGCTTAGATACAAGTGCCAATTCATCGTTTGCATCAACAGTCTATTGTGTTCTATTGTGCGTGCAATAAAAGATAGACTGATGATGCAAACATGGGGAGACTCCCATAAAAAAGACTGGGGACTGTAAAGCCCCAGGCTCTTGCCAAGCTCAACTGTGTTAATTCCTTGAGTGCAATAAATTAGTGTAAATGAATCAATAAATTATGGCTACACTTCAATAAATCACTATACTGAATTATTGATGTCCTGGTTTGTTTGAGTTTATGAGATTATTATTAATACAAATCATTGAATCAAGTTTCATATAAATTATAAACATCCATTCAGAAACCTAGCACAAATTGCAACCTGTCACTTTTTGATGATGCATTATTAATGTTCAAAGTTTTGATTCTTGGGCATTTATGATTTATTTAATAACTAAAAAAGTTTTATTCTTGCAATAATTTGTTTATGGAGAATTTGCATTTAATAATAAGTACCAATATATAAACAGCTCATGATACATTTATATTTCTTAATTGTGTACACCTCATTGGAATGGTACAAGTACACCATACAGAAACAATCCTCATTGGAATGGTACAAGTACACTATACAGAAATGAACACTTACTGATTGTGTTAGAACGTGTCCATCAATTTCCAGTGTGGGTACCAACCTCTGAGGATTCAATGCTTTATAAGCGTCGTCATGCTACAAGTGATGCAGAGACACAGTACATTCAAACAGTACACCACTGTAATGTGATGCAGAGACACAGTACATTCAAACAGTACACCACCGTAATGTGATTGTGATGCTCTGACACACATACTGCTCTTCAAGCAATCATCAGTTTTTAAAATACACATCTTTACACACCCTTATAAACCCACCTGTTGCTTATTCAATATGTCCACAGCTCTGTATTCGTACGCTATTTGTTTCATAGCGAGGGCTAGAAGGAAAAGAGAAACAAAGCGAGTAAAGGCTTGAAAGCAGTGCACAAAGTAAACTGTGAAACCAACCCAAAACAACTAGTACAATAGGATGAAGACAGGAAACTTGGACTATCGTACCACTGTGATACGACAGTCTAAGTTTCCTGCCTTCACACAACTTATCCACGAACATTAAAAAACAAATCAAACCTAGTTTCTGAATGGTTAGTTCCAATCGGCAGCCGCTATCTTTTAAAAGCCATTCGGCACCACCCGACATTCAAGTGCTCACTCGTATAACTCTCACCTATGCGCACCCGCCATGAGCACGAACTTCTGAAGTAGGAGTATAGCACAGGCTACAGAGTGTCGTTCGCCGGTATTGCGTTTGCATTGTACGGAACAGATGGCATGCTTCTCACCTTCGCTCCTGCCATATTTGGCCCTCGGCAAATCGAGTTAGGAGCGGAGCGGAATGGAAATCATGATCAGTGTATCTGATCTGGACAACCGTACTACATGTATGCACTGGCAGTTAGTTCCTTTGTCCGGCTGCAATGGATCAGAACGCACTTTACAACAACTTAAGTTATGACCATAGATAGTTTAATTCTTAGCACCGTAAATGAGATACTCGTTGGTTATGTTAGAGTAGCTAATATTTATGGTAATGTTTACAGTTTGCTTATGTTTACACATCTCAAGCTCCGATATGACCAATTCAGCTACGCAATTGATATCAAGGCTAATGTATTTATTTGTACATTGGTTCAACACAGCAGGCATCACAATATTGGCAAGTGGAAGCTAGCACGCACGGTTAGCGGTTAATAATAGTGCAAGCATGGCACATCAACACATACAGAAAGATCCATTTCTCAAATGAAGCCACACTCCTCTTCTGGAAAAGGGTTAATACCATCAGCAGCCCCTGTCCTGATGCGAGGGACTACACATATCTTCTCACTTGTCTAACCCAGGTACAACATGGCTTCACAAACCTTCATTTGCATCGCTCGGCCTTGGCCCAGCCTGGACTTGCAATAACGAAGGGCCATTGCACAATGACCATTTGTTACTAGGAATGCAGTACTGCAGTAGTTAAAGGCAAATTGATGGGAGGTCCCTTCAAGGTCTTTGAATACAGTGCACTTGGATTAGGTAGTCCGGAATACAGACATACCAGTGATGCCTGGTTCTGGTGTCAAGCATATTATAGCTTTGGCAGAGACCACAAGGTTCTGACCGACTGTACCCTTCCACTTTTCATATCGGACTGTCAACTTAATAGTCAATTTCAACGAAGGCACCTGTCACTTCAACTTCAGATACCCAACTTAGTGCTGGTCAAAGTTTTCAGTTCTAAATCATATGAACTCACAGTATGAATATAAATAACACTTCAGATTTAAACAAAGGATGCTCACTACCATGAATTTTATAATGCCAGATGGTGCATATGGCATTGGACTGCAAGTTGTTGATGTACCCAGCGAGCTGCAACATGTGTACTTCGACCTAACCCTTAAAAAAAAAAAAAAAAAGGTTATCTACGACTACAGCATTGCTATTTGTATACGAGAGAGATTGTGGTCACTTGTGCTGGCCTGGGCACCAGAGATAGTTTTTACGCGCCACAAAATTTTGACAGCTGAAGGATGGATCTTCATCCCGAGAAACCGATCGGGCCCAAGACTCCTGCGTGTAGATCCATCCCCGCTCCCTACAGGTCACCCCTCGAAGGTTCAAACTGGACCTTCTTCGTGGGACTGGCTGTTGTCACTGCAGCTTCCGTGATCACGCGACTATACTCCATCAGCATTCCGACCCATGTAGCGTAAGTGTTGGCGATGTGTCTTGTGCTCAGCGTGTCATCCCCGTCTAGTTGCTGATACCAAATACATATAAAGGCATGTGAAGTAATGGGGACTAGCGTCCTTATGTGAAACGTACATAATTCGGTGTTGTCTGCAAGCAGAAGGCATCTTCAGGACTTAGATATTTGGCATGGCATAGAGGTTATAGTGAGCAAAGGTGTAACTAGCAAAGCCGAACCTTGTAATGAATGATAATTTATTCATGTACATAGTTTCACGTGTTGTGTGTGTGTGTGTGTGTGTGCGTGTGTGTGTGTGAGTGAGAGTGCGAGTGAGAGACAAATTACCAGTCCTCTATTGTTTGTGCATTGCATTGACTTTCTTTTTATCTATTAGCACAGTGGGCATTCATTAAAAATTAATCAGTATGCCAAAAGTAATGCATGTGGATGTCACCTGCGTTTAACACGTGTGTACTGATATGGCCTTCGTGTTTGTGGTCTGTCTTCAGGCAGTCCTATGCAAGTAAACTGCTCCTTTGGTTCCTGCCTAGTTTGGCATGGAGTGATGGGAATCACATCTGATGAAGCACTTAAATCTAGCTGTGATGCTTGATTAGGTTTAACGACCCCCGTTTGTAAGGGACAGACTCATCTGTACATTTGATGCCTCTGGCTTGTCCTGACACCTACAAGAATATTTTACTCTTCTTGTATGCACACACACACACACACACACACACACACACACACATACACATGTATACACACACATACACATGCACACATGCACTCATACACATACACACATACATATGCACACACACATGCACGCACACACACACACACACACACACACACACACACACACACACACACACACACACACACACACAGTTGGGATGAAACTCACTTTGGCAAACATGCCAGCTGGTATATTCAGGGCAAGTTTTTCTTTGATGTCCACCCACCACTTGGGAAGGTACGTTTTATATGCCTGAATGCACATACAGTACACTGCAGTTCACAGAAGCTTGCAAGTACTTCCATACACAACCATGCATGCAATGTGTAAGCTGTCCCGAGCATGTTCATTCTGATGTAGATTCCCGTGTGAGCATGTGCATTCTGATGTAGATACCCATGCAATATGCACCCTGCCCCCCCCCCCCCCCCCCCCCCCCCTGTCTGTTGCTTCTCCACACTGCACATATAGCTGATCATAGCTGTGGCTGGAGTGCTCACTGGCTACAACGGATCGTTTGAGTTCAAAGAACCGGGCCAGGTGTACGGCGACACTCCATATGTGGGCATGAGAGTGGTGAGCACAAGCATGCAGGGGCATCGTGTATTGGGAGGTGTAGTATTGCATGCACAAAGAGGTCACCTTACAATGTTTACATACCTCTGTGGGGGTAGAACTAGACCTTTATCTGTACAGTTCATTAATTTTATTTGTCTTGTCACTTAACCAATAGAATTAGTTGCATCCCTTATTAATTAAACCATGCTTTTCATTTCCTCGAATTGACACATTTAAAAATAATCTTTGATTCACGTGTAATTATGGGATATTGCCTGAGTTACTGCTGTGCACAACATCCTATATTCCACACACATGTGCAGTGTACCTTGTGAACGCTACCTTTTCCCCCAAGCGTTCCAGTCCCCATTGGACTTTCAAAATGTTGTAGAATCAAATGGATGAGTTTCTTAATTAATAATACATTCATGTACTGTGATGCTGAGTGATCCTAACTTCTGGATTTAGATTATTTATTACCTGACTTATGCATAACTTTCGTTTCTTATAATATTTATGTATTGAAATAATGAAATTACTTATAGTTAAGTACTTTGCAAGATGAGCTGCTCTCAAATACGATGTGCAAAGCTCTGAAAATATTTATTACAGCTGCTGTGCAATGGGCATCACATATTCCTATGCAATGGGCATCATATATTCCTATGCAATGGGCATCACATATTCCTATGCAATGGACATCACATATATCTATGCAATGGGCATCACATATTCCTATGCAATGGGCATCATATATTCCTATGCAATGGGCATCACATATTCCTATGCAATGGACATCACATATATCTATGCAATGGACATCACATATTCCTATGCAATGGACATCACATATATCTATGCAATGGACATCACATATTCCTATGCAATGGACATCACATATTTCTATGCAATGGACATCACATATATCTATGCAATGGACATCACATATTCCTATGCAATGGACATCACATATTCCTATGCAATGGACATCACATATTCCTATGCAATGGACATCACATATATCTATGCAATGGACATCACATATTCCTATGCAATGGGCATCACATATTCCTATGCAATGGGCATCACATATTCCTATGCAATGGACATCACATATTCCTATGCAATGGGCATCACATATTCCTATGCAATGGACATCACATATTCCTATGCAATGGACATCACATATTCCTATGCAATGGACATCACATATTCCTATGCAATGGGCATCACATATTCCTATGCAATGGACGTCACATATTCCTATGCAATGGGCATCACATATTCCTATGCAATGGACATCACATATATCTATGCAATGGACATCACATATTTCTATGCAATGGACATCACATATTCCTATGCAATGGACATCACATATTCCTATGCAATGGACATCACATATTTCTATGCAATGGACATCACATATATCTATGCAATGGACATCACATATTCCTATGCAATGGACATCACATATTTCTATACAATGGCATCACATATTCCTATGCAATGGACATCACCTATTCCTATGCAATGGACATCACATATTCCTATGCAATGGACATCACATATTCCTATGCAATGGACATCACATATTCCTATGCAATGGGCATCACATATTCCTATGCAATGGACATCACATATTCCTATGCAATGGGCATCACATATTCCTATGCAATGGACATCACATATATCTATGCAATGGACATCACATATTTCTATGCAATGGACATCACATATATCTATGCAATGGACATCACATATTCCTATGCAATGGACATCACATATTCCTATGCAATGGGCATCACATATTCCTATGCAATGGACATCACATATTCCTATGCAATGGACATCACATATATCTATGCAATGGACATCACATATTTCTATGCAATGGACATCACATATATCTATGCAATGGACATCACATATTCCTATGCAATGGGCATCACATATTCCTATGCAATGGGCATCACATATTCCTATGCAATGGACATCACATATTCCTATGCAATGGACATCACATATTCCTATGCAATGGACAATCACATATTCCTATGCAATGGGCATCACATATTCCTATGCAATGGACATCACATATTCCTATGCAATGGACATCACATATATCTATGCAATGGACATCACATATTTCTATGCAATGGACATCACATATATCTATGCAATGGACATCACATATTCCTATGCAATGGGCATCACATATTCCTATGCAATGGACATCACATTTCCTATGCAATGGACATCACATATTCCTATGCAATGGACATCACATATTCCTATGCAATGGACATCACATATTCCTATGCAATGGACATCACATATTCCTATGCAATGGACATCACATATTCCTATGCAATGGACATCACATATTCCTATGCAATGGACATCACATATATCTATGCAATGGACATCACATATTCCTATGCAATGGACATCACATATTCCTATGCAATGGACATCACATATTCCTATGCAATGGACATCACATATTCCTATGCAATGGACATCACATATTCCTATGCAATGGGCATCACCTATTCCTATGCAATGGACATCACATATTCCTATGCAATGGACATCACATATTCCTATGCAATGGGCATCACCTATTCCTATGCAATGGACATCACATATTCCTATGCAATGGACATCACATATTCCTATGCAATGGGCATCACATATTTCTATGCAATGGACATCACATATTCCTATGCAATGGACATCACATATTCCTATGCAATGGACATCACATATTCCTATGCATGGACATCACCTATTCCTATGCAATGGACATCACATATTCCTATGCAATGGACATCACCTATTCCTATGCAATGGACATCACATATTCCTATGCAATGGACATCACATATTCCTATGCAATGGACATCACCTATTCCTATGCAATGGACATCACATATTCCTATGCAATGGACATCACATATTCCTATGCAATGGGCATCACATATGTCTATGCAATGGACATCCACATATTCCTATGCAATGGAACATCACATATTCCCTATGCAATGGACATCACATATTCCTATGCAATGACATCACCTATTCCTATGCAATGGACATCACATATTCCTATGCAATGGACATCACCTATTCCTATGCAATGGACATCACATATTCCTATGCAATGGACATCACATATATCTATGCAATGGACATCACATATTCCTATGCAATGGACATCACATATTCCTATGCAATGGACATCACATATTCCTATGCAATGGACATCACCTATTCCTATGCAATGGACATCACCTATTCCTATGCAATGGGCATCACATATTCCTATGCATGGACAATCACATATTCCTATGCAATGGACATCACCTATGTCCTATGCAATGGACATCACCTATTCCTAGGCAATGGGCATCACATATTCCTATGCAATGGACATCACATATTCCTATGCAATGGACATCACATATTCCTATGCAATGGACATCACATATATCTATGCAATGGACCATCACATATTCCTATGCAATGGACATCACATATTCCTATGCAATGGACATCACATATTCCTATGCAATGGACATCACCTATTCCTATGCAATGGACATCACCTATCCTATGCAATGGCATCACCTATTCCTATGCAATGGACTCACATATTCCTATGCAATGGACATCACATATTCCTATGCAATGGACATCACCTATTCCTATGCAATGGACATCACTATCCTATGCAATGGACATCACATATTCCTATGCAATGGACATCACATATTCCTATGCAATGGACATCACATATTCCTATGCAATGGACATCACATATTCCTATGCAATGGACATCACATATTCCTATGCAATGGACATCACATATTCCTATGCAATGGACATCACATATTCCTATGCAATGGACATCACATATATCTATGCAATGGACATCACATATTCCTATGCAATGGACATCACATATTCCTATGCAATGGACATCACATATTCCTATGCAATGGGCATCACATATTCCTATGCAATGGACAATCACATATTCCTATGCAATGGACATCACATATATCTATGCAATGGACATCACATATATCTATGCAATGGACATCACATATTCCTATGCAATGGGCATCACATATTCCTATGCAATGGGCATCACATATTCCTATGCAATGGACATCACATATTCCTATGCAATGGACATCACATATTCCTATGCAATGGACATCACATATTCCTATGCAATGGGCATCACATATTCCTATGCAATGGACATCACATATTCCTATGCAATGGACATCACATATATCTATGCAATGGACATCACATATTTCTATGCAATGGACATCACATATATCTATGCAATGGACATCACATATTCCTATGCAATGGGCATCACATATTCCTATGCAATGGACATCACATATTCCTATGCAATGGACATCACATATTCCTATGCAATGGACATCACATATTCCTATGCAATGGACATCACATATTCCTATGCAATGGACATCACATATTCCTATGCAATGGACATCACATATTCCTATGCAATGGACATCACCTATTCCTATGCAATGGACATCACATATTCCTATGCAATGGACATCACATATTCCTATGCAATGGGCATCACATATTCCTATGCAATGGACATCACATATTCCTATGCAATGGACATCACATATATCTATGCAATGGACATCACATATTTCTATGCAATGGACATCACATATATCTATGCAATGGACATCACATATTCCTATGCAATGGGCATCACATATTCCTATGCAATGGGCATCACATATTCCTATGCAATGGACATCACATATTCCTATGCAATGGACATCACATATTCCTATGCAATGGACATCACATATTCCTATGCAATGGGCATCACATATTCCTATGCAATGGACATCACATATTCCTATGCAATGGACATCACATATATCTATGCAATGGACATCACATATTTCTATGCAATGGACATCACATATATCTATGCAATGGACATCACATATTCCTATGCAATGGGCATCACATATTCCTATGCAATGGACATCACATATTCCTATGCAATGGACATCACATATTCCTATGCAATGGACATCACATATTCCTATGCAATGGACATCACATATTCCTATGCAATGGACATCACATATTCCTATGCAATGGACATCACATATTCCTATGCAATGGACATCACATATTCCTATGCAATGGACATCACATATATCTATGCAATGGACATCACATATTCCTATGCAATGGACATCACATATTCCTATGCAATGGACATCACATATTCCTATGCAATGGACATCACATATTCCTATGCAATGGACATCACATATTCCTATGCAATGGGCATCACCTATTCCTATGCAATGGACATCACATATTCCTATGCAATGGACATCACATATTCCTATGCAATGGGCATCACCTATTCCTATGCAATGGACATCACATATTCCTATGCAATGGACATCACATATTCCTATGCAATGGGCATCACATATTTCCTATGCAATGGACATCACATATTCCTATGCAATGGACATCACATATTCCTATGCAATGGACATCACATATTCCTATGCAATGGACATCACATATTCCTATGCAATGGACATCACATATTCCTATGCAATGGACATCACCTATTCCTATGCAATGGACATCACATATTCCTATGCAATGGACATCACATATTCCTATGCAATGGACATCACCTATTCCTATGCAATGGACATCACATATTCCTATGCAATGGACATCACATATTCCTATGCAATGGGCATCACATATTTCTATGCAATGGACATCACATATTCCTATGCAATGGACATCACATATCCTATGCAATGGACATCACATATTCCTATGCAATGGACATCACCTATTCCTATGCAATGGACATCACATATTCCTATGCAATGGACATCACCTATTCCTATGCAATGGACATCACATATTCCTATTGCAATGGACATCACATATATCTATGCAATGGACATCACATATTCCTATGCAATGGACATCACATATTCCTATGCAATGGACATCACATCTTCTATGCAATGGACACACTATTCCTATGCAATGGACATCACCTATTCCTATGCAATGGACATCACATATTCCTATGCAATGGACATCACATATTCCTATGCAATGGACATCACCTATTCCTATGCAATGGACATCACCTATTCCTATGCACTGGCCATCACCTATTCCTATGCAATGGGCATCACATATTCCTATGCAATGGACATCACATATTCCTATGCAATGGACATCACATATTCCTATGCAATGGACATCACATATATCTATGCAATGGACATCACATATTCCTATGCAATGGACATCACATATTCCTATGCAATGGACATCACATATTCCTATGCAATGGACATCACCTATTCCTATGCAATGGACATCACCTATTCCTATGCAATGGGCATCACATATTCCTATGCAATGGACATCACATATTCCTATGCAATGGACATCACCTATTCCTATGCAATGGACATCACCTATTCCTATGCAATGGGCATCACATATTCCTATGCAATGGACATCACATATTCCTATGCAATGGACATCACCTATTCCTATGCAATGGACATCACCTATTCCTATGCAATGGGCATCACATATTCCTATGCAATGGACATCACATATTCCTATGCAATGGACATCACATATTCCTATGCAATGGACATCACATATTCCTATGCAATGGACATCACCTATTCCTATGCAATGGACATCACCTATTCCTATGCAATGGGCATCACCTATTCCTATGCAATGGACATCACATATTCCTATGCAATGGACATCACATATTCCTATGCAATGGACATCACATATTCCTATGCAATGGACATCACATATTCCTATGCAATGGACATAATGCTTAGAAGCCTGCCCATCACACACTGTCACATGATGTGCGTGATGTCATCCATGCAGTAGGAGGTTTGGCTTCAGGTCATCCATGCAGTGTGGGTGGGGCTGAGGTCACCCACACACAGTAGGAGGAGGTGGGGCTGAGGTCCGCATGGCTGAGGTCATCCATGTAGGAGGGCGTGGCTGAGGTCTTGCAGCATAGCTTGATGTGCACATTTCTATGTGAGGTGACATCTCCCCACTAACATGGACTAGTGTAAAATTGTTATGCACAGGTGACCATGTGAGATGCCTGTGTGAGGGGATGTTGTCAGGAGTGGGCGTGGTTCCATTATTTCCTCTTCCCCGTTCCCAGGCATGTGCCATCTTGGGACTGATGGTGGTACCTTTGGCGTATCTGACTGTGTGGGAACTGGTGCATTCCGTGGCTGCTGCATTCCTGACTGGCGTGATCTTAGTCTGTGGTGAGTGGAGGAGGGGTTGGGTTTAGTGTGGGGGTAGTGATGTGGGTACTTTGTGTGTATGTGTGTGTGTGTGCGTGTGTGGTGTGTGTGTGTGTGTGTGTGCGTGTATGTATGTGTGCGTGTGCGTGTGTGTGTGTGCGTGTGTGTGTGCGTGTGTGTGTGCGTGTGTGTGTGTGTGCGTGTGTGTGTGTGTGTGTGTGTGTGTGTGTGTGTGTGTGTGTACTGTATGGGTATTTGTGTATTACCAGTGAATGATTTAATAGACGATTACTTGGTCATAATTGCAATATCCAAACAACACGTACACTGTACAATAGTAGTAGCCAAAGTATATCACATGTGTACATGTAGTTGGAGCAAGCTAACATGCAATCCAATCAGTATAAGTGTTGTGATTCACTGATACATGAGGCCGTGAATGGCACATATGCATGCACAGGTATGGCACACATGTATTGCACACTAATGCATGTATGTGCGTTTGGAAACCACTCCTACTATGTTTTGTGAATGCCATATTGTGAAAGTCATATATGTACTACTAGACTAGATCTGGCCGAGTGTCGTGTATGAATAGCCAAATATGGCGACAGTATGATACTGTAGGTTGTCAACATAACTGTTGCCAATGGCGATTTTGGCGAGTGCTTGTGGAACCCAGATGTATGGTATTTGTGTATGTGTGTGTGTACTGTATGGGTATTTGTGTATGTGTGTGTGTGTACTGTGTGGGTATTTGTGTATGTGTGTGTGTACTGTATGGGTATTTGTGTAGGTGTGTATGTGTGTGTGTACTGTATGGGTATTTGTGTATGTGTGTGTGTACTGTATAGGTATTTGTGTATGTGTGTGTGTACTGTATAGGTATTTGTGTATGTGTGTGTGTACTGTATGGGTATTTGTGTATGTGTGTGTGTACTGTATAGGTATTTGTGTATGTGTGTGTGTACTGTATAGGTATTTGTGTATGTGTGTGTGTACTGTATGGGTATTTGTGTATGTGTGTGTGTACTGTGTAGGTATTTGTGTATGTGTGTGTGTACTGTATAGGTATTTGTGTATGTGTGTGTGTACTGTATGGGTATTTGTGTATGTGTGTGTGTACTGTGTAGGTATTTGTGTATGTGTGTGTGTACTGTATGGGTATTTGTGTATGTGTGTGTGTACTGTGTGGGTATTTGTGTATGTGTGTGTGTACTGTATGGGTATTTGTGTATGTGTGTACATGTATGTGTGTTTGTGTTTATGGAACGTTATTTTGACCCTTGTGGATTTATGTTTATAACATAAAACTCAAATTGCTATAACTTACCAACGGTTAACACCATTGACCCCTATTTTTAACACTTCATCCTACACCATGGTTTTCTCTATGTGATAACAATCATAACATACTTTGGTGCCTTGCACAATCATAGTGCCGCGAAGTTACGAGATCTGATACCCCATCAGGTTCAAAATCTCCACATCGTTGGGTAGGGGCATTCAAATAGCTTCAAATTCGGTGTGTACATAAAGGGTCCTGTTGCTATTGATTTGCCCTGTTCGTTCTTTTGTACTTTATCCATTATGGAGATACAGCTGTGCGAAGTTAATGTACATTTTCCTGCTCGATTCGCACCAATAATTTCCCCGTACATTGAATTATATGTGGTTTGCCAAAATGATTGGCATGAAACGACCGGGAAAATGTGCATTAACTTTGCATAGCTGTATCTTCGTAACGGATAAAGTATAAATTAATGAACAGAACAAATCAATAGCGACAAGACCCCTCTACGTACACACCGAATTTGAAGCGATTTGAATTAGAAAAATGGTGCAGGACAAAGTGTTGAAAATAGGAAGTCGATAGCATTAACTGTTGATAAGTTATAGCAATTTGAGTTTTATGTTATGAACATAAATCCACAAGGGTCAAAATCTCATAGAACGTTCCACATGTGTGTGTGCATGGGTATTGTGTATGTGTGTACATGTATGTATGTATTTGTGTGTGAAAGTGCAATGTCATTCTTAAGTCTATGGGACCATAGCACTGTGCAAAATACATGTGGCTATTCTATATACATGTAGGTTACTTTGTGTATACCACAGTGGTTCCATGGGTCACTAAATAGGTGTGTCGTATTATAACACATGTATGTACATCTGCTAACGATACACAGACAGGAAGGGGGAGGAGGGTTTGCTGAGGAAGTGCATGCCTTTGAAACTAAGTGAAATGCCATGGACTCAAATAGCAGTGTATGTTCTCTGTTGTACCGTTCCCTAAATGATGGGGCTAAATAGAAGTGTTGTCATGGTAATACTAATACAATGAACCAGATATTGAAAATGTCTTAATACAAGTTCAGTATCTGTAGCCCAGGGGGGGGGTAAGACAAGCTCTATATGTTGAGTTAATGTCTCGCATTCCACCCTTGTGAGCAAAGGTGAAGTCGTTGTACATGTAGTGGTTCTAGGAATGGCACGAGACGTTTATAATGCTTCAAAATGCATGATGCCCCGAATACGAACTAACACTGGTCAAATTGGGCAAAGAAAGTTATGTCTGTTTGGTGAGGCGTTTCTATATTTGAGTCCTAGTGTTGCTGTGCTTGAAGTATTCACGAGTAGCAGTGTGTATTTGACTCTGAGGGTACACGTACAGTACAACAGTGCCATCATTGCCTCCATCTTTGTTCCTTTGCACAGAGACTGGTACACTCATTCTGTCTCGGTACATACTGCTGGACCCACCTCTGATCTTCTTTGTGATGGCCGCCACATACTGTACCGCCAGATTCAGGAACTGCAACGAAGAGTGAGTTTGGCTTTGTGTGTGGTGTTTGGTGTGCGTGTGTGTGTGTGTATTGTGTGGTGTGCGTGTGTATTATGTGTGGTGTGTGTGGTATCTGTGTACTTTTATACTGATAGTTGACCATTGTACAAAACTGTAAGAAGTTCTAGAACGTTTCGATGGAAAAATTTTCGTTGCTCCACCCATCAACGAAAATTAAACACACAAAAATTCTAACAGTCAAATAATTAGAGCAATATAAATTTTTTCGTCTTAATGTTTTTTGGCGAAAATTAATCACAGTGGGAGAAAAAAAAACGAGGTGAAATTCTCCAGCTTTACGGTTGTAGTGTTGCTTACAATATTGTCCTGTATTGTTGGATGTGGTCAATAGTTCATACCTCTCTCTCCTCTCAACCCTGGTGTAGACCATTTGATCTGGAATGGTGGTACTGGCTGGCTCTCTCTGGTCTGTTCCTTGGTTGTGCCTTCAGGTGAAGCTTTGGGCATTGTATGAGTTGGGCATGAGTAAGGGGAGGATGGTACCTGATGTGATGTGAGGACAGAACATTTGGTTTCTGGCCTAGTGTGATATGGTGGGGGTGGGTGTCTAGTTTGATGTGATATCCATCGTGTCTGGACCAATATGGGCATGATGTTGATCAGTAGGCGTGGTACAGACTGATGACTTTGCCCAAGAAGTCTGTGCCTATTGTATTTAGGGTTTGCTTTGACTTGCAAGCCAGTCTTCAGACCACGCCTTTTATCTTTCCCTCCTATCCAGTGTGAAGTGGGTTGGACTGTTTGTGATCCTATTGGTGGGCCTCTCTACAGCCAAAGACCTTTGGGATCTCCTTGGAAACCTAAAACTTACAATGGTAAAATGAACGTGTTTGTTCACATGTGGTACGTGTATGTGTATGTATGTGGTGTGTGCTGCACCAATTTTTGGGGCTTTAATTAGAAATGTATTTCTACTGACCATAGATACATACACATGTGTTTGTGTGGTCTTATGTTGACCTGCTGCTGTTGTAACCATTACGGACCCAATTTCTTTGTCAACATTAAGCACAACCTTTATGTCTCCTGTGAAGTGACTGTTGAGGTGTGCCAAATTTAATTTGTATGTAAATATTAAAATCTACATGTACTAGTGAGTATATATATGTGTTTCTATGCATGCATGTATGTATGTATGTATGTGTGTGTGTGTGTGTGTATGTATGTATGTATGTATGTATGCATGCATGCATGCATGTATGTAGGTATTTGTGTGTGTATGTGTGTGTGTGTGTATGTGAGTGTGTGTGTGTGTGTGTTGTGCATGTATGTTAGGAGTTATGGTAAAGTAGGGAGGGGGAAGGGTTGTTGGTTACCTCTAGTTAGTGCTCACCGGTTGATCCACCTCCATCAGCTGCTGTATGGGGTCCATGAAAGGAGGCGGGGCCCAAGCTGCTACTGTGACATCATCCATCAGTTACGAGCATCCTCCCTTTGGTTGCCCATTACCCAGTCCATCAAGCCTCGTTCACTTATGACGCTGGTTAGCTAACCACGAGGGCGGGGCACCTTTAGTATGCAAACTAGGAGGTGACCTAGCATTGTGTGTGATGAGTGCCTGTGTGTTGTGTGTTGTGCCTGTGTGTTGTGTGTGATGAGTACCTGTGTTGTGCCTGTGTGTTGTGTGTGTGATGAGTGCCTGTGTGTTGTGTGTTGTGCCTGTGTGTTGTGCCTGTGTGTTGTGTGTTGTACCTGTGTGCTGCATGTTGTGTGTGTGATGAGTGCCTGTGTGTTGACTTGTGCATTGTGCCTGTGTGTTGTGTGTGTGTGTTGTGTGTGTGATGAGTGCTAGTGTGTTGTGCCTGTGTGTTGTGCTTGTGTGTTGTGTGTGTGATGTGTGCCTGTGTATTGTGTGTTGTGCCTGTGTGATGTGTGCCTGTGTGTTGTGTGTTAGGCTGTGGTGGTGTGTTGTGCAGGATGTTTACAAATGAGCTCAACACTTGTAAAGAATTATAACATCACATTAAAAAAAATTGGTTAATTGTATATTTGTAGTACGCGTATCTGAATTGTACCTATTTAGGCAAATCATATTGCGGAAGGGAAATTCAAGTTATGCTTAAGATGAAAAAAATTTAGCATGAATTAATAAAACGATTATAATCCACTAGAAACGATATGCATTATTAAATTACTACAGTTTTTAAACCTGATATTTGAACCAGCTGTTGAGGTTAGCTAATAAAAATTGACCAGGATTTTCTTAACTTATTAAAGACTTATAAACTTTGTTTACGCTCATTTGTAAACATCTTGTGTAATGAGAGGGGTGAGTACTGTACTTGTGTGCCATTGGTGACCTGGATCTTAGAGTTGTGTGTGGGATGCATTTGTACATTTGCATGCATTGTATATGACTCTTTGGTGTGCATGTGCTGCATTGAACGGTGTGCATTGAATGGTGTCTCTTGTGCTGTATTGAATGGTGTCTCTTGTGCTGCATTGAACGATGTCTCTTGTGCTGCATTAAACGATGTCTCTTGTGCTGCATTGAACGATGTCTCTTGTGCTGCATTGAATGGTGTCTCTTGTGCTGCATTGAACGATGTCTCTTGTGCTGCATTGAACGATGTGTCTCTTGTGCTGCATTGAATGGTGTCTCTTGTGCTGCATTGAACGATGTCTCTTGTGCTGCATTGAACGATGTCTCTTGTGCTGCATTGAACGGTGTCTCTTGTGCTGCATTGAATGGTGTCTCTTGTGCTGCATTGAACGATGTCTCTTGTGCTGCATTGAACGGTGTCTCTTGTGCTGCATTGAACGGTGTGCATTGAACGATGTCTCTTGTGCCTCTGCAGATGTGTATCACACAGCACCTCTTAGCCCGGGTTCTGTGTCTCATCATCACCCCTGTGGTTGTCTATGGCTCCATCTTCGTGTTCCACTTCGTGGTGCTCAGTCACAGGTGAGGGTGATGGCAGGGGTGGAGTTGAAGGTGTGGAGTAATTTACTCGGGAGTTGGGAGGGACAAGGGCTGGAATCACAGTGTTGCTGTAATTGGAGATGTATTGTCACTGTGTTGATTGAGATGGTCAGGGGTTACCTTCAGAGCTGCGAGGCAAGAGGTGCCTACCAGTGGGGTATCTGGTAGCGCAAATCAAATTAGCTTGCTAGAGGGACTCTGGCCAAGGCAGTAGAATGGTGCACCTTTGCATTGTCCATGTCACCTGACTGTCCATTGCAGTGGAAATGGAGATGGATTTTTCAGTTCTGCGTTTCAGTCTACCTTGGAAGGAAACGAGTTGCATGACCTGCAGGTGCCAGAATGTAAGTCTCTTAGGTGGTGAGGGGTGGGGGGGGGATGTGTCTATGGGGAGGTGGGGAGATGTGTCTATGGGGAGGTGGGGAGGTGTGTCTATGGGGAGGTGGGGAGGTGTGTCTATGGGGAGGTGGGGAGATGTGTCTATGGGGAGGTGGGGAGGTGTGTCTGTGGGGAGGTGGGGGAGATGTGTCTATGGGGAGGTGGGGAGATGTGTCTATGGGGAGGTGGGGAGATGTTTCTATGAGGAGGTGGGGGAGATGTGTCTATGGGAAGGTGGGGAGTGTGTCTATGGGGAGGTGAGGGAGATGTGTCTATGGGGAGGTGGGGAGATGTGTCTATGGGAAGGTGGGGAGTGTGTCTATGGGGAGGTGAGGGAGATGTGTCTATGGGGAGGTGGGGAGATGTGTCTATGAAGAGGTGAGGAGATGTGTCTATGGGGAGGTGGGGAGATGTGTCTATGAGGAGGTGAGGGAGATATGTCTATGAGTAGGTGAGGGAGATGTGTCTATGGGGAGGTGAGGGAGATGTGTCTATGGGGAGGTGAGGGAGATGTGTCTATGGGGAGGTGAGGGAGATGTGTCTATGAGGAGGTGAGGGATATGTGTCTATGGGGAGGTGGGGGAGATTTGTCTATGAGGAGGTGGGGAGATGTGTCTATGGGGAGGTGAGGGAGATATGTCTATGGGGAGGTGAGGGAGATATGTCTATGAGGAGGTGGGGAGATGTGTCATGGGGAGGTGAGGGAGATGTGTCTATGACACTGTACGTATGCCTGCTTGCAACTACTGATGTACAAGTGTTGCAGTGTTGTAGTGTTGCATGAGCAAATTGAATCACTCATACATGTACTTTGAAGGAAATGTGTTACAAAATTATCTTCATTCATGCACTTCCAGTTTTAAATTTACCTATTTTGTGCTAATAACGTTAGCAGGACATTGGCTTGTGGTTGAATTCTGTGATGTATAATATCTACAGTTTCCTGTTCATTTTACAGGACCATATAATGTACATAGGGGTGAATAGTACTGTTTCGCTGGAGTCTGGATTGATTTTAACAATCGTAGTTCACCAATGCCACTGAGTGGACATCTTAATAAGTGGGCATGTTAGTTAACTATCTACCCGTGCATGGACATCTGCTGTTCCCTATGAGCAAAGGTGAAAGTTGCGTGTATTGTGTAGGTGCACAGCTCCCTCTACAATTGGATGCAGCACCACACGGTGTCCTGTTGTGCAGTCTGACTATGTTGCCTTGTGTCTAGTGGGTAACTAGTCTTACTCTCATCTCAGATGTGGCCTATGGTTCAACCATCACTCTCAAGAACCATCGTGGAGGAGGGGGGCTTCTCCACTCCCACCATCACCTGTACCCCGAGGGCATGGGGAAATATCAGCAGCAGCAGGTTGGCCCTGTGTGTGCGTGTATGTGTGTGTGTGTGCATGTGTGTGTGTGTGTTGTGTGTGTGTGTGTGTGTGATGTGCATGTACAAGCTGATTGTAGGCCTTTGAATAGAAGCTGCACTGTGGTGCATGTGTGTTTCACATGGCAATAGTGGATTATTGTTTTGTCGTTTTGTACTCTTCTATTGTACATGTACTGTATGCATGGGTTTATACAATATGCACACTTCATATGCAGTAAGCATATTTAACACAGTAATTCAATGTTTAAAATAAAACATCTACCAATTCACATGAAATCAAAATCCTGAAGTTTGAATTTATGTCCAGTATCTAACTTGCCTGGTAATTGAACATAGTATTGGATTATAAAGTGCAAAGTTTTACATATGGGATCGCTGCTTGTGTTGAAATGCATGTAAAATCAGTGCCTTACAACTCCATGACAGGTACATGTACTCTGATTCTCAGTGCTGAAGAATTGCTGTGTAGAAGACATTTCAGATTTCTATAGTATCAACAACAAAAATAAAATTGAAATCATACGTTAGGTCCCTTTTTTTTGCGACAATCCCATATTACTTTTGGAGGTGCCAATGACTATGCTTACTGTATGTAAAGGTTTGATCATCTGTTCACACATTCTATTGTTAATTTATGCTGGGTCATTGTATTCAAGTATCTAACACAATTACTAGTGCAATCCATATACGTTGTAAGAAGACGGACTTGTAATTAATTAATTAATTAGTATCAGAACAACATGATACATGTTAGGACCCTTTCATAACCTAAACAGTAGAACACCACTGCACGTGTATAGATATTTGTAGTGGCCACTTGGAGTAAGAGTGAGAGTGTGTGATGGCTGGAATGGCATGGTGGGCTGGTCGGTGTGGAAAGGATGGTGTGGGTTTGGTGGAGAGGCTTTGCGTGATGGGTGGCTGGTAAGGGCATTTGATGATGGCTCACGATCCAGGCCTGCATGTGTTCCTTTGGTCTCATGACCCTGTGGGGGTATAGGTAATGGTGTGTACATGTGGGCCGATTTCAACATGTTAATCAAACAGAGATTACGTACCAGTGAATACTGGTTCCATTTGAAGTTAATTTCATAATAATAGTAACATCTGTGCATAATTGCTGACCGTACACAACAGCTGTTTATTGCAAGCAGCTCTTTGAGGTGACCCCCACACAAGACACTGGTCTGACAACCAGAAGAACAAGCACATGGATTGTTTGTTTTGTCCTGGGCGTCATTCCATGGGTACGTTTGTATACCTGGCTGTACCCATTTTGTTACTGTGCACCAGAACTGAAATCCAATAGCACATGTATCTTTGTTAGCTCTGGGCTGAAATAGGTCAGGTCTAGTTCATTCTACACACTTCTAACCAGTTTGCCAAAATAATTTCTGTAGACACCCGGGTGTACAAATGTACCAGGAGACATTAAATGCTGTTTATTGTGGTGTTTCCATTGGTCACCACTGGCCTGCACAAGGCTGGTCTGCCCATGTACATGTATATCAAACACAGTATTCATGACATAAATGAATCTCACACACATGTACTTACACATATTATGCATTATTTTCACTGTCCTTACCAGTACCTTCTAGACCACACCTCCTCATTCCCCTCCCCCTTGCATCCTGAAGCCACACCCCTCACCTGTTGTATTTCTTGTTGCTGCCCTGCCCACCCTAGGTGACAGCCTACACACACAAGGATGACAATAACAAGTGGCTGGTCAAGAGAGCCAAGTGTGAGTCCAGCACTGCACCCCACATGTGCGTCTGTGTACACCATGTGCGTACACCACTAGTGTACACGTGCGTACACCACTAGTGTACACGTGCGTACACCATTAGTGTACACGTGCGTACACCACTAGTGTACACGTGCGTACACCACTAGTGTACACGTGCGTACACCACTAGTGTACACGTGCGTACACCACTAGTGTACACGTGCGTACACCACTAGTGTACACGTGCGTACACCACTAGTGTACACGTGCGTACACCACTAGTGTACACGTGCGTACACCACTAGTGTACACGTGCGTACACCACTAGTGTACACGTGCGTACACCACTAGTGTACACGTGCGTACACCACTAGTGTACACGTGCGTACACCACTAGTGTACACGTGCGTACACCACTAGTGTACACGTGCGTACACCACTAGTGTACACGTGCGTACACCACTAGTGTACACGTGCGTACACCACTAGTGTACACGTGCGTACACCACTAGTGTACACGTGCGTACACCACTAGTGTGCATGTGCTTATGCCTCAAGTGTAAAACGTATGTGTACCTGTTTGTGTAGACTGGTGCACGCAGCACAAGTATTGAGGCACAGTGTGGACCAGTTAAGTATGTACTGTACTATGTTTTCACCAAGTGTACGGACATGTGCATGTGTGGGTGGTAGCGCTTGATTGCACTGTTAGAAGTGTACTAGTACCTGTGTATGGATGTTCCTGTATGCACAATGGTTGTGTAATGAAGCAGCTTACAAAGTGTCTCCTCTTTTGGTGATGACTTTCAGCTTCCAACAGTACTGAGGGAGAGGTGGAATTTATCAAGCATGGTGACTGGGTAGTACTGGAACACATCACGTGAGTTGTGTTGTGTGTTGTGTGTGTATGTGTGTTGTGTGTGTGTATGTGTGTGTGTGTGTGTGATATCATGTTCAGTGAGTGTTCAGCCTTTCTCCATAATACACGTGGATTTATAAGCAAAGGTACTTTGACATTACTGTGAACCATGTATCTCAAATGCATGTCTGTTCACTGCTGTTGAGAGGATGGTTTTTGCCACTGTGCTACTGAAGTAAACATGTTAGTGTAGTTTTTATGTTTTGTTGAATGCATTTGCAGATATCTTGCTACACTGTATAGGGTGAGATGTTTGGGATTCAGGAGGCATTATATGGAAATGGAAATGACAAACTTTGGTGGCTTTGTCTTTTTGTGCCTTGAAATCGTTTTTTAATATGCGATGTTGAGGTACATTGGCTAGGGGCAGGGAGTGTTGGGTTTGCCATAGGCCCTTCTGTGGCTGTCTGTTATGCATTGCTAGGCATTGGACACGGCACAATGGCAGAGGTCCAAGTGACAATAATATTTTAAATCAAAGCTGCTTTTTATGAATGCATGCAAGCCAAAAACTAGCTGAATTCCTCGCAGGGAGTGTTGGTTCAGTGAGTAGACACAGCCTTTGCTGACCAGAAGATAGTCTCATCTGGGAGTGTACCAACATTGTGATGGCAGGGCCTGGCTCTATGACAGAACTGTGTGTTGTCATATGTATTAAAAATTTTTTTTTTTTTAATGCATATGAGATTGCTTACACACACACAGACACAAACACATACACACATGCCCAAATGCACACACCATGGGCACATGTGCAAACACATACACACACACACATACATGTAGACACACACATGTGCGCATTGTGCGTACATGTGACTACTCCATGCACGCACACACATGCGCACACTCATGAACACACACACACACACATACACATACACACACACATGCACACACAATTTATTTCTGGTCTTCCTTTGTCCTGTCACTCCTGTCTTCTTGTTGGGTAACTTGTCAGGCATCATTTCACTGTTCCAGGCTGCTGTACGTATATGTAAAGAGGCAGTAGAGTGGGTGTGGTCCTCCCTGATGAGTACACACTGTACTGGTGTCATGTAGTCGTGGAGAGATATGTGGGACAGTGAGCTGGCTGTCAGGGAGTGGAGTTGGGTGTGTGAGATGAATACTAGCAGAGAGATTTGTATACTTACAAATATGTTATTTCAATCTATAGGTGTGGCTGTTTTGTTTTCATTTTGTGAAACATACATTAGATGTGGATGCAAGCATTTCTAATATAAACACGTGATTCACTTAATTTTTTCAGAGACAAATCTAGTCCTTTTTCCCTCCCTATCTACTCAAGCTCTTCTTGGTACATGTAATGGAGTACAAATGGATAGGTATTTTGAAAGCCTTTATGTCGAGGGAAAGGTGGTTCATAATTAATGTGCTACCTGATGGAATGTCTGATTTTTGATGAACCAGTCATTTGGAAATTCATTTTGGCACAGTGCAGGTGTCTCGATGCAGGCACTGAGGGGGTGGGATATGGCCATCCCTTCACCAATAATTGAGGCCACAGTGACCGGGAGCAGTAAGAAAGAGGAATGCAAGAGAGCACTCTATTGGCCATACGAGTTACTGAATAAAATAGGACCCAGGTAGCTTAAAACTACAGACTAACCTGCCTAAAGTTGTCACCCAAGGGTCAGAATTGTTTGCCCATATTATGGAGGTGACTGGCTATAGATGGTTGTGTAAATGCATTCATAGTGGGGTTGCATAAATCAGCATCTTCATCCAGAACTGGCCACAATGGGAGAGTGAACTTCATATCCAGTTGACCGTAAAGCAACTGTACTGTGTGTTAGACTGCACAGTATCTCTATTCAACAATAAAGCATGAATTACAGCAATCGTTGGTATAAGTATTTGAATGATCAAGTTGCATACATGGGTACATTTTCTCTGAGAGGAGGGAAGGTGGAGATATGTTAGAGTAGATAAGTGATGCCATATATTCACGATGCCTTCTCATTTAATGAAAGCCCACACTTTGTTAATCGATTCCCAATTTATCAAACCATATGCATTGTGGTTTGTGCAATTTTTGAGCAGTCTGCAAACTAGGCTATGCAGGCATTATTAAAAGCCGGACATTGATCAAGGCAAATCATTTCACTTCCAGTGTGTTTAATGTTTAATGTTTAATGTCTATGTGCTGCAATCTGGTGTGTGTGTGTGTGTGTGTGTGTGTGTGTGTGTGTGTGTGTGTGTGTGTGTGTGTGTGTGTGTGTGTGTGTGTATGCGTGTGTGTGTTTATGTGTGTGTGTGTATGTGTGTATGTGTGTGTGTGTATGTGTGTGTGTGTATGTGTGTGTGTGTTTGTGTGCAATGTGTGTGAGTGTTATTGTTTACATTTAGTGGTGGCCATCTGATAATGTGCTCCAGGTGGTCAACTACAGTAATGGTGATCATCATCATGCAATGGTACATCAGTGGTCTAATAGTCATCTAATTACATACTGGTAGTGGTCACCTGATGAACATTGGCTGTGACTTTTCAAATGCTTGTTGGCAGTATTATAATTCCATTAATATTTCAGAACAGTTTCTTTTTTAGTGCAAGGCTTTTAGATCAAAGCCTGTGCTGGCCATATTGAGGATGGGTGCGGAAGGTGCAATTTGCATGCCTGCATGGGGTGGAGGGTGGGCTGGATAATATGATACTTCTCTGATCAAGAGCATGGAATGGAATTATGTATGCACAGAACACTTGCACGCTCATATCTGCCTTGTCAATTGTTTCGGATTCTTGGTGTCAAGTATCACAATTAGCCGTTCTGAATATATTAATACAATACATTATCAATAACCCTTACATCCAGCTACATGTGCGGTTTATGGGTTTGCACACTTCACTGGGCATTGCACCATGCACCAGGTAGAACCAATGGCACGATATTGTGCAGCTCTCCACCAGCACATTGCATGACAGTGAAATCACCTCTGTATGTTTTTGTCAGCACCTGTTTGCTGCATATGTAGTACAAGCAAATGCTATATACGGGCATGCATTGAGTTGGGTGTGTCCTTCATCAGGTTGGTACTCTGTTTTTAAGTATCAATCCGTCCAATGGAGCCTCCAGCTGTTAGCCCACACACACTCATTCACTGCTCTACAGGGTTACTATTTGATGTGGTGAGGTCGAGTGTAGGGATGATGTGGTGAGGTCGAGTGTAGGGATGATGTGGTGAGGTCGAGTGTAGGGATGATGTGGTGAGGTCGAGTGTAGGGATGATGTGGTGAGGTCGAGTGTAGGGATGATGTGGTGAGGTCGAGTGTAGGGATGATGTGGTGAGGTCGAGTGTAGGGATGATGTGGTGAGGTCCAGTGTAGGGATGTGTGTGATTCTAATCGAAGAGCATGTGCTTTTGCTATGAAATTGTTTGAGATGACTGTACATGTATGTGTCTTGAGGGAAGTGCGTTGATGAGGTAGGCAGGTGCTGCTCTCATTGTGGATGTGTTTTCATTCGACTAGGGAGAGCTATTTATAGCGTGCTATTCAGAAGTACCATATATACAGGGACAAGTTATTTGCTAGAGTAGACACACTTGTGTATGCGCAACTTGCTGATGTAGGAAATGTGTTTTCAGATGTAGGTTTGCGTAGATACAGTGTGTGAATGATAGGGTGTGCTTCCACATGTACTTTATGAGTTATGTGTGGGCGTATGAATGTGCCTGTGCGCCTGTGTGTGTGTGTTTATCACAGCTTACAATAGTAAGTTCCACGTGGCCCTTTGTAATGAAGTCATCATGAGCATACTGTAAGTGTATGTGTGGTGTTTGTTTGTAGGCTTGTGTCGGTCTGCCTACTAGAGTGGGAGGGGGAGGAGGAAGAGACCACATGTGTATTGTTCTTTCTCTCCTCTTTCAAATAAAGCTCTATTATTTTTCTAACCACAACATTGGCTAGTGGTCTGGCCTACCAAATGGGCACAAAGCATTTGTCTCTCTGTAATGTGTTTCCCCGTCATACGCCATTAAAATACTTGATCATCAACAATTGCCTACAGCAAGCACGTACAAAGAGTCTGATGAGCAATTGGCATTGTGTCGGCGCTTGCTAGCAGAGATATGTGTCGCATTTCGCTTGGCATCGTTGGGCTGCCCATCCTGTCTTCTGTCCAGTGGGAGACTGCCCCCATGGCAACACATTAACACACTGAGTTAGTCTGCACTGCGCTCCAGGAATGGTGTTAGGCCACAGTGCACATGACATTAGGCCACAGTGCACATGACATTGGGCCACAGTGCGTGACATTAGGCCACAGTACACATGACATTGGGCCACAGTGCACATGACATTGGGCCACAGTGCACATGACATTAGGCCACAGTGCACATGACATTGGGCCACAGTGCACATGACATTAGGCCACAGTGCACATGACATTAGGCCACAGTGCACATGACATTGGGCCACAGTGCACATGACATTAGGCCACAGTGCACATGACATTAGGCCACAGTGCACATGACATTAGGCCACAGTGCACATGACATTAGGCCACAGTACACATGACATTAGGCCACAGTACACATGACATTAGGCCACAGTGCACATGACATTGGGCCACAGTGCACATGACATTAGGCCACAGTGCACATGACATTAGGCCACAGTGCACATGACATTAGCTACAGTGTATAAGGTTGTGTGAGCAGAAAATTTTACTCTGGTTGCATCCATATATGTTCACACTGTGGAGCCAGCTGACAAGATTACAGATTGATTACATCATTTGTTATTAATGATAGGATATGCAAAATGACTTAGCATGTTTACCACAAGGCTGGTCTTCCTGTTCGCTCCAGGACACACAGAAACCTCCACAGTCACACTCAGAAGGCACCCATCACGGAATCCCACTACCAGGTCTCGTGCTATGGCCAGGTATGGTGGAGCTGTCATTGGGCTGGTATGGTGGAGCTGTCACTGGACTGGTATGGTGGAGCTGTCATTGGGCTGGTATGGTGGAGCTGTCACTGGGCTGGTATGGTGGAGCTGTCATTGGGCTGGTATGGTGGAGCTGTCACTGGACTGGTATGGTGGAGCTGTCATTGGGCTGGTATGGTGGAGCTGTCACTGGGCTGGTATGGTGGAGCTGTCATTGGGCTGGTATGGTGGAGCTGTCACTGGGCTGGTATGGTGGAGCTGTCATTGGGCTGGTATGGTGGAGCTGTCATTGGGCTGGTATGGTGGAGCTGTCACTGGACTGGTATGGTGGAGCTGTCATTGGGCTGGTATGGTGGAGCTGTCATTGGGCTGGTATGGTGGAGCTGTCATTGGGCTGGTATGGTGACCCGCATGTTGTTCTCCACCCATGTTGCTTTAATTCAGATATGTCACCAAACTCTGGTTGAGTTATAATGCCTTGTGTACCCCCCCCCCACACACACACATACACACACACACATATCATGCACACAAACACACCATGCACACCCACACACCATGCACACACACACACACACACACACACATGCACGCACACATCTAGGATGGTGTAGGTGATACCAACGATTATTGGCAGGTCGAAGTGGACGGCGGCAGTCCTGGGGACCAGATCAAGACGGTGACCACAGTTCTCAAGCTGAGGCATGTGAACGTCGGATGCTACCTCCACTCCCACGGCACCCAGCTCCCCAAGTGGTATGTGCCCCTCCACGTAGCCCCACTGCTGGGGGGTATGTGCCCCTCCACGTAGCCCCACTGCTGGGGGGTATGTGCCCCTCCACGTAGCCCCACTGCTGGGGGGGTATATGCCCCTCCATGTAGCCCCACTGCTGGGGGGTATGTGCCCCTCCACGTAGCCCCACTGCTGGGGGGGTATATGCCCCTCCACGTAGCCCCACTGCTGGGGGGTATATGCCCCTCCACGTAGCCCCACTGCTGGGGGTATGTGCCCCTCCACGTAGCCCCACTGCTGGGGGGGTATATGCCCCTCCACGTAGCCCCACTGCTGGGGGGTATGTGCCCCTCCACGTAGCCCCACTGCTGGGGGGTATACATGCATCACATATTTTTAGTGCCATGTGCACTCGTACACACTGCTGTACGGTATATCCCATGCATAGCATGCCTGAGCATATGCTGCTTTGTGCAACTTGACGCTTATCAATAGGCTAAATAGTTGCAGTGTAGATTTGCGTTTGAGGCACACATGGTGTATACACAATGCCCTACAGTGTCTGTGGGTTAAAATTAAGCTTCTCCAAGTGAGCGAAGTATAAATGGTTTATCTGAGGGGTATCAGGGCCTATACACGCAGGGTTTAGAGCACTTTACACAAGCCAGCTAGCGTGCTTGAGTGTTCAATGATCCAGATGATGTCACCAGTCAGGACGAAGGAAGCCAGTTACAGCCTGTGGTTTGCCCACATTGGCTGTGTTGTCCGATTGTCACATGGGACAATTTGCAATGTTTGCAATGTCATTATCTGACCTTGCATTGCACAAGACTATACAAGGCTCAGTTGTACCACAGGGGAGATGGAGGTTCCACTGGGTAGCATGTGGGAGAGGGGGAGTAGGGTCAGGTGTGGCTTCTTGCATACCACATGGGTGTGTGTGTGTGTGTACGTGTGTGTGCACACATGTACATACATGTAAATTCACATGTCCATGGACACTGTCACGTGCATTCATACATGTACGTAGCAAACATGGCCATGTACATGTAGCCGCACGCAACGCGTATGTGACCTGTGCATGCACACTTGCATGTAAGAATTGCGTGGGTGTGTGCTCTATTCTTGTTGTGTGAACCTCTTGTGGTTTAGACGCATCGCAAAGTGTTGGCTTTGGGCATGTCTGGATTATTGCACGAGAGCGTTTGAATGTGTGTGTCGTCATGTGTGTATGTATATACTGTGTGTGTATGTGTGCGTGTGCATGCGTGTGTGTATATTGTGTGTGTGTATGTGTGTGTCGTACATATGTGTGTGTATATTGTGTGTGTGTGTGTGCATGCGTGTGTGTATGTGTGTGTTTGTGCATGGCCAAGTGTTTTGTGCATCTGTGAAAAGTACTGGAACTAAAAGCACATCTGTGCCTCCTCCTCCCCCTCCCACCCTGGCACCATTCCATTACTCACCACCCCACCTTCCTTCTACCCCCGTGCAGGGGCTGGGAGCAGCTGGAGGTGACCTGTAACCCGCAGGCCAACGACAGAAACAACCTGTGGAATGTGGAGGGAAATGCCAACGAGAAGTGTAAGGATGGTTGGACAATAAGGCTGGTCCCTTGTCTCTCTGCCCCCTCCATCTCTGACCTTCCATACCTTGCCTCCTCCCCCTTGACTTGTGCATTTCTCACTTCTTGAGAATAAATTCCTTGCTCACCCTAAAAGCAGCACATACCCATCACCTTATGCAGTAGCAAAACTTGCTAAGTGTGAATACCAACTGGTTTGTGCGTGGGTCTTACAATGTGATTGTACGCCCAACCCCAAGCACCAGCAATGCAGATCAGACAGTGTTCACGTTCATGTGTGTATGCACCTCTACTGCTCCCTTTGTGCCATCTTTCCACATGCATTGAAGAATGGAATAGATGGGAGGGGTCACTGTGGATGGTGAAGCATATGTGTAGGCGCAATCTTGCCATTTTATAATATGTAACACATAACCTAACCCTCTAACACTTTTCAGCTTGAGCCTCTATGTCAGTTGATGTCCAAAACAGCATGATTCAAGCTTTAAAAACAAAGTCCAACTCACTCCCGGGCACCTTAGCACTCCCTTTGAGTCTGGGGAGGAGAGATGCACCATAGATGGGAGATGTTACCCAATGTTTAACTCTTTCACAGGCAAAGCCAATTATCATGTTGTGCAAAAAAAAAAGTGTTGTGTGTTGCAGGAAAACGTAGTTAGCAAACAACTTACACTATATGACCAGGAAACAACTGATCAATATGTTGTTGACTGCAAAGTGTTAACTGTTTAGATAAACAGAGTGGCTTTAGTATAGCACCAGCGGCGCAATATTGCTCTGTTGCCCGTGAAAGAGTGTACTCTGCTCTTGTTGTGTGAACCTCTTGCGACATAGTGGGTGTCTGTGATGGTGCCTGTGATGGTGTATGTGATGGTGTATGTGATGGTGCCTGTGATGGTGTATGTGATGGTGTATGTGATGGTGCCTGTGATGGTGTATGTGATGGTGTATGTGATGGTGCCTGTGATGGTGTATGTGATGGTGTATGTGAGTGCTGTGGGATACGTGAGTACGTGACTTAAGATATCAGGTTTCATTGCACGCTCGCATACATTTGCAAATATCGTTCCTATAGATTGTATTGGTTGTCCTGGCAACATGTCAAAGGTCATGGTTAAGTACACAGCACGCAACCTTTGCTTTCAAGGAGTCATGCTAAGTGTACATCCAGATGCTCTTCCTCATAAGGGCTGACGCCATGTTGCTAGGAATGTGAATAAAGTGGCATTGGTGTGGAACAGCGGTGTGAATTGTTAGTGTTCTCTGCACTGTGAGGTTTCCACTAGGGCAGTATCCAAATGCAGTTAGAAAAGCTGAGTAGAGGGGGGGAAGGAAACAGCCTTATGCATCTCATCGTACATTCCACGTGTGATGCGATAGGTGCAAACACAAGAGGCTAACAATTGTATTGAATTGCATGTACTCACATACTTCCTATAATGAAGCCTTTTCTCTGTGACATCAATCATGAATGCCAAGGTCGTACAGGCTATTTGCATTAAACCCTGGATCACCAGGGATGCATTGAACCCCTGGGATGGATTGAACCCCTCAGGGATGCATTGAACCCCTGGGATGGATTGAACCCCTCAGGGATGCATTGAACCCCTGGGATCACCAGGGATGCATTGAACCCCTGGGATGGATTGAACCCCTCAGGGATGCATTGAACCCCTGGGATGGATTGAACCCCTCAGGGATGCATTGAACCCCTGGGATCACCAGGGATGCATTGAACCCCTGGGATGGATTGAACCCCTGGGGTCACCAGGGATGCATTGAACCCCAGGGATGGATTGAACCCCTGAGATCACCAGGGATGCATTGAACCCCTGGGGTCACCTGGGATGCATTGAACCCCAGGGATGGATTGAACCCCTGGGGTCACCAGGGATGCATTGAACCCCTGGGGTCACCAGGGATGCATTGAACCCCTGGGGTCACCAGGGATGCATTGAACCCCTGAGATCACCAGGGATGCATTGAACCCCTGGGGTCACCTGGGATGCATTGAACCCCAGGGATGGATTGAACCCCTGGGGTCACCAGGGATGCATTGAACCCCTGGGATCACCAGGGATGCACAAATGATGTTGATGCTATTTGGCATGATATACTATCTTCCAACATGTCCTCATTCATTCTGTCTACGTGCATCAAAGAAACAGAGTCCCTTATTGTATATCTGGAGAGTACATTTCGACAAAACTGATCTTGACGCACTTAGTTTCAGGGAACAACATTGATCTTTTGTGTTCTCAAATAGTTGCATCCTCATAGTATGACACATTCCTACAGAACTGGTCCCAAACACACAAAGTTGCAGGGGAAGGAAGTTTATCTATCATGTTGTCCAATAAATTGTACCCCTTGCAGTGAGTAGTATTCTATTTGTGTGTGCTTCCTGTAATAGTGGGTGGGGCATGTTTTCATTAACACGAATATACGCATTTTGCATGTGTATCAATGTGTAATCTGGGTGTGTGTGTGTGTGTGTGTGTGTGTGTGTGTGTGTGTGTGTGTGTGTGTGTGTGTGTGTGTGTGTGTGCACAACATCAATCTGTTATGATGCATGTTATTTTAGTACATCTCGCAGGCTTTTTTTTTGTTTCACATCATGGGTGCATATTTTATTTATTTCTGTTTTCTTTCTCATTTCCAAGTAATCATTTATGAACCTCTTCTGCCTCGTGCTTCAAGACCCATGTTCTATTGTAAACAAGGCATCTAGGGAGCTAGCTGCTATTCCCAGCTATATGTCAGTTCGGTGTAGCCTTGCGGGGGGGGGGCGGGGGGGGGGGAGTTGGCTATTGCAAGGGAAACTGCCCCAATGGTAACGAGGTCATGCTGTTGGAGTGGTTCTGTTCTTTGCTCACTTCCACTCAAAATGAATGAACTTTTGTTTTACCCAAGAAGGTGGCAGTTATTCTGACTAGATGACCATTGGAAACGGAAATGTTTTAGTATGTGTTTGTGTGTGTTGTTGTTGTTGCCTGTGGGTTTGTGTACTTGTGTGTGAGTGGGGGGGGGATTTGTGTTTGCAGAGTAGTGATGGTTGTGAACCATCATTATGGGTGAGTATGTGTGCAGATTAGTTTCCTCTAAATCAGACCTAGGTACTCATGGAGTTTATTGCCAGTGTGTATCTTCTCTCCTAGCCCAAACGGTAACACATGGCTTCAGTTGACACATTTCATAGTGTTGTCTTTAGCTAATGTGTTGTGTGAATGTCCTGGTTTTTGTGTGTGAGTGTTTATGTTTTTATTCTGTACGTGTCAACCTCTATGTATTCTGTACATGTATATATTGTATGTATTTATATGTGTGTATGTAGTGCATTTACAGCTGTTGAAAATGCATTTTATTTGACTACAATAACGGTATTGCCACATGTATGTGATCAGTTATTCTACTTCCGTGTGCATGCATGTACATATTTTTAGAAGCCTTTGTAGTGTGATGTCCCCCCCTCCCACGAGTGAAGCATGTCATTAGTTAATGTGTTGCTCGTATCATCATTCTACTGTGGCATTCTTATACACATGTATGCATACAAGTGACACACAAACATTTGTGTTATGCACACATGCGTATGTACATTTGACATGTATGTAACAATCATGGCCACAACGTACATCGCGCATGTAACAATCATGGCCACATCATACTCGTAACAATCATGGCCACATCATACTCGTAACAATCATGGCCACATCATACTCGTAACAATCATGGCCACATCATACTCGTAACAATCATGGCCAAAACGTGCAAGTAACAATCATGGCCAAAATGTGCATATAACAATCATGGCCACAATGTGGAACATAACACGTACACTGTACACTGTTGTACATGCAGTGCACAGCCCACATACACACATGGATGTATGAAAGCCAACCCTTTCTTGTTATATGAATGTCTTGTGCTCAAAGACACATTACTCTTGGCTTGTTATTGGTCAGGTTTGTATGCCATGTGGGTATATACCGTATGTATTGTGTCTTGTTGTTGCATGAAATGATATAACTAGAGACATGTAGTTGATTCCCTCCTATCACACATGCATTACACGCACATATCTTCACAAATGCACACGCACGCACACACACACACACGCACACGCACACGCACACACACACTGCACCTCATCTTCTAGTGCCCATGATGTCCTTTGAGTTCTACAAACCATCAATGTTTTCCAAGTTTATTGAATCCCATCTTGTGATGGCAGAGGTGAGTTAGGAGGGATGGAAGAGGGTGTGGCTAATGGGAAGAGGGTAGGGCTAATAGGAGGATGTGGGTGTGGCTAATGGGGAGTTGAGTGTGGCTAATACGAAGAGATGGGTGTGGCTTATGGGAGACTAATGTTAGGACAAAAGTGACTATTGTGAAGGAAAAGGGTGTGGCTAATGGGGAGGTGGGGAAATGAGTTTTAGTGCTCAGGAGGTGCAAGATTAATTAAATGAGTGTCGTTTTTTGTGCTTAGGAGGTGCAAGGTTATTAATTGAGTGTCATCTTTAGTGCTCAGGAGGTGCAATGAGTGTCATTTTGAGTGCTCATGTGGTGTTAAGCACTAAAAGGCTGTGTCTAGGTGTAGACAATGGATTTGTCTGCTCAAGTGGACTTGTAGACATTCAGTACATTAAAAATGAGATACATGTGTATGTGAACACCGTATGTATGTGTGTATGTGTGTGTGGGGGAGGTGTGAGGTTTGGTAAGTGACCTGGATGTGTGCACCTTGCTGCTACATATCAGCACATACCAGAGAGCATGTGACCTTTGCTCCTTGTTAATGTTACCAAACATCGTGTCAACATGACTGTAGAATAGGAGTGTGGACAGAGTTAGCAATCTTCTGTTAATGTTGCTACCATGCTGTCAACAAACTAACTCCCGATTTGTGATGTATTTGTATCAAACGTTTGCTGTGTTTTAGTATATATGATTAAACAAACTATATTATGTATTTCTGTATGTCATGATAAAGAAACACATATAACACACTTCACATTACATACATACAAACATCGTTCACAGCAACTATTACCACATCACATTAAGAGGTGACATGGTTGCTCTAGCATTTGTTTGACCATGAGCAAAGTTGAGCTGATCGTACACATCAAATGCAGCCTTCGACTTGCTGCTTGATGTTTGGGCAGCGAGAATGAAGCATTGTTTGTGATTATTGGCCTGATGGGCATGTGTTTCAGGCAGTAATTTCTCGCCCCCTCTCTTTCACCGTCTCTGTGCTAATGTCAGTTGTCTCGTCTTGACCACTGTCTGCCGCATGTCTTGGTTTTGAATGCGCGAAATATCACTGTCTTGACTTGGGTTGGCTTCCTACCATGCCATAGTCAGAAGTGGTCAGATTGGAAATAGTTGCTGGCAAAAGGCCATTCCAAACTTCTTGTGTGTCTTGATGGTAGTTAGTTGAACAGATATGTAAGGTGTTCAATCCCATCAAACGGTACATGCTTGTTCAGACATGGGGTGGATTGGGGCCAGTGACTTGTTCAGACATGGGGTAGGGGATTGGGGCCAGTGACTTGTTCAGACATGGGGTAGGGGATTGGGGCCAGTGACTTGTTCAGACATGGGGTGGGGGATTGGGGCCAGTGACTTGTTCAGACATGGGGTGGGGGATTGGGGCCAGTGACTTGTTCAGACATGGGGTGGGGGATTGGCGCCAGTGACTTGTTCAGACATGGGGTGGAGGATTGGGGCCAGTGACTTGTTCAGACATGGGGTGGGGGATTGGGGCCAGTGACTTGTAACAGAGGGACATGTGCGTTAAGGTGTAGTGTACTATGAGAAAGGGAGGGAGGTGGTGGTGGAGGTGGTGGTGGAGGTGATGGTGGAGGTGGTGGGTGGAGGTGATGGTGGAGGTGGTGGTGGAGGTGGTGGTGGAGGTGATGGTGGTGGTGGAGGTGATGGTGGTGGTGGAGGTGATGGTGGTGGTGGAGGTGATGGTGGTGGTGGAGGTGGCGGTGATAGTGGGAGGTGGTAGTGGTGATGGAGGTGGTGGTAGTGGTAGTGGTGGTGGTGGTGGTAGTGATGGTGGTGGTAGTGGCGGGGTGGTGGTGGTGGTGGAGGTAGAGGTGGTGGAGGTAGAGGTGGTGGAGGTAGAGGTGGGGTAGAGGTGGTGGAGGTAGAGGTGGTGGAGTAGAGGTGGTGGAGGTAGAGGTGGTGGAGGTAGAGGTGGTGGAGGTAGAGGTGGTGGAGGTAGAGGTGGTGGAGGTAGAGGTGGTGGAGGTAGAGGTGGTGGAGGTAGAGGTGGTGGAGGTAGAGGTGGTGAGGAGGTGGTGGAGGTAGAGGTGGTGGAGGTAGAGGTGGTGGAGGTAGAGGTGATGGTGGGGTTGTGGGTGGAATCCCAATATGAAATAAGGCAGGACCAGGATTATATAATCATTCTTCATGTATCTCATGCCACTACTACTGCTGGAGTGTGTGGATTTTGCGTGTGCTAATTAGCTATCAAAGGGCGCTCATTTTACTGGCACGAAAGAATTGAGGGGGGAAAATGCAGGATTGTAGGTGTTGTCATAGCTGCATGTCACACAGATAAGCTGATTGTTTGTACTGGCATGTCCACTGGTGTGTGTTGGTGAGGTGGGTGCTGTGCGTAGTGATACAGCATGTCACTGCAATGTGTGTTTGCACTGGCATTAAGTGAGCTAATTGTGAAGTGTGTGCTATATTGATTGTTCCCATTTGCCATGGGCTGCCCACTGCGATTCTGGTCTTCGAACTTATTGCTCCTGTGTTGAGTAGAATCAGCTGGGGTTGCGGCAGTGTTTGCAAACCACTTCCCTATTTTGGCTACATTACGCATTTGGCTTTTCAAACACAAAGCCAGATATTGCCTGGGGGGGTTGGGGGTGGGGAGGGAGGTTTTGACCATGTTCTCATATTGGAAGCAAGTGGTAGAGTGATGGGGAGATAAGGTGGACATTGAAGCATTATATGGTCTTTGGTGTGGGGAAAAATAACATACACTACCTCTCCTCATGTCCTCCACCCATTCATTCACTTTACTCTTCCCTTCCTACCTTTCTTCCTCCCTTCTCTCTCCCTCTTGTTCCTTCCCCTCCCTCCTCCCTCCTTCCCTCCCTCCTCTCTCTCCCTCCTTCCCTCCCTCCTCCTCCCTCCTTCCCCCTCCGCTCTCTCTCTACCTCCCTCCCGTCCCCCTCCTCTCTATCCCTCCTTCCTCCCTTCTCTCTCCCTCCTTCCCCTCCTCTCTCCCTCCTTCCCTCCCTCCTTCCTCCTCCCTCCTTCCCCCCTCCTCTCTCCCTCCTTCCCTCCCTCCTCTCTCCCTCTACACTCCTCTCTCTCCTTCAACAGTCCAATAACAATATGAAGCCAAAAGAAGGGGGAGATCACATCAAAACCTTGGCACTGGCCAATAGATTATCAGGTAAGCATTCCCCTGTTCATACCATGCAGGGTGCTATTAACAGCTGTGGTGTGGTCGTGTTGGAGAGGGGTGGTAGTGTGAGAGGTGTGGTAGTGTGAGAGGTGTGGTAGTGTGAGAGGTGTTGGTAGTGGTGAGAGGTGTGGTAGTGTGAGAGGTGTGGTAGTGTGAGAGTGTGGTAGTGTGGAGATGGTGTGGTAGGGTGTGGTAGTGTGAGAGGTGTGGTAGTGTGAGAGATGTGGTAGTGTGTGAGGTGTGGTCATGTGAGAGCTGTGATAGTGTGAGAGTTGCTGTGAGGAAAGTGGTTAAGACAAGAAGTGGATATTCCAACACCTCATTAAAGTATAGAGATAAGCCATGGAAGTGGTAGCTAGCTAACTAGCGTACATGTTCATATTTTTGACAAGTGCATATGTGCCTGACCCCCCCTCCCCCCCCCCCCCCCCCCCCCCCCCCCCCCCCCCCCCCCATTCACATGAAACATTCCATTGCCATTACACCTGATGACAAGTGGGTGGGTCATGAGGTTCTGAGGTCTCTGGTGACCAGCATCCTTGCCTGTGGTGTTTGGGATAATTTGGTGCTACATGTATTGCTATGAGTGTTATCATGGGGATCTTAGCTTAGTGATGTTAGCATGGCGATGTTAGTGTAACAGTGTTAGCTTGGCGATGCTAGCATGGTGATGTTAGCATGGTGATGTTATCATGGTGATGTTAGCATGGTGATGTTATCATGGCGATGTTAGTGTGACAATGTTAGCTTGGCGATGTTATCATGGTGATGTTATCATGGTGATGTTATCATGGCGATGTTAGTGTAGCAATGTTAGCTTGGCGATTTTAGCAAGGCGATGACATGGTGATGTTAGCTTAGCAATGTTACCATGGCGATTTTAGCATGGTGATGTTAGCTACACCCTGTGGGAGAAATTTGATGAACATAATAGCTTATGCTGCTATTTTCTGGGTGTTTGTGTACATGTCATGGGGAATTAGTCCACAGACACATTGAACACAAGCGTTTGAAGCTTGTTCAGTCCTTAAGTGGTGACCTTTTGTGGTTTTGATTTGTGCATTGAACACATTTCAACACATGATGTGTGTGTATGTGTGTATGTGTGTGTGTGTGTGTGTGTGTGTGTGTGTGTGTGTGTGTGTGTGTGTGTGTGTGTGTGTGTGCAGGGTCAGCTGTTCTCTGGTGGTGATCACAGAGTGTATCTCCTTGGCAATCCAGTAAGTATCACACTACAGCTGTGTGAGAGAGGCAGAGACAGGGGCTGGGGAGGAGGTGCAAATGCACAGGTGTATGATGTATGCGTAGTATGAAGCTGCTTCCTGGCCATATGCCATGTGGTTATACGGTCTGTTGGGTAAGTTGGCTGAAGGAGAAATCTATTGTCCCGTATGCTTTACAACCCAGAAAATGGTTTAGATTTTCTTCTCTGTTGCAGACTCATTCTTTCACTCCTCCTTTGGCAGCAGATCTGTTTTGAAGCCATTTGTTTACTTCCTGTGTCCCATCTCCACTCCTGGATGATAAACTGTTATATGGCTGTCTAGGGAATCATTTGTTCTGTTAGTAACCTAGTAGACAACAAGGCTTATTCATTACTTAATACCACACAACTGCATGTACAGGAAGAGTCATAGAAGCACAGCCTGCAACCTTAGCATATTGATCTTTGCATGTAGGCCTAGTCCACCTGTTACTTGTGGCCGGAACAATTTAGAACAGAGACTGTTTTATCCGATAGATCCTTTGAACGAACCTTTGAAGCTGTTGTCAGTGGTGTTCAATGGCTTTAGTTGGTGTATGGCTTGTTTGGTCATGTCCACTGCATGTACATGTACGCAAGCAATGTAACTGTGTGTGTATGAAAATGTGTGGACCACATGTGTGTTCATGAGTGTGTGCTTGTGCTGCAAGTGAGCGGGGTGAGGAGACGTAGTGATGGGAGGGTGTAAAGTGTGAGCAAAAGTCTATAACACTTTACCATGTTCAGGACTGAGTTACGAGTGTATGCTCACTTTGATCTCTGTGATCACTTTGATCATTTGATCTCTGTGATCACTGTGATTTCTGTGATCACTTTGATCTCTGATCAAAGTGATATCTGTGATCACTTTGATTTTTGTGATCTCTGCCCACTTTGATCTCTGATCTCTGATCTCTGGGACGCTTTGATCTCTCTGTGCTCATGTGATCCCTTTGTTGTGCTCTTGCTTCAGCTCATCTTCTGGGGAGCTGATGTTCTACTGGTCGTGTTCTGTGTCATGGCTCTGGCCAGACTTGTGGCCTACCAGAGGCGTGTGAACTGTGGTGGGATGAAAGGTATACAACTTTGTCATACTTTCACCTGTATTCTATCCTAAAGCTCTCATCGTATTTTTACGAGGATGGGTTAGTTGTTTATGCATTCACCAACACTCTAGACTTGTCCAGTCTGACCTCACCCTACATGGTGCTTCCCCCTGCCAAGCGTTTATGACCAGTTCTATAGGGGGCGGATTCCTTAATGGGCAGTCCCTCATATCCATCAAGGGGGTGGGTCAGAGATGCAGGAATACGTGGCTTTTGATGCATGTTCTCCCACAAGACGAGTTTGCATACAAATGCAACTTTTATGGCTTACACAATGCAAGCGTACTTGGTGGTTAATTAATGGCATCAATAAGGCAGCGTCTATTGACACACTCCCTCCTACTCTTCATGTCTGTGCCCTGCCAGAGATATAATGATGTTTGAATTGAGCCGTTATTGTCCATTATTGCATGCTATGCAGATATTAATTCCTAGGGCAGTAAACAGCAATGTAACACTGTAGATAGTCCATAAATGGCAGCATTGAGGTATGCAAAGAACCTGAGGTGTAAATAAACTTCGCATGCAGATGTGACAAGCTCTACTTGCATGTGTGATTCTCACATTGTACTTTAGCTGAGCTGTGTGTCTTCTATCCATGACCCCCTCCCCCAGATACCCTGGATCAGGTGATTGAGGCTGGGTGCTGGCTTGTACTTGGATGGCTGCTGCACTATGTTCCCTTCTACCTGATGGGGAGGGTCCTGTACTTCCATCACTACTTCCCTGCCCTCATGTTTGTTTGTATGTTGGCAGGTGAGGACCAGGAGGCTGTGTTTGTGTGCGTGTGTGTGTGTGTGTGTGTGTGTGTGTGTGTGTGTGTTTGTGTGTGTGTGTGTGCACGTGCATGTGTGCATGTGTTTGTGTGTGTCCATGTACTTGTATTTCTGTATGTGTAGTGTGGACTATATTTTTGGGGCAACAAGGCACAGTGAAATAGCCTAATCTGCTGATCATTCCCATTACATCACATACATGTAAGGGAGGGAAAGTCGGAGATTATGGTTTCAATGTACATTAGTCATAACTGGTTTCAGTCTGCACAAGTGGACAAAGTGAGATTTGGCCTTTTTGGGTCAATGGAGTGTGCACACTTGGCAAGACTCGAACAGTGGCCAATGGCATGTGGCACATGTGCACATGTTTTGTGTGCAGACACACTAGAACTGGTCTGTTTAGTATAAGGGTGTGGACCACATGTATGGTAGGGTAGTGGTGTGGTCTACATGTATGGTAGGGTAGTGGTCTACATGTATGGTGGGGTAGTGGTGTGGTCTACATGTATGGTGGGGTAGTGGTGTGGACCACATGTATGGTAGGGTAGTGGTGTGGACTACATGTATGGTAGGGTAGTGGTGTGGACTACATGTATGGTAGGGTAGTGGTGTGAATTTGGCCCTTTTTTTGCTGTCTTGCAGGAATAATGGTGGAGTTCTTCATAAGGACAATGTCTTCAATTTTCTCATCGTCTGTGGGGTTCATTTTCTACCACTCCCTGATGATGTTGGTTATAGCAGTGATTGTAGGAAGGTAAGTGCACACCAATGTCACCTGTGGTTGAATTATTGTGTTCTGTCTCCTGTTCTTTGTCTGTTCCCTCCTCACAATACTCACATACCACACACACACACACACACACACACACACACACACAAACACACACACACACACACACACACACACACACACACACACACACACACACACACACACACACACACACACACACACACACACAGCTTCATCGTGTTCAAACCTTTAGCATATGGAATGAGTGGGCCCAAAGCAGACGATCCACAGAGCTCTATGTATGGACTTAAGCTACTATCAACGTGGGATATTTAGGAGGGACTTACCCTGCATGAGTTCTTTTTTTAGACAACTTGCGTATTCCGGATATTTCCCAACATTCAGTTTATCTGTAATGATCAGTGACGTTTCATCCGGTTTAATTAATTCGTACTAAATGTAACCGGCCAGCTATTATATAAGCAATGCGAACGCAGAGTTGCATTAAACGTTTGCAGGTTTTTGTATTTTGAGTGCAGTGATAATGGGTGGAAAAGACAGTCCTACCCCTTGTACCACCTCCAAGGCGCCAAAGTGGGGCCAAGTAGCAGACAGCACAAGCAGCGGGCAACACCTCATGGACCACCGCCCCCAGTTTCACCGCTGCTGCTCACAAATCAACCTCGAATTCGATCTCAACGAGCAAGAGCCGGTCGGTTTGGCAAGCAATTCTTCCAAGTCGCTACCGAGGGACTATTCTCCGGTCAAGGCTTACATGGACTGCATTTCACCGCAGACGCTCAAGTGCGCTATAGTCGGTGACAGTGGTGTGGGAAAGACGAGCTTGCTGATGAGTTACACCGTGGAGAAGTTCCCCGAGTCGCATGCGCCGACGATCTACGACAAGTTCACCAGTAAGCGTTTTTTTCCAATTGTGCTGCAGTGATGTATGCATGCACTGTATGGGGTCGTTGCAGCGAAAAGGGACCTAATGTATGACTTTCAAGATTTCAATTTGTGATATTCTAGAAGTCTGAAATGTCCTATACACAGCGATTCTTACGCACTGAGAATCGGACTATCTGTCGCGAAAAGCCATTCATATAAGCTTTATGTTTACTGGCAATTGTATATGATCGCTTTTCGTGGCAACGATCCCGTATATGTATAATTATACTATTATATGGAAAGTGTGACGCTTTGCTTATTAAAAAAATATGTCTCCTTTCTCTCAACAGCTTCCCTTACTGTTAGCGGTAAAAGAATCATGGTTGTATTGTGCGACACCGCCGGACAGGTCAGTCTACAGCTCTTGCTTGCAAAATGTACTGTACATAATAAGGCTGTAATTGCACACTTGGAGCTCACTGCACACACGCACCGACGTGACTTTGCTTCCATTGGTTCATTTCTGCAGGATGACTTTGCCCACCTGAGACCCCTTTGCTACCCACAACTGGATGTGGCCCTAATATGCTTTTCTCTCGTGGACTATGACTCTTTCGAAAGTGTCAAGACGAAGTGGATCAAGGAGATAAAGAGACACTGTCCGGCCACTCCTATCGTTCTGGTGGGGACGCAATCCGACAAGAGGGACAATCCCGCGGCGCTCAAAGCGCTAAAGGCGGAAGGGAAGAAATTCATTGCTAAATCGGAGGGTCAAAGACTTGCGACTCAAATCAGAGCATCATCGTACATAGAGTGCTCTGCCCTGACGCAGTTCAACGTGAAGGGCACGTTTGACGAGGCCATAGCTGCTGCTCTCGAACTGAACCTAAAGTCAAGACCACAGTGCATCAGCGCTTGCACGATTTTATGAGCGTGTGGCCGCTTTCTTGATTATGTGTAACCTATTTTTCAAGATCTCACCTCTCACTTCGTGCCACGGCAAATTTCACCGCCATTGAAAATTCCTTTCGACACTAAGATCACTCTGGAAGGCTGGACTCATTCTGTTTACTGTCTCGTCGATTGCCAATTGTGTGTGCTCTGTCAATTATGTCGTATGTCAAGTGGCGTCGCGTCAAGAGTTCCTTGCGTGTTTGTATGTGTATGCCGAGATATGTGTCTCATATCCCGCACCATATCATGATTATATTCGTGTGTTGGCCCACGATGTTGCATGCACGCGTTCGCAAATCAATGAACTCAGATCACGGCAAGCCTGGCATAGTTCTGTATCAATATTACAGATCTTCTATACATGCGCGTATTTTTACCCATCATATTGTAAAATTCATATAAACAAGTCATTTCCATTTTTGGTTTTTGGCAAGGAAGATAATACGACACTTGTCACAAGAGTCTCAAACGTTGCATGAAAAGAGAAACACAAACGGTGGCATTCTGTGTGGCACACAGTACTTCAGTCGCGCCATTAACAATAGCTCAATTGTCTGTCACTCTGGCCAGACTGCACTCATCCTTGTCAATAAGAGTTTCCCTCTCTTCGCCCTCATAGTTCCTCCATCTAGGACAGACCAAGGGACTGGGGTGAGTCTCGACTGAGGAACACTGGGTCAATGTCTGCTCCGTCTCTCCCACATCATCATCACACACCATCCCTCCCTCCACTCTCTCCACTTTGCTATCCTCTTCACTACTTGTGTCTCTTGGTATGCTTTCGTTACCATGGGGACCATCGCCGGAAATAAACTGTCTCATGTGATTCTCCCGGGTCTGCTGTATGGAGCGCAACATGGCCTTGGACGTAAGTGGCTTCCTTTGTGTCCTTGAGCCTTCTAGCTGTTGCAGGCGATGCTCTGTGGTGTGGAGGGACAGAATGAATGCAAGAGGGGAGGAATATGCACCATGTAGTAATGTTCCCAAAACAGTGATAGTCCAAACATCCGTCATGCGAAGGCCAAATCATCAAGTAGAATTAGACTAGTCTGAAGTTGGGTGTTGTTGGTTAATGTAAAAATGTTTATATAGTAAACACTATTTGTGTTGGTATTTATAATGTCAGGACCTATAGTGTCAACAAGCATCATGTCACTGTGCTAGTAGTATAGCCTATTGAGTGGCACCTCAGTACTAACTCAGGTATCCAAGCACAGCAGTTCAATTTAAGAGATGTACTGGATGACACAGCAAAGCATGACAATCTATTTCTTAAGGTACCAACCAGGTACACAGGAAACTGTCACCATAAAGTCATAACACACATCAGCAGCTTTGCTGGCTGTGCAACTGTTCTATTCTATATAAGCATATACAAAACATTTCTCCGAAATAACACATACATACCAGCTCATTACCACAATACAATACTTGGCACTTCTTGTGAAAAGTCAAAAGATTAATAAATTAAAAACATGGTAATACCCATATCACATGTCACATGAAAACCCACTCCTCCATACATACTGTATTTACCATGCAGGCAATAACATAAAACAACATCCCTACATTAAACTACATACTCTAAGGATATACACATCTCAGAATACATGCACTAAATTCTAGCGTATGCCATTCAAGTATTAAACTACGTCAATTTGCTACATTTTTTTGTACATATCAACAACTTCATTGAATTTCATACACTTTCCATACAATTTTAAGATATTAATCAACGAAGTATAGAATTTCTGGACTGCTATATGGACACCTCTGAGTAGGATGGAATAGGGGGCGCGTTCACCAACACAATATGTGTAAACACTGTATACATTTTCACCATCGATAGGTGTAGTACCTTCTATTTTAGAGAAGCTGCTTCAGTTAATGTGTCTAATCGTATATTGTAGGCCTACTTCATCCACCGCGAAAATTCACCTGCGATATCAATGTGCTTTAAATACAAAAAGTAATCATTTTAATAGCATGGATACAAAATCTATAACGTAACTACGTATCACTGCAGCCACACGGCAGTAAAATCCTTTAATATGCTCCTGATAGCTTTCTCAAAAGGTTTGGAATGTACTGAGTATGGACATTAATGAACAACCTTCAGACCTACCCACCCAAGGAAGTGAGATAGCGCTTTCTTCCTTCGTCTTCTAGGGCTCCACGATTGAACTCGTCGGGGTCTGGGGGCGGGCCAATTCTGTAAACGTCGTTCAGATCCATGGCAAATACACACACAGAAGAGTAGGTGGCGTGCTTCCCGTACCCAGACTCACACGCTAGCGAGGTGGGGGTCTGGGTACGAGATAAACTTTGCACGCCCCACATTTCGAGTGTCACTCGACACAGTCACACTGAGTACTAGAAGATAACAAACGGCGGTGTAGGGGATAGGAAGAAGGAATTCTCATGGGATATATTTAGTTCAGTACTAGTATCATTTTGAAGCATATCCATATCTTAAAAGCCATTGAGGCGTGCAATGCCCCGCCCTTTAGATGAAGAAATGAAGCTCAAGTAACTGCCCTTATAGAACATAAAATCGCTCAAACGTTTGTCAAATACGACAAATTGCATTAGAATAGCCGAGGCCAACGCCCGTACCGCGTAAGTGAACCTGCGATTGCAATGTCGCTGCTATCTGCACAGCGTACGATAATCATAGATGCAAAATACACACTAGTAATAACAGCGCTCACGCGATTTAGTGCACACCCGTGGTGCAACTGTCATAAAATCAAATGCAGCATTCAGGAGCGACGAAGAAGGCGAATGGGGTTGGCGCAGTTACGTCCTCTGCAAAGATGACTTCCACCCGCTACTCCTACACGGCTCTTAAACTGACCGCTTGCAATATTGCAGGCATTATTTTTGGAATAGCTGCTGAGAAGGGCAAAGGTGAGGCTCCCGCTGTATCCTCTTTCCCGCCAGTCGGTGCCACAGGTGCTGAGAGTCCTCTTTGCATTCTCCCTCTGCAGTCTACGTTCCAGCTGTGATACGAGGGCAGATGCTCTTTCGCCAGTTCACCATGATGAAAGTATTTCTGTCCGCCGTATCAGCGGGTAAGAGGGTACTGCCAACCAATATTGGCAATGTAGCCGTGCATACCTGCATGGGTGGCCATTGAGAGTCACTGACATAGAAGGGCGTACAACTCGTGTTGGGCTCAAGCAGCATAGAGTGCGTACCCCGTTAGAGTACATCTGAATGCGGTACAATGAACTCTATCCTGTAGGTGATCTACGTGTACATGGGGGTGTATAGTGGGCACTTAGCACTGATAATCCTAGGTAGAAGTACACCTTGGTGAATTGATCTCGCGCAATATGATTGAAAAAGAGAAAAAAATAATGCTTGAAATTTTTTTAAATTTGTGACAAAGAGAAATTGAAGGCAGATACTACTAAAATAGAAAATATGTTGGACAGAAAATGACAATATAAATGCAGTACTGATAAAAATGATGCAATTGCATTATACATGTTAGATTGTAAAAGGATTCGACTTGCTGTGTATATGTTTGAATTGAACAAACTGCAGTTTCTGACCTTCTTAATGGCCTTGACTTTGATTAAAAAGATTCAGTTAAGGAGTAACTTAATTGTCCTACAAACCCAGGGGTAAAGCATTTAAATTTAGCTGAGCAACAAGCTTACATGCGTTATTCTTCATGGATGGTTTTCCATAAACAAGGTACTGTACGTACATAAGCTACATCAAATTGAACTTTGTAATTGCAGTGAACTGAAGTGTAAAAATTATACTTCTGACTCGCTCCATCATCAGAGAATCATTGATAGAACACTGCATTCTAGAGGCTAGTTGTGTTCAAAAATCTTTACCCGGTTTTATATTCATTACACTCATAAAATGCTTCGCTAACTACTCATGCACACCTTAAGAAGTTATTAGTCTTCTGAGAGAAGTACTTAACTTTTCATGTGAGCATCCATATAACTCAATTTAAGGATATAGCAAATAGCTTCAGTAATGGGTGAATCATAATTGGACTTCAATTGATCCAGTCAGAACCCCATTTTTGTTTTAAGAGTCCTTTACTTTTGATTCAGATTTATAGTCAAACTCTATCTATGCAGCTTTTAACAGAAAGTGTTGCAATATAGCACAGTTAAAGTAGTGCCTTGCACAGTGGGTTGTGGATAGAAGGTTTTGGTTGGCTGTCGTGATGTTGCTTTTGAATGCTGGATTATTGTGGCACTTTGTCATGAATATCCTTAACGCTCAATAATATAGAGACAACCTTGTTATTCACATAGTAGAGATAATTCAAATGGGCAATATCTATTGCCCTGACCGTTGGCAATTTCACAAATGTCACATATTCCTCTGTTATTGCATCTCTCATCAATAAAGTGGAGATGGAGTGGTAAATACGTGCTCCAGTACATCCAACTATTCCATTCTGCTACATTGATCCTGTGCAGTTTAAAGAATAGTGCTGGATCGGAAATGTACTACTGACCTTTGTTCCTCCAGGAACTGTGACAGAGATGCCCTTGAGCACCAGGTCCAAACACTTGATATTGTGACACACACGTCATCAGCAACAACTGAGAAAAATGTAGCTTTATTTTTAATCTTACATTACATCATTTCATATTGTACTGTGTATTACGTCGGAAATAGGGATTGGTTCAGGTGATCATATAGCACATGATCATTTCCAGCATAAGTTTTAATAATGCAAGAACATTTCAGGATTTTGAGTCAATGCGATGTCTTCTCAGTGGTCACAAAGAGCTAAACCATGTTTGGCTACAAAAATAAATGGAATGCATCCGAAGAATGTTTTTGTTTTCCTTCATTTTAGCTTATAGAGTGGTGCTAATCGATTCCTGAAGATGGATTATTAAATCGATGTGTTTGAATAGAAAATGGAACTGGATACAGGTGCCTCCATAAGTGAAGCCACCTACAAGCAGCTATGGACAAGGCAAAGAAGCACCACCATTGAGCAAGTCATCAGTACGTTCAAGGACGTATACAGATAGTTGTAGTGGGCAAAAACAGAGGGTACATGATCTGTCTTTGTAAAGGGTGAAGTACAACGTTTGTTTGGGTGCAAAAGTTCAATTTAAATGGTAAGGAGGGTGATGTAACAGAAGTTAAAGGGCAGGACAACAAGGCAGGTGACCAAATATGCTAAGGTTTTTCGGGATGGTGTTAAAAGGTGTGAAGGTGAAACTGTGGAATACCACCAGAGCGAGAGAAGTGTTCCATGGGGCATTGCGTTATAAAGTTGATCAAGAATTGGACAGATTAATTAATGGAGACAGGTATTGCAAATTCTCAGATTGGGCAGCACCTATTGTACCAGTTTTAAAGGCAGATGGTTCCATTAGAATCTGTGACAATTATAAGCAAATCATTAATAGGTAGAGGACTTGTTTTCCTTGTTGTATGGGTGCAAGGCCTTTACAACGTTAGATTTCAGTCATGCGTATGCCCAGTATATGAGGGTTCCATGCAGTACCATCATGGTAATGTCTGCTGTTTGATGTTTCTTCGGCTTGTGGTGGTATTTTTCAACAGACCACATGTGATAACTTGTTATTTTAGGGTATTTACACATCTAAATAGATGAGACAGGAACTAGCTTGAATTCCTGGGATTCAGCCAGTATTTGGTACAGCTCTTTTTGCTGTGGATGGTATTTCGATATTTTTTAAAATCTTAACTGCATTATTAACCCCTATTTTTATTTTAATTAGTTGAAATTTTAATTAAAGAGTTTTTATTATGTTTATTGTTCATGGAGTTTTTATTAATTTTTTTTTCTGTATTAGATTTAGTTGGGTTTTGTATATTGTTTGAAGGAATATTAATTCCAATGTTTTTAATAATAGGAATATGAGGATCAAGGGAAGAAAAAGTGCAAGCATCTTAAAGCATCTTATTATTTTTTCTTTTATACTAGTGAAGTGGATCATTTGCAAAAGCTTGAGGCAGTTCTGAAACACTTACAGGGTGCTGGACCCATTGAGATCGAAAAGGTCTAGGTGTGTAATTATGGTCCCTAGTGTGGAGTACTTTGGATATAAGATTGGTGCAGCAGGCTTTCACCCATAGCACCCATTGCCGAACCCTCTCGCCAGCTGAAAAGCGTTATTCTCATTTGGACAAAGAGGGGCTTGCAATAGTTTTTGGAGTAACCAAGTTTAATAAGTACTTGTATGGAAGATCTTTTGTGATCTATTATCATATCTATTTGATTCTAATAAGAGAGCAGTGAATTCATTCCTCTGTCTTGATGTAGTGATATAATAGTTAGGCACAAATACACAGCATCCAATTATAATCCCTAGCACAAATGTGGCACCAAAATATGTCAACTTGTGTTTCCATATTGATATTGTGTTCAAGTTAAGATTGACAAACTGCCACTCATCAACATTTATTGTTGGCCACTGCATATTTGCACACTAACCATTGGACTTTTGGACAACCAGCAAGTTAGTATTATGTTGCACCCATACAACTTCATGAATTTCTCGCCTCATTTCCAAATCATTTGCCAAACACAGGAGCTGCACTCTTCTTGAACATGTGCTCTGCATACTTGAAATGCAATATGCCTACTTTGAGTTGTAAATTCTGCCTCGAAATCTGGTTTTTCTGTCATTCCATCTTGATAGAAAGCCCCTTGACAAGTAGCACCCTTCGATTGTAAAATAATTCGGTTCATTGCCACTAGCTATCGTGATAATCTATCTCATGCAGGACTTCCCCTTCAATTCGCCTGATCATTCAACTCTTCCCAACAGTTTAATTCAGGTGTTGTTCCCCACCTTTAGCAACATTGTCAACAGAAGCCACTTTGCAGTTTAACAATACTTTGTTTATCGATGATGAAATGATAAGCCCATCCTGGCTGATAGGATGCACCACAGATTTTAGGTTACTTAACAGAGTGTGGCTTACCTCCAAGCATGTCTCATACATGTATGCTACAGTACACCCTTTGCCACCATGCAGGCTCCTGTTGTTTTGTGGTTCTTGCTGCACTCCCTCAAACACGCAAGCTATTCCACTGCGTCCAAGAAGATTTTGCTAGTGACGTGAATGGAAGACAGATTTCGGCCTTTCTAATTGGAGGAGGAATCCTGGGGGTTGGCATGACTCTGGCTGGAGCAGTAAGCAGGACAATGTGACCTTTGCCTGGTAAATGCCATCTCTTTGCAGTGTCCTGGCATGGTGACGCTACAAGTGTTCACTGGAATGAACAATGCATGTAAGCCATCCATCTCAATATGCATGAGTATAGACCTTATGCACAAAATGATAAGTTTCATTTATTTGCCTTATTGGACTAATGATATATCCATTCCTCCAGTACTTGTGTACTGAAGGCATAGGCAGCTTTTATATTGACAATCCAACTGATGATCAAGGCCAGCATAACACAATTCATCATTTTGTGCATAATAAGGTCACATTAGATACTCATTAATGAATTTGAGTTAGTGATATGCTGTGTATTCTGACCATAATACAGCACCCTATGTAGTTAACAGAATGCACACATAACTGTCTATTTATGCTCCAGGGATGGTGCTGGCTGGTTGCTTCTTGGGAGCATTCCTTTATGGTTTGGTTGACCCCTGGGTCACTGCGAATATGTCATATAAAACTCCGAAGACTTCCAGAGAAGTTTGGTGAGTACATGGGGATTTTTTTTCGATGGTGGCACAAGGGTGGTATCTGGTGCATTGCTGTTATATGTGCAGAGTAAAATCTTTGGGTAGCAGAGAGGTTCAGGCAGCTGCAGGGCTACCAGGTGATAACCAAGGTGTGTAGTACACTGATGCCAAACGCCATACTATATACAAGCTGTGGAATGAATTCGGTTCATTCGACATTTTAATATCAAAACCAGTAATATAGGAGGGAATTTGATATGCTCCTACCATAAGTTTAATTACAGCAATTTGAAGTTTTACTACATTAAAAGAAATAGTTTGTTACAAGAGCTTTCATAATTGACATTCGCTTGGGGCAATAATGTGAATGGTAGTAGTTAAGTGAGTGGCTGGTTGCCATTTACTGAGTGTCCTGTGCAGAAAACAAAATAGAGTGTACATGTATTTGGTCTGTAGACGAAGCTGATATTTCGAGAATGATTATTAAATGGTGGACTCTGTATTCTGTTGTGCACTAAATAAAGGTTGCACAGCAGACTTGGACTCCCATTTATCCCAACTGCAACTACATTTGCACTGATGTTTGGAGGGGCCACAGCTCTGGTAGAATATCTGTATCCTTGGCAAAATGAGGCAGTGGTAAGTGAGAAGTAATAACTGCTGGTAGGTATATATTAGGCACGGAGAATAGAGGTTAATTAATACTCATATAATTAGACACACTGAAACATGTAGATATATGAACTGCTTAAGTACTAGTATCTATGGTTGATCAAGGTTCACTCATATATGGAAATAGCAATTATGAACGAGGGCTTTGCTTTATGATCGATCGATTGATTGATCTATCTGATGCAATCGTACAGTGTATGGTATTTGATTTGGGGGATGTGGATGTAAAAGTGCTGATTTGGTACTGGGTTGTTTGTGACGATGCTTCTGCTGGAGTGCATTCAAATCTTCTCCGGTCAAAGGCAGGGGTCCTTTTCCATTCTTTTCATTTTCACCAAATAGCATCTTTTCATCAGATAACAACATCCTTAGAGCAACCTTTACCAATGCCCTTCATCATAAGGAATTTTCTAGCCTTTTTACCCACTGAGTCAGCAATCACTTCTTGACCTTTGAAGACTGTCATCTTCATGTTGTTTTGTATAGGTTGGCCTTCAATAAGGAGGGCATGAGTGTTACCATGGACCGTTGAAGAAGGCAATGGTCAAGCTAAGGCACAAGTTTGCCTTGGTTTTGGACTTACAGTTGGTTTTTCGTAGCAGTAAAGCTATCATTATGGCCTTTAAGGCAACTCCTTACAGGACTGAACTGTTTGTGTAAGTATTGGAAAAGACAGGCAGCTTCCATGACAAAGGTGTTTCCACTCTTACTAGGCAATAGATAAAATAGAAACTTCTTTCAGCACCATTTCTTCATAACAGAGATCAACCTTCTCAGCAAACACCTTGCCTTTGATCTCACCTCACAAAAGGACACTTTAGGCATGAGCGTATAAATGGGGAAGATCATAAATAAAGGGAGAGGATTTGTCCATTTCTACTATGCTATCTGCCATCTGACATTAGCAGAACCTTCACTATTCTTGGCGATTGATTGACCGATTATGAGGGTAGGAGAAAATGTGTTTGCTAAAATGGTAGGAACCATGGTGGGGAGAGGGCTTTTCTAATTGATGCACTCCCTGTTGCACCACTTTCAACTGGGAGCATTACTTCCTCAATCTGCTCTGCTACTTCTTCATCATTGCACCAGATCCATTTCCATCAGTGCACTTCACTTGTGATGGAATATTCTCACATTTACCTATTCGTTTGAGTTAGCAGTTTATGCAGTTGGCCTCTGCAGTTGGTGGTAGACAAATTCTTTTGGACCATATATGTTGCCAACAAATCACTCTCAATAGACTCTACTGGCGCATGAACTGGTCGTTGACAATACAAAAGCAAATAATGACTTGCTGTTATTAGACAAATCAGTCACTTCATAGCCATTATTGTGAAGTACTTGACCTTTTGAATTGCGGTATTAAAATGTTTAACAACATAATCGATATCATTTTGTTCTGTACTCGTGTACTTATGGGTTTCGCGGGCTAACCAGTTCCACAGCTGAGGTTAATGAATTACTCTCATCTTAATTAGCTGCATGAAAATTGCTGTCACTTTCATCGTCATCTCCATGCATAGCAATGTCTTGTCTGGCTAAAAACAGTATGCTCTAGCTCAGCTATCATAACAAGACACTGACGACTGAGTTGTTTCTCTACTGTGTGGGTGTGTGGGCTGTGAAAAGCAGCTCACATTGTCTCTAGTAGCTATATCAGAACTTCAATAGCTCATTTATGGACATTAGATTGTAAATATGCAATGCTTGCTTCGTGTACCCTGAGGCACATAGCAAAAGCTGATTCTTTAACATTTTCACTTTGTAAGCTCAATTTTCTGGCAGCTATGTAGTGTACTGCTTTACCTGTATTAGCGTTATATAGGTAAAGCAGTATATTTGGGAGAGATGTCATAATGCAGCCAACGCCACTTCATAAACCAAATACCCAGCTACAGAATTCATGACCTAATCTCGATTGGCCACATTCTTCCAGGCTGAAACAAAAAAATTAATAATGTTTTGGTCGTGGCAAAAAACTGGTCCGGCCAAGCCCTGATTATTTGCTTTGGGGATCTTTGTTACCTAAAATATTTCCTCTGTGCAACCAATTAATTTTGCTATGATTGCAATGTTGGTTTATTTATATCAGAGACCCTGTAGCCTTAACCAAATGAGTGATAAAATCTTATAACTTTGTCATCTCCATAACTTTACCTCCCAGCCTTGGTTACCTGTCCTCATTCATAGGTGTCTGGCGCTATTGGATATCTCAGCCAAAGTACTTGGTCCCCTATTGTTGCAGGTAATACATAGTTAGCATTTTAATCTTACGAGGCCTGTGTAAGAGAAACTAGGTGCATTGCAGTGGGAGAGGGGCTGTAAATGGGAGGTGGGAGGGGCACCAAAATGGGAGTGGTAATAAAATGGGCTTCGTAATGAACTGGATAAATATTCTGCTAGGTCAGGAATAATGGATGAAAGGTTAGATTGTGACATTGCATGAAGGGTAGAGAGAAGGTTAAGGGTTATGATTATTGCCTTCATTGAGGTAACTGGTTAATTCAGTGTAAATTGATGGCTTGAATGTATTGCCCGGTTTATTCAAGGTCTCACTTGAAACATGTAGAGCTTACCTTTGTTAATATATCAGCGGCTTTGCACCTTATCACTCTTCTCTGCATTCGCTATCACTTCCTATTGTTCCTTCTCCTTGTCTTCACCATCCCCATCCTTCCCATTACTTTTTCCTTACCCACCTCCCTTGCTGTTCACTTCTCCATATTTCCCTCACAGGGTTGTTAATGGGATGCATGCAGATTCCCGTGGCACTAGCCATAGGCACATCTTTAGGAAGCAGCAGTTCTTACTGCTCCATCCTCTCCTGTGCAATGACACCTATTGGAATTGCTCAAGGTGTTCCCTACTTCAAAAAATTCTACAGTGGAATTAATAACTGGTGGCAGGTATACGATAAAGGAACAGTTGTGAGAGAGATGGGATATGGTTTATTTATATGTTTGTTTTTGGACAAGGTGATCTTCTGGGCTGGAGCAGGTCTCGGAGCAGCACTATCTGCCTACCAGTCTTCCAGTTGGGGTACACTGCACAACTCAACACCTCTGGTCTGCCTTGTGGGTGGAGCCTGTATGGTGTTTGGAGCAAGATTTGCACAGGGATGCACAAGGTGTTTAATTGCTTGTAGTGATTTTGTTTGTGAATGTGAGGGGTACCTATTTCGTTCGGTGCCTTTGGTTCACATGCTTGTGAATTCCTTTTTTTCTATACCTCCAGCGGCCATGGCCTGTCTGGTATGGCTCTCCTGTCTCTTCCATCATTTGCTGCAGTGTGTGCCATGTTTGCTGGTGGCATTGGAACCTCACTGCTTCTCCAGTCCTTTCATTATGAACTCTGAAATGCATGTGGAGAAAACAGACTTGTATCGTACATAGCCTTTTTGTGAGCGGTTTGACTATTTAATTAAAGTTTATGTGCCACTGATGAATAGGACACATGTATGTGTGAGAGTTGAATATGACATTGAGGTCATATTAAACCACATAGGAGGCATATTGATTATGTCAGCATTTGACATTATACAATTTCACAGTAACTGATGCAAATAAATAAATAAAAAGTGGGCTAAATTTCATCTTCCATAATTATGAAGTTGTGCCTTCAAATCGCTTACACAAATCAAAGTGACGTGTTTATACTCAGTGGTTGCCACGTCATCACCTTGTGAGAGAGATTTGTCTACCTGTTACTTTTCACTGCAGACTGCATCACAGTTGCAAGGGCATAAGGAACTGTAGACTGGAGCTGCAGCTGGATGGCCCAAAACGAATAGAATTTGCAGACCATGCATAACGAAACGAGTTTTCCACATCTCCGTATTGCATAAAGCAAAGCCATAAGAACAACCAGAAGGACTAAATGGGTTAGAAAATTAGGGATTGAAATGGCCAATTCCAGCGAAATATTAGAAAGGTCTTTTAGCACTAATTTCTGATTCAGGTACATGTAGACAGATGTCCAGCTTCCAGCTCGCAATGCATGTCTTTAAAAGATTTGAGCATTATCAGAATGCTGGGATCGTTTGTTTAACTGATACTCTTTATAGAATGATTCAATCACGCATCTTCCGGCGCACATAAGTCGAAGGACTGAGGCCGAGAATTGTGTGCAAAAGATTGAGTGGTGTAGCATAAAGAGGAAAAGGAAATGTGACGTTCTTGTTTTTAAAAGTGTTGAAATAAATGTACGTTGTGTGAACTCAAGGGATGCATTTTACCCATTAGGAAGCACACGCCGTTGATTGGAATTTGAATATATCTATGGAATATACAGTTATACACTATAAATAAAAGCAAACAAACACAACATTGTATGCATTATTTTATAAATAAAATAATAATAATTGGGACAGTTTCCGCGAAAATTGCCCCACGGTTAAAATGTTATAAAAATGCATCGCGTTTGAATCGCTATAACGTCCCAACGGATAATGCTATCGACTTCCTATTTTCAACACTTCATAGGGAAATGGTGTAGTATGAAGTGTTGAAAATAGGAAGTCGATAGCGTTATCCGTTGGGAAGTTATAGCGATTCAAACGCGATGCATTTTTATAACATTTTAACTGTGGGGCAATTTTCGCGGAAACTGTCCCAATTATAATAATGTGCATTTATTTCAATAATAATAATAATAATAATAAAATAATAACAAACTTATAATAATAAAATAATGAGTCTATTGTTGTCTAAGCAGAGCTTCCCTTGACACCAGGTCAAGTGGAGGTTGTGTCACAGGCATATAATGACCAAGATGAGAACGTGTAAGTGGAGCCGCGTAGAGCGCTACCTGTCGCGTAATCGTTATGGTAGGCGTGGCCGGCCAGCATTTTAACGCGCACGCTCCTTTTAATAATTACAACTTGGACTTTGAACTACAATTGCTGCGCGCGTACGTGTGTGTACGTGACTGCTGGTTCTATATATAAATGCAATTACTTAATTACTGTATACTGCGAAGTTGCAATGCAGCGTTCAGAAACGGTAAAGGAGGTCAATGGGCCGGTGTCTTCTCCGAAGGTGGCTTTCACCCATTACTCTTACACGGCTCTTAAACTCGCAGCCTGTAATTTTGCAGGCATCGTTTTTGGAATAGCTACAGAAAAAGGGAAAGGTGGGCGTTCGAGCATCTCGTTCGACCTGCAATGCGTGAACTCTTGTGTTTATATTTTCCTAGTCTACGCCCCAAGTGTGATCCGAGGGCAGATGTTATTTAATCAGTTCACAATGGTGAAAGTATTTCTTTCAGCAGTGGCCACAGGTAAAAGGAAATCATGCACGTACAGCTGAAAGAACATCAACATCATTCGCTGGCTGTAGATCTGTGTGTGTATATACCACAATACTAATCGCGTGCGTCGGTACGTGCGTTGTACACGTCTTGCACGATAATGTCCTTGACCACGTCTTGCACGTAATTGCTACCGGCCCAATGCAGGCTCCTGCTGTTTTGTGGTTCTCGCTGCATTGCCTCAAACACGCAAACTGTTCAGCTACATCCAAGAAGAGTTTGTTGGTGGGGTGAACAAAAGGCAGACGGCAGCGTTTGTGATCGGAGGAGGCATACTGGGAGTGGGCATGGCTCTAGCTGGAGCGGTATGGCGAACGTACCATTATGCGTGCCGTCTATTATAACTCTGAACATGCATGCATGACATCTTGTAGTGTCCTGGCATGGTTATACCACAGGTGTTCAGTGGAACAAGCAATGCATGTAAGTTACTTCAGCACCATCCTTGTGACATACAGACATTGTAAAAATGTGTGGACATGTATGTTGTGCGTGGGCATGCATACATGTGTATGCTTCAATGGGGATCAGGTGTAAAGCATGCAGTGCAGTTCTGCAATACACTCTTGTAACAAAGGACACACATGTACACATTGAAATTTGATAGTCACATGGTATGCTGTCTCCATTGGTTACCAGGGATGGTGATGGCTGGTTGTTTCTTGGGAGCATTTCTTTATGGTTTGGTTGACCCCTGGGTCACTGCAAATATGTCATACAAAACTCCAAAGACTGCCAGAGAAATTTGGTGAGTACTGTCTTAATTGCATATTGTGGTGGTTGCATTAGTGAGGGGCATGCTGAATTGTCGTATGTGGAACGTTCTACGAGATTTTGACCCTTGTGGATTTATCATAAAACACAAATTGCTATAACTTCCGAACGGTTAACGCTATCAACCCTATTTTCAAACTTCGTCCTACACCATTTCTTTATGCGAAAATGTATTTTGGTGCCTGCACAATTATAGTGCCGACGTTATACCCCATCAGGTTAAAAACCTCTACATCTTTAGGTAAGAGCGTTCAAATCGCTTCAAATTCAGTGTGTACGTAGAGGGAGCCTGTCGCTATTGATTTGTTCTGTTCGTTAATTTTTACTTTATTAGTTACGGAGATACAGCTGTGCACATTTCGTGCACATTTCCCGCTCAATTTGCGTCATTCGAGCGGAAATGTGCACGAACTTTGCACAGCTGTCTCCGTGACGGATAAAGTAAAAATTAACGAACAGAATAAATCAATAGCCTCTAAGTACGCACTGAATTTGAAGCGATTTGAACGCTCTTACCAAAAGATGTAGAGGTTTTAAGCCTGATGGGGTATGATTGTGCAAGGCACATTTTCCAATAGAGAAATGGTGTAGGACGATGTTTTGAAAAAGGGAGTCGATAGTGTTAACCGTTCATAAGTTATAGAAATTTGATTTTTATGTTATATACATAAATCCACAAGGGTCAAAATCTCGTAGAATGTTCCACATTGTGGGGTATAAATTGTATCATGAGGCTCGAATTTCGTAAAAGGAACAATCAGGATAGGAAGTTCAGTAAGATAGAAAATGGTGATCACATGTTGATGTGAACTTCAAGCTCATACAGGGCTCACATGGCGAAAATTGAATTAATTTGTTTCATGAGTACAATAACCAGGGAAGGAAGGAAATTGATAAGGTCTCATGCTTCGTATTCATATTTACTACATTTGTAACAGCTAGGAGGCTTTAATTAAAGTGTGGTGCTGTGTTTACATTGCACTTAGTACTCCAGAATGTTACAGCAATGCGAGGAAATTGCCGGAATAGCACATATGAGGAAGTCACTGATAGTCTGATGCATTGTACATATGCTGTATGCAAAACTAATGGATCTGCCCATAAGGTCATTCATATTCTATGGTATAGTCACGTGTATGAGGGCTATGTGTGCCATGTGCAAATGGATGAACTACTGCCCTTATCGGAAGTTATACTGTTTGCAAATGTAGCTGATGATTATCAACCATATCTTTTTCCATTGATGTTCACCAAATGAAGGTTGCATAGCACACTTGGACTTCCATTCATCCCAACTGCAATTGCATTTGCATCAACACTCGGAGCTGTTACAGTCCTGCTAGAATATCTGTACCCATGGCAGAATGAAACTGTGGTACATATACTTGTATAAAGTTAATAATTGAAATTTACTTACATGCAGATGTATGCATGAAGGCCAATATAAAGGCGTTCCTGCTTCATGTTGAGTGCATGTGTATGAAACTATGCAGTGTTACTAACAAGCAGATGGACACATAATATGAATTCTTAATTATCAGTATACATATAACGACATGGATGATAAACAATTCTTAAGTTAGGTTTCATTGGTACTCATAGAGTTTGGAAATGATGGAGATTGTAATGTATCTATAACTCTGTCTGATCGCCATTTGTACTGCTTTATGTCAGAGTCACTAGAAGCTTCTTATCACTTCTGCAAGATGTTAAACATGCTCATGTAACATCAAAAATAAAAACATGTACAGTCTACCCTTCTAATCTAATTAGCCATGTGTAAACGATGCCTCTCCTCAGCCATGGTTACCTAGATTTCTCCACAGATGTCTGGTGGTGGCGGATATCAAATTGCTTGGTCCCCTATTGTTGCAGGTAACACATTCAACTTTGTTGCGGGTATTATGCTTGTGAATTTGGCACATTTTTGATGAGGTAGTAACCAATGCAACAGAAAGTAGAGATTGCAAAAATGACAACACGATACCATTGTAGGGAATTTGTGATAGTGACACATATTTCAGTCAAATATGAAGGTAACAAATATGGGCAATAACGTAGTTACCTGATGAGATTGGTGAAACCAGTGCTGATTGAACAGAAATGGAGTGAAATAATTCAACTTGTATGAAACATGGGCTGAATTATAAAGGCACTGGTATGGGAAAAGGAGTATGTCAGCAGGATATATGCCTTTTCCATCCCTCTAATGTAATGCACATGCTCCATTGGTTTGCAGGGGTGATGATGGGATGCATGCAGATCCCTGTGGTGCTAACCGTAAATGCTCCTCTGGGGAGCAGCAGATCTTACTGTGCCATGCTATCCTGTGCAATGACTCCTACTGGACTGAGTCACACTGTTCCTTACTTCAAAAAATTCTACAGTGGAATTGGGAACTGGTGGCAGGTAAGGTTGTGTATGGAGAAGGGAAAGAGTTTATATTGTTCTGGACAAGGTGATCTTCTGGGCTGGAGCAGGTCTCGGAGCAGCACTATCTGCCTACCTGTCTTCCAGTTGGGGTACACTGCACAACTCAACACCTCTGGTCTGCCTTGTGGGTGGAACCTGCTTGGTGTTTGGAGCAAGATTTGCACAGGGATGCACAAGGTGTGTTGCTACTTGTGGTAATTGCATTTGTGAAAATGCATTGTATCTGTTGTCATTCGATGCATGTGAATTCTTAATTCCTCTTCTTTTTTCTATACCTCCAGCGGCCATGGCCTGTCTGGTATGGCTCTCCTGTCTCTTCCATCATTTGCTGCAGTGTGTGCCATGTTTGCTGGTGGCATTGGAACCTCATTGCTTCTCCAGTCCTTTCATTATGAACTCTGAAGTCAATGTTGTGGACATACAAAATATGTATCACAATTATTTGTTTAGATGCCTTGCAACACAGCGTACTATTTGGGGACAGTATAAATTATAAGAATTTTGTTGCTTAATCTGCAGTTGGTAAAGCCATCAAGTGATACTAATTTTAATATGGGGCCTGGAGAGAGAGAGAGAGAGAGAGAGAGAGAGAGAGAGAGAGAGAGAGAGAGAGAGAGAGAGAGAGTGGGGGGGCTCGAGTAGCAAATAACAATTGGATCGGATGTGAGGGGGGGGGGGTGCTCTTTTATCAAGCCACTCTGACACTTCCTTTGGTTGTGTTCAAAATGTCAGTGAGTGGCTACATGTTTAGTGTAATGTCTCTTATCTGTACATAATGCAAAAAAAGAGTTTTGTCAGAAACTGTGACACACTCCTATGACACAGATTAACTCCAGCCAGTAACCCTCCAGCCTTTCTCCAGTCGCTGATCTATATCAGACAGCAATGCTATTGGTTGCACACCTCCTACAGCAGTGTTTGAATAACTATGGTCAGTGGCAGCGTCCTGAGGTGGATAGGGTATGTGTAGCCTGATGTAGTGCACTGCAAGGGGATGACCTCTGAGCACATAGTTTGTTACAACTGATGGGAGGCCCATCAAATCCACCTGTGGAAAGAGTATACAAATTGAAAGCAAGCAGCACAGCAAATGTGCGTGACTTCACGAACATGTGCTATATAGGTGACCAAGGTCTGTGTCTCACTTCCATGGTATGGTTCCATCACCCATCCGGAGCCTGAGTAGACCTGTGAAGTTCTACATTTGGCATTGCATGCTGCTATGCTCAATGGTTGTACCTTGATCCTTGTTGTATCAGGTGAAGGCGGACACTCAGGGTGATCGACAGATATTCCACTCAACACATACTTCCCGTTCTGTTGCAACAGAACCGCAAGTATGTGGGCTGAACAATGTATGGCTGTATAAATGTTGGCCAATCTTACAATTGAACTGGTTCGCACAAAGCAGAGATTGTCCCGCTTTGCATAAAACCTGCATTTTGTAGTCTCGTAGTTCAGGCATGCTTTGCGCATGCATGGATGGGGAGGAGGAGAAAGAAGCATCACACAGTATATATACTAGTTCAGAACACTAATAATTTACTAATAAAATCCGTGTGAGTGGATGATTTGTGTATCACTTTCACATATTGTGCATCCTGTAGAACATACAATGAGATGTAAATGGAGCACTTTTAAAACTCACTACAAGTGTATTGTCCCACAAAGAGGCCAACCCGATATCAGAGATAAAGTCACCCACTGCCTTCATTGGTGCATCCACAACACCACGACCAAGAAAACTGTCATACATAATTGGAAAAGTTACATTCAGAGCTTCAATTAAACTGTCCATAATAAAAAACAATGCTTGCAACCTACCAATCAACGGATGAGTTCCCTTTGTTCTTAGTATAAACAACCACATTATGCTTTTCGTACACATATCTGGAAATTATGTGATATTTAACCCGGTAGCATTTTGCATTACAACTTCTCACCTCCAATCAGTTGTACCTTGAGGCACTGTGGTAGCACTCCCATACTTCCCATCTACTGTTGCAATACTCTCCACCTCCTGAAGAATTTGTGAGGTGATTTCTTCCCCCAGTGCATTCCAGTCTACCTCTCCATCCTTGTACAGGTCTAAAATACAAGGAAGCAAAAAGCAAGCTCATGAAATAAGATTGTTTGTCATGGCCCAACATGCAAATGACCAACCGACCAAGACTAACTGCAAGGAAACACAGAAAACTGGCTGCACATGGGAAAAAATAATGACAATATGGCACTTACGATCAAGCAATTTTTGTCTCTCCGTGGAGTTTCTGCCATTCTGAAATGCTTCACTTTTTCGCTCAATGTCAGAAGGAGAGTGCATTGTTGCTGTTTGTAATTTTGCCTCACTTTCAACTTGATTATTCAAAACTGGGGTGTCTGAGTTGCCAGTATCATTTCCAGGATTTGACAATCCTTGGTCATGCCCAGCATCAATGTGGTCGATGGGACTTTGAGGAACTGCAGGACCACGAGCCCAGATCTTCTTTATATACTCATTCAGATAGTTTATGCTGACAGAGAGGTCCCTCATCACTTTGTTAACGGCAATAGTTGGCACTCCACCAATTGAAATCTGAACACAATAACAACCGAAACATTTACCGTGTTATCATGTACTTTGCACATGCATATAGAATAGCAAAAACACGTTTTCAGTAACTATGATGACCTTACTGAATATTGTTCATCCACAAATAATATTACATACATATTAAATATACATGTCCTACAAAGAAGATAATTCAATAAAAATTCACCACAGATATATTACTGTATGTTAAACATCAGTAACCAGTTCAAATAGAAATAAATTCTGACTATAAAAAATTAATGGTCAATTAAGCAATATGCAGAATTGCTCATAATAAAAAATGTAATGTTTGACCACTATTACTCTGCAGTGGAATTAGTTTATTAATTATTATAACATGAATATGGGTGGTCCCTTAATCTTGAAGGATTGGTTTGAATTTTATCAAATAAAATTTTAACTGAATGACACTTACAAGCAGGTATTTAATAGATTGGTGGTCATGAATTTTATTGTTTTGAATTGATTATTAATTTGTTTATACTAATTATTAATTTGTGATTTAGTTAATTACATGGTAAATATCTTAATTACATGTTCTGTTATACCTAATATAATAATTGCAGTGCATTTCTAAACTAATTTGCTGTATACATGTATGCATGATAAGAAAATTGTGCACAAAAATAACTTACAGCTGCCATATACGTGACAAGTGTCCTATTGGGATCACCCATATATGGCTCCATGACATATCCTGATCCTGGAAGCATCTACATGTGATATTAGGTCAAATATATTCACAAGTGTGTGTGAGCAAGTATATTGTATAATAATACCTGAATGTCAATTTTATTAATGGATCTCATATAAACGTGTGTACTCATGGTTCTTGCACTATACACTGTAGACCATTTATTAATGTGGACCACTTATTAATGTAGACCACTTATTCTCATTAAGGACAGCAAAATGGTGCACACCAAACCACTCTTTAAGCTTGCCACTAGTGTTTGAGCCACTGCAAAGCTTTGTGTTGCATTCAACAAAATGCAGAATAATGTTTTACTAACAGGCAGAATTTAACACTCCAAAGTAATTATGTATATGTCATTGATCATGCTAGCATTAACTGTAGAATACAAATGTGTCATATTTAGAGCCACACCTTTGCTCTAAACACCCCAGGTACAGGGGGGTAAAATATATCTCCTACAGATGCTCCAGAACGCACAAATCTTTCATTCTAAAAAAAAAAAAAAACTACTCAACAAACAATCTCTGAACCATCTCAAAACATACGTGAAACTTTGACCTCAGATAGTAGATAAAGTCAGCCTCTACATTCACAAGACAGGCAGTGGTCTGGTAACGTCTGTACACTGTAATAGGTTCACTCAAGACAGAAGAATACGCTCAAAATCACCTATAGCATCACTATTATCTTCAGATAGCTGCTTGATACATCTGATATCCTATTAGAAGAGCAACACAAAAGAGAACAGTTCAATGCAAGCATCCCTCTCACAGCACCCATTGAAATGGTCATAACGCAATGAAATGTCTTCATTTGCATGCATGCATACATGCTACTAAGTTTGGTTTTAGACATACAAGTCAATTTAGCTCAGTGCAAAATCACTTGATGCATGCACACGAAACCCAAAGGACACATTCAATGAAACAGAAAATGCAAATTTCCATCCGAATGGAAATAAAAAGTGCTCTGAGTCTGCATTCCCCCAACCATTCATCAAGTCAGTCTACTTTGCAGCACAGCACTCCAACACCAGCTAGTGAAATGCAATGACACACTCACCGCAAGGTACCTCTCCCAGTTATGCATCTGCTGCATGTTGTCTGCATGCTGAACAACTCTTTCTACGGGGAAGTTGATGACACCTCGACCCATGAAGCTGTAATGAACACAAGGTTTTGCTGTAACAACGTGCACTGAAAGTGCTTAAGACCTTAGCAGCACTGCAGGTATGCACATCTGAGTACCTTTCAAGGTTTGTGCCTTCCACTCTCCTCTTCAGGATCACAATGTTGTGCTTGATTCCCTCATACCTATTATATGAACAGAGCACAAGTTGTACAGGTGATCGAATCCGTTGACTGGCATCCGAACAGAGAGAGTGTAAAACACATTAATTACTGATCAGGGGTTATCATGCATTAGGTAAGTGCTTCAATACATATCCTGTGAGTAATTAGTATTGTTCAGATTATTATTATATTTTTAAAATGATATACATAGACATACAATGCATGAATTACACCACGTAATCAAATGAAAAATGGAAATGGAAAGAAGAAAAGGGGAGAGTGTTAAAGAATGCTCGATTGCTGTGTTGGTAGCCCTGCACCATCATATCCCAACTCCACTCCACTTGGTGCGAGAAACATGCAGACAAAGATTTGTGGCTCTAAGAATGGAAATGGAAGCCTTGTGCACAACTATCTTGTGGTTTGAATGATGGTCATTTTGTAGATATCCTTTGGCTGTTTAAGTAAGGAATCTGCCTCTCTGCCCAGCATTCCATCAATGGATACTACAAAAGGTGTGAAGGATGCCCAGCATGCTTCAGCAGCACTGTTTTCTTTTCTTCTCGTCTACTGCTGAGGTGAGCATCGCTACTGCATTCCGATGTGTCCAAAACACGTACGTCAAGTAAAGCTACTGTCTTGGGTTGCCATAGCCCCCTAATGTTGATGTCTTCAATCAAGGCAGGAGGATCTTTGGTGTATTATTATAATAAAATTTATTTTTTATAAAACACTACAATTCAATTCGCTAAACTTGCAATGTATACAAGAAGTGACTCAAACCAGTGGTCTTGCAGCTGAGATGGAGAAGAGGCTAAGCATTCAAGGAATGATGAGGCATGTGCCCTTAGAGAATGGTCATGCATCCCTTTGGTTGTGGAAGTGTTTGGGGGATGGAGCAATGAAGCTGTCGATGCATTCTCAACCCTCTCTAAAATTATAGCCACCCAGCTATGTCAACCTGCAAATGACAACCATCTACAGTCGCCTCAGCCTCACCCTAATGAGGCAGAATGCCAGGGCAATTTTGGCTTGATGTGTCACACCAACCACCTCTTGTGCTATTTGGGACAGTTTCCGCGAAAATTGCCCCACGGTTAAAATGTTATAAAAATGCATCGCGTTTGAATCGCTATAACTTTCCAACGGATAACGCTATCGACTTCCTATTTTCAATTCTTCATAGTGAAATGGTGTAGTATGAAGTGTTGAAAATAGGAAGTCGATAGCATTATCCGTTGGGAAGTTATAGCGATTCAAACGCGATGCATTTTTATAACATTTTAATCGTGGGGCAATTTTCGCGGAAACTGTCCCATTTAGTTGTAGTGCTTCTTATGTATAATGTTTCATATATTTGCTAACTTGTTGTATATAAACACTAAAATATAAAAATACTAGTATTTTTTTTTTCTTTCTATGATAATCATGGAATACATGTTATTAGAGTACAAACATAAACATAGCCTATAGGTTAATGCAAGATAATCTGGTGAGGATGGCAATGGCATTGGCCCTCACTAGATGGAGGTTGAGCCTGCCATAGATATCTACAAGTGCAGCAGACTTGGGCCTGCATGTAAGGTAGCAAGCTGAGATGCCAGATGAGAGAAGGCTTCAATAGCTTCAATACCCCATGCACCATAGATCTCTGCTATCAGGGGAACACATAACCAGCCAAGTTCTCCACATTTGGCATCATTGGCCCTGTGCTTTCTGCCTTCAGTTGCTAGGGCAGCTGATCCTGCAGACACTCCCGCTTCCATCAGGGTATGTGTGTTAAGCAGAGAGGTTACGGAGATAACAAAGGCAGCTGTCTTGCCTGTAGCCCAGTTTGTCAACAGAAAGGTCAGCAGGGTGGGTGTGGCTATGGTCAGCCTTGAGGTCATTGCCGGCTTCCACCTGGCCACCTAGATGGGCCTGATGGCATGTTTCAGCCAAGGGCGCTGTATCGTGCCACAACATCACCCCCATGCTTACAAGTGATGGAATGATGTCCAAGAGGGTCAAGGGCATTGCCAGGGCAAAGTGCACACTGGGAACCCTGGAATGTGTCCATACCAAGCCACCCCTTTATGGCAACTTGATGGACTAGTGGATCAAGATGTAAACCCAACCCCCGTGATGGCACGACTGACAGCCAGGCGGATGCATGTGGTGAGGAAACTGAAAGCAACCGTGCTCTGTCAGCAGTGGAGGAAGCTTCCAACAGCAGATTGAACATGTGAGTGTCCAATATGCAAGAAAGCTCTTTTTGGGAGTCTGATGACGCTGAGAGGAGGGAGTCAATGCGCAGCGCCTTATCGGGAGGAACAAAAGAATTAAAACCTGCAACTGCAGAACAGAGGTGAGGATTTGTCTGTGAATCAAACCCAGTGGAACAAATGGAGGCTATATATGCTGCTGGTGCATGTTGGTAAAGTGAGCGAAGACCCAACCCCCCTTACTAAGGGCTAGAATCGACTGTCTCCAAGCAGCATCTGAAGTGTCCACAGCAGTGCAGGAGGAGAAGCACCTGCGAACATCTTGGTCATACAACTCTAGAGCTGCACGAGATAATGATGGAGGCGTGGTACATGCAAGATGGATAAGCTGGGCAGAAACCACCACACATACAGAGCAAGGTTAGGGCAACCTGTGATCAACCAAGCCAACATCCTTAAGCTTTGAAAGGAGGTTTTGGGCTTCAGACCATTTGTGGTTGATAAACTGATGACAAAACTCCAGCATCTCCAATGGGTGAACCCAGGATTTTGATGTTAGGATTGTTGGACTTTTTAATGCCAGCTGGGAAATGTCTAGCAAGCTGTGGCTGAACACCTCGCACTTACGGATGTTAACATGCAGGCCACACACCCCCACACATTATTATTATCATTACTATTAATTAGCATGACCCAAAATGTATAGTTACCTTAATGAGAAGCCATTATATATGGACCCCTTAAAACGTTGTCACAGATATAAACTATCTAATGTGGTCACAAGGGATGGAGCTATGAAAAACATACAAAGAGTTGGGTGCCTGGCTTCATGCAGTCCCAAACTCTTCACTGGGTCTAAGAATGGACAATGAAACAGACAAGTTAAGAGTAGCAGTTGGTCTCCTCCCCCTTTGAGTAGCTCTGTGCAGCCACCATTGCGATGCAGCAGTTGAGCAGCCTGAGGCTCAGCTGTTGTTTCAGTATCATCATTATTGTCATGCTGCTCTAAATGACATCATCCATCAAGCCCTGACTACTTCCCATATCCCATCCAGACTAGAACCCCTGGGCCTAGACCGCTGTCCCATTGGTTTGGGACACCCCCTCCCACCTGGCACCTATGTCCCCTCCCACCTGGCACCTATGCCCCCTCCCACCTAGCACCTATGCCCCCTCCCACCTGGCACCTATCGCCCCCTCCCACCTGGCACCTATGCCCCCTCCCACCTGGCACCTATCGCCCCCTCCCACCTGGCACCTATGCCCCCTCCCACCTGGCACCTAATGCCTCTCCCATCTAGCACCTATGCCCCCTCCCACCTGGCACCTATGCCCCCTCCCACCTGGCACCTATGCCCTCTCCCACCTAGCACCTATGCCCCCTCCCACCTGGCACCTATGCCCCCTCCCACCTGGCACCTATGCCCCCTCCCACCTGGCACCTATGCCCTCTCCCACCTAGCACCTATGCCCCCTCCCACCTGGCACCTATGCCCCCTCCCACCTGGCACCTATGCCCCCTCCCACCTGGCACCTATGCCCCCTCCCACCTGGCACCTATGCCCCCTCCCACCTGGCACCTATGCCCCCTCCCACCTGGCACCTATGCCCCCTCCCACCTGGCACCTATGCCCTCTCCCACCTAGCACCTATGCCCTCTCCCACCTGGCACCTATGCCCCCTCCCACCTGGCACCTATGCCCCTCCCACCTGGCACAGTCCACTACACCAGCAGGTGCTGTTGCTAGTCAGGCTGAGGCCCTTTGAAAACAGTCAAGTACTTATATATGGAGGGACACCCAGGCCTATGTTGCTATAGAAACAGTGCTCAGCCCTCTTTCCCTGGAGAGCTAGGTTGTACGCTGTAGACTCTCGCCACGTGCCAAAAGTTACAGCTAACTGCTGCAGTGCCTTCCAGTGAATGCATGCACAAAGGGGAAATGCAGCCTCCATCCGAGAACACTTCCTTCCTCTGCTGGCCTTTATTGTGTTTAAGAGTTTGTTTAGTTTAGTTTAAGGGTTTGGTTTATAGTTTAGTGTGTATGCTGTATACATATTATGATATTAATACAAAACCACACACAAAATAAATCGGGAAACATTTGTGCAAAAACACAAACTTTCATGAGACAACAATTCATTTAAAAATTATTATTAGGGAGCAAATGCTTTAACTATGTAAAATTTGTCCCACTTGCATGCATATCGCATGACACTGGAGAGTTACAGTATACACGTACAACAATATACAGACTGTATAGCCTATGGCACCGATATCCGAGTTCTGTTGACACCCCTCGGAAAAAGGATGCATTAAAAAAATTCTTTTTTCCCCCCTAAAGATTGAGTGCTGTGTTAAAAATGGAGCTCCTCTCGTGTTATGCAGACAGAGATCTTATAACTGTAGGTCTGATGCATCATTCTCTTGCGTAACTCACGGTGAGGTAAGCCTATCGCCAAAGCCGTATGTATTAAGAAATTATTAATCAGGCCTTTTTGCTGGAAATCTGTTAATCATGTCAGCCATTTAATTGCAACAAAAATAATGATCACAACCAAAAGTATAATGAAATAATAATCGGCAGCACATTCATGTTCAGATTACTTTGTAATCTGATCATAGGAACAATGCAACTCACATAAACATTTTGTACACAGATATCATTTCATGCCATTTAGACTTTGCCACCGCTTTCAGCCAGGACTGATTAATCGTGTGCTTTCTACTACTCAGTTGATCTCAAGAAACGTTAGCACTGACAGTATCCTTAACACTGCAAGCTACAGAGCCAGTTTTCTATAACCTGAATCAGAAATACAGCCTGTAACTGGTAAATCATCTATGAGAGTATTGATTCAGGTATGTGGAAACTGGTCTGTAGTCATTGGCTTATGGAGCATGATGTGCGTATTAATGTTTGAGTCATGTAAAATAGGGTGCATGAGTACACAATTATTATACAGATATTTAACAGACGATGCAGACAGATGATGCTTCGTGTATGGCCAAATGCTTGACATGCAACACTTGGTAAGTAGTATCATAGATGTTAGAATAAGGGGATTAGAGCGAGTCACGTGAGCGCATTGCTCTGCATCAGCACTCCTCGACTCAGTTATTAACTCTTTGAACGCCAAGTGCTTATATACATACATGCGATAATTATCTGCCTCACCATTCATGCAGTGCTGTGTGTTATGTTGTGTTGATCAAAATCACCTTGAATACCATTGTAGATGCATGGAAGTACAATACTGACATTACGAACTGGCAAAAGGTTGGTGGGGGGTGGGGGGGAGTGAACAAGTATGATATACTACACTGATCTGGGCTACTCATTCTAGTTCTTATAGTATTGTAGTGATGCATTAGTGACGTCAAGTGAGGTCATCTGAATAATGGGGTTCTTTAGCCAGTGTGAAGAGGAAACATAATTACTTTGTACATGTACTTATAAGGCTACAAGTGCAGGAAGCATATGCATGCATCATAGAGTTGTGACTGATCAACACATTTTTGCACGCAATATCTAAATCATGCATGAATCAATGGAGTAATGGTTGTGTGTGCATGCATGCATATACGCACATGGCGTTCAAAGAGTTAACACTTCTGAATGAAGGTCACTGAATTCTACAACGGTTTTTGCTACTCTGTGTGCTCACCGTTCTTTTCAGAACAGTCAATACTTCGATCTATGTCCTGTAGTGGTTGTGTGATTTGACCCAGGGTCTGGGGCGAAGCCCTAGCCGCTTTTTTGCTTTTGCGTTTATTTAACAGTGATATCCAATACATATACATCACGCGATATCCGGATTACTAGTGGATAGCGACGAGAAAACTGTTCATTCTTCACAATGCTATAGTACAAGGTAAACTGCCAAATTAGAACAGGTTGGCTTTATTGGAACGGGGGGGGGGGGGGGATCCAAAGTGGTAGAAGACTAGAGGTAGGGGTTTGAAACCAATTCTATGTATCAGTACACAAAGAACAAGGAGGTTCAAACCCCTACCTCTAGTCTTCTACCACTTTGGACCCCCCCGTTCTAATTTGGCAGCTTACCTTACTGCTCAGCAATTAAATTCGTGACGCAAAGCTTTTGTGAATTTGTGACCGAAGCGTGCACGTGGCCAAGCACCAGCTACATGTCGGTCTATAAACGACTCCTGTATGTATGAGCATTTTTAGTTTATTTAGCTCTATAGCTATCTATTTTCTGAGGAAAAGAATCTGAGATCCATCCCATTCACGTCTTTTGATCGCTTACCTCAATTCCTGCTCACACGCACCATTCGATCGATCGCGCGATGAAATATTTCGTTAATACACATGTAGGAGGATTTAATTAGATCAATATAGACCCCGCTTGGCTAGAACGATGTGCAATCTTGCAAATCCAAGGACGGTAACATGCAGAACGCTGCATAGATTACAGTATGCATACGTCATTCTTCATATAAGAAGGGGGGGTCCGGACCCCCTGGACCCCCCCCCCCCCCCCCCCCCCCCCCTAAATCCGCCCCTGGCTATGCTTGATTGCAGTGGTTTAGCGAGCCGGCCCGTAAGTATCATCAAAAAAGTACATTATATGATTTCTCGTGCCCAGTGCTTCTACAAGCGTGTCGGGGAGTGGAAGTGTTAACATGTGTTGATTGGCCTCGCCCCTTACTCTAATATCTATGGTACATGTAGTATACACGTACGTAGCATGAATTCGGTTAACTCACTCCCAGCTTGTTTGAGGTATCAGCCCTTGCTGCTTCGGTCCGTATAAAGGGTCCAGAAAGGAAGCACAATGGACCTAAACACGTCAGAAGGAACAGTTTTTAATCTGCTACGGCTTATACAAAATATGATTGGCCAAAAAAAAAAGGCGGGGGTGGAAGTGTGCGCGATGATTTACTGATTCTAAATGTTATCAAATATATTATCTCTGATGTTATGTAAGTTACATCCCACAGCGTCGCCTAGCAAAGGCTCAGGAACAGTGCTGTTCAGCCCAGTCGGGTTTCAGTCTACGAACCTGTCCAAGAAGCTCTCCGGTTAGGATGTTTCCAAACGTACACCAGTCCACTTCACCATCGGCTTCTGATGGATGCAATAACTTTTATGGTTAGCTGAGTCGCCACAAACGTTTGCATCGTTCTCTTGCGTAACTCACTGCGAGGCAAGTCTATCGCCAAAGCCATCCAGTATTAACAAATTATTAATTACGCCTTTCTGATCTGCCGGAAGTCTGTTAATTAAATGCAAGTCATTGTTGTGCTTAAATAACTTGTAATCCGCTCACGTGTCGTACATAGATACCCATTCAGACTTTGCACCGCTTTCAGCCAGGACACAAAACTTAAAAAACAATTACTTACAGGACCACATATTGAAGCACTTACCTAATGCAGATAACCCCTGATCAGAATTAATGTGTCTTACACTCTCTCTGTTTGGATGCCAGTCAACGGATTTGATCACCTGTACAAATTGTACTCTGTTCATATTATAGGTATGAGGGAATCAAGCACAACATTGTGATCCTGAAGAGGAGAGTGGAGGGCACGAACCTTGACAGGTACTCAGATTTGCATACATGCAGTGTGTCTGGCTTGATAAATCATTTTGCTTGTACGGTTTCGTAAACAGGGTGCGCTTTCTGGTGGACACAGGTGCTAACCTGTCATTACTCCACAGCGGCGTTTGGCATCCATCGCATTTCCACATGACATGCTGCATTGCAATGCTGGTCCAGACCTCGCCTAGTTGTAGTTGATGGATCTATGTAAAGCTGGCCCTAAGATTGGATCTGCATCTGTGTCAGCCCCAGTTATAGTGGTTGATGCCTTGACGGCTGAGGGTATCCTCAGCATGGATTTCCTGTGGCACCATCAGTGCAATATCAGCATTCCTGATAACAGCCTAACACTCTCACAACTACGAATAACCGTCCCGCAGGAGAGGCCAAAAAATATTCAGTCTCGCTCATCAACACCATCCATATTCCTCCAAAGTGTGAAATGGAAACCATGGCAACATTGGAGGCAACCGCTAATCAACATCGATTATAGCTTCTGGAAGGGCAATCATCAATCAAGTCTGTAATTGTTGCCAGAGCAGTCGTGAAGCCTACAGGATCCAGATTTCCTGTTCATCTACTGAATTTCAGTGACCTACCATGCACCCTGCATGGAGGAACAAGAATTGCAGCAACTACATGAAAGCCAGGTGCACATTAGTGCAGTCACGCCAACAGAAACCTTTTCATTGGATCCAGTACAGGCCTACACCTCTTTGTGGTGAAAAGCGAACATTTTGAAGGATGCATCAGGATCAACTCTTCTTACTGAAGACCAGAGGGAAGCTTTCAAGTCACTAGTACTGCAGTATGCTAACATCTTTTTCTGTCATGAAGAAAATCTTGGTCGCACATCAAAACTTTGTCACAATATTGACGTGGGATCAGCACCACCTATTCACCATCATGTCCGATGTATTCCTCCAGCTCAGCACAGTGGCAGCGGAAGGTTTTCATGATTGGTCAGGCCATTTTTAATAATTAATAATAAACCTTTTGCCCCACCCACAATTCATTCAATTAAGCTGGAATATTTTAATTGTAATGAATATTTAATGAAGTCGGGCCGAAGATTGGCCAGGCCATGGCCTGGTTGGCCTGGCCTGACCGGTTCCGCCGCCCTGCAGCGAACACTGGTTAAAGATCTACTGGATGATATGTTGCACAAAGGAGTCCATGAGCATCTCCAATTGTCCTAGCACGGAAAAAGGATGGTTTAGTACGGTTCTGCATTGACTATTGTAAGGTAAATGAGGTAACTCGTAAGGATGCCTACCTCTTGCCATGGATCAGACACCCTTGAGATGCTGTCAGACTCCAAGATCTTTCTCCACATTGGACTTGGCAAGTGGCCATGGGCAGGTAGAGCTCACAGAGAATGATCAGCAAAAAACTGCTTCTGCACCACTGAAGGCCTGTATGAATTCAAAGTTATGCCTTTTGGCCTTTGTAACGCCCCTGCAAGTTTCCAGCGACTTATGATGATATAATTGTCTTTGGTTGAGCATTTACAGAACATCTCAGCAATTTAGGCTCTGTATTTTCTCACATTCGTGATGCAGGACTGAAGATCAGGCCTGACAAGTGTTTGTTCTTGAAAGAAAAAGTAAAGTATCTTGCCACATTGTCTCCAAAGATGGAATAGCTGCTGAGACAGCTACTGGGAAGATGTGGTCAACTCCAATAAGTACCAAGGAGGTACAACAGTTCTTGGGATTGGCAAACTACTATCGTGGACTTTGCAGAAATTGCTAAACCGCTGCATAAACTTACAGAACGAACCTCATCATTCTTGTAGACCACAGAATGTCAAGAAGTTCTTTGAAATCCTTTTTCACTTGCTGTCATCACCATTCATATTGAGCTACCCTGACTTTACCAAGCCATTCATTCTTGATACAGATGCCAGCAAGGATGGAATTGGTGGTGTGCTATCTCATTGGACAAGGATGGGAGAGTGCATGTGGTTGCATATGGTAGTCCATTTACTTACCAAGCCAGAACAAAACTACTGTGTCACCAGAAAGGAACTGCTTGCAGTGGTCACATTTGTGACACAGTTCCACACTTATCTGCTTGGGCACACGTTCACCCTATTTACAGATCATGGCCTGGCACTAACTTGGCTCTACAATATGAATAAGCCTGAAGGCCAAGTAGCCAGATGGTTGGAAAAGCTACAGAAGTATAATTTTGAAATTGTACATCGAAAGGGTTAAGGGACATAATGCTTATGAGACTACCTTGCCATCAGTGTGGTCTTAATGAGGAAGTCATACAGAAGGGAGGTTCATCGGTAGATGTTGTGTAACTATCTGGGTTTAGTGCTGAGGGAATACTAAACAAACAGAGGGAAGACCAGGATTTGAAGACAATTATTGAAGCAAAGATGATCCAGATTTGCACTCCTAACCTAAAGCCTAAGGCAGGACAAAGTGTGAAACAGAGGTGACTTTTGCAGTTGTGGGACCAATTACTACTCAGGAATGGGTTCCTCTATCGCAAATATAGTGACCGTAAACACCCTTCCAGTATCTTGTACCAGCTAGTAGTCCCTCCAAAACTACCGTCACAAATCCTTAAGGAGATACATGAAGGTATAATGGGGGGTAATTTGTGAGAGAAGACCCTACAGAAACTGAAGGGTAGGTTCTACTGGCCAGGACACTGGAAGTCTGTGCAGGAGTGATGTCATACCTGTCCTGCTTGTTCACAATGCAAGACACCCACACCGAAGAACAAGTTCCCCTCCAAAGTGTTACACCCATGCAGATGGTTGCCTTAGACATCCTTGGACCTCTTCCACACACTCTGGCTGGAAACAAATACAGCTTGGTGGCTGCAGACTACTTTATCAAATAGCGTATGTAATCCCCAACCAAGAAGCAACACCATTGCTCAGACGCTGTTAGATGGATGTTTTGCCATTTTGCTCTGCCTGAAAAACTTCATTCAGACCAGTGCAGACAATTTGAAGCAGAGTTGTGCCAGTCTCTACTGATTGAAAAGACAGCACCATACCACCCACAATCAGATGGCCTGGTGGAACGGTTTAATAGAACTCTACTAAACATGATCTCCACCTGCCCAATGGAACATCCTTCAGACTGGGATTTGTACTTGAGCAAGTTATGCCTGGCATACAACAGCAGTGTGCAGAGTACCAGAAGGTACTCCCCACTTTTTCTCATGTTTGGACGTGAAGCTCGACTACCCATTGACCTGATTTACAACCTTAATGGAAGCCAAAGACAAATCGTATTCCACATATGTGGATAAGCAGCGGGAACAGTTTGCTGAGAAGGTGCAACAGAACATCAGCCAACGCTACCAGTCTCAGCAATACAATCGTGTGATCCATGGCAAGCCTGTTGATAAAAGTGAACTGGTCTGGCTATTCTATCCCGCAATGAAAAGGGTCAATCACAAAAGTTCCACAGACCTTGGGGAGGACCATACAGCATCTGTGGCAAGCTGTCTGATGTCACTTACCATACTCAGCATACAGAGAACAATAAGTGAAAGGTTGTCCATTTTCACCTGCTGAAATGATGCCCTGAAAACATTCGGTTGCTGCCACGTAAACCTATTACAGGTGCATGCAAACCTCCACCACAGCTGGTTAGTCCCCCATCAGTAGGCTCATCATTGTAACTGCTTGAAGATGATGATGTTGATCAGGGTGTTGACAATCAGGCTCCAAATGGACATCCTCCTGCCACTCAACCCAATGGAGACCTCCTGATAGGTTTCAAAGTTGAATACATGGACTATTCTCAGTGGAGGGGGACATTGTAATGCAACTAACTCTAGTCAACACCTCAAGCATTAAGTGATCATATGATGGACCCTAGTCTAGAATGTTCTACATATTGAGTGTCTTTCTGTACACAGGTGTTTACTATTATGTTATACTATTAGTCTACTATGCACTGTGACCTGATGAATTTTCTTTACTGATACAGCCTATAACACATTTATGTACACATGCAGTATTCAACAATGCACAGCATTAGTGTGCATGTGTTGTGCAAATTGCTTGATGAGCTCAGGCTTGTTCCTGTTTTGTGATGTCATGATTCCTGTGTCTTTCACTTGGTAAGGTTCTTCTCTCAAATTCAGCTGCCTCAAATCTGCTACCCTGGCGTTCTTCTGCCTTGATGTTAGTACATCACCCCATTATTACAGTCCTCTGATCTTCACTGAAAGTAAAAGATCCTCTACACTGATTGCTTTCTCAGTTGCAGATCATCTAACCTGGCAAACACACCATCTGCAAATATCGTCCCAGCCTTCCAGCACTCACGTACAATGCTGTTTATTTTAAAAGTCAACCCTGAATGCATACACTTTGTGGAATGGGCACAACCAGCATAGAAGTTCTACTGAAAGTTTGCATATGTTATTTCAGTGTCAAACATATAAATGATGCTTGGTCCATAGCACTATACATGTGGTAATAATAGTAGAAAATAGCACTTTATTGTGAAAGTGGCAATTGCCATAAGATCAAATACAATACATCATATATGAATCACCACTGATGCGGCAAATCATGATTTTAGCGTGATTTTTTTCCACATGGTCATCTACAGAAGTCCAGAAGCTCATTGACGTGCCTAGAGCTGGCACAAAATGATAAAGGTCCTGCTCAACATGTGACCACTCACCAAACCAGTCCTAATACTGTTTACAACAGGAAATCCTTAGATCCTTTTGAGTGTTTTGTTGCAGCCAGTCAGTCATTTAAGAGTATGTTCTTGTACTGTTATATAGTGTGGTACATACAATTGTCATAACAGTCTGGTGATCGAAGGCATCCACACACTAACGGTGGTAACGGTCTTGTACAGTCCCTTCCCATAGTGTTGGTTCCAATTGATTAAATGGGCATTTTTGCAGAGGTATACAGAAATCACTGTAAGAATGCCCTAATTATGTTTAATGTTAATAATTATGGATCATTGATGAATACTAAACGTTTTAAGCATCAGAAAGGACTGAATTTTTGCAATCCTCGTTGCTCATGAATATCGTTGCTCATGAATTATTAATTTTTTGAGAGCATTCAATGACCATGTGATAAAAGAATCTACACTTGCCTATTTATACATCGGGCAATGAGGCAGCGCATTATCTTCCAAAGAGCAATGTAGAGCGAACCTAAACTGTATAATTATGAATACCTTAATTTTGATAATTACCACCACATCATAGAGTGTGGTATCTTGAGCTTGAATTTAATATTAGTAACCATTTTCCCAATTCACTTCATTTCCTTCATTTTCTCAATGTGACCAATGATAATGACATAATTTTGTAATCTAACTAGGCAAACTCCTTACATATTTTCTATATTAGGGAGCTGGTAACAACTTCAGGAGGAGGTTTGTGGACGAAAAATATAAATTACAGTTACTTCAGTCTGCAAAAGTGCAAATTTAATTATGAGGACTTTGCTTTAGTAGTACACCAACGAAATAGAGCCAACATTAATCAAGCACAAATTACTTCGATACAATCAACTGTATGTCAAATCATTGTTATGCTGAAGACTCTTATTACCACATGGTCTGGAATCAAACCTTGCATTAAAAATCCACCATCCTCATTGCACCTCCTTTGAACCTGTCTCTTACCTAAGAAACAAAGGCTTCATCAATTACAGTAACCCTCCTGATAATATTGAAGCTGTCAGTAATGCATTGCTATTCTCAAATTTGCAGAGACCATTAGCAACTGCATGAGTCCTTGTTTAGACTTCAATTGTTAGCACTTCATTAGAAAAACATCCCTTCCAATTCAAACTAACATAACAGTTGCATCGTACTAACCAATTTCTGTGTATCAGTGTATCACGGCACCTGATCAACAATGTGTTGCAAAGCAAGCGTGCATATAGAAGCTATACACCATCATAAATCTTATATGCATGTATAAGCAAGCCATTACATGTGTTCCCTCAACAACATTTCTCTAGAACTATGGAGTTCCAGTAAAGCATGATAGAAGCCTTTGTTTCTTAGGTAAGAGACAGGTTCAAAGGAGGTGCAATGAGGATGGTGGATTTTTAATGCAAGGTTTGATTCCAGACCATGTGGTAATAAGAGTCTTCAGCATAACAATGATTTGACATACAGTTGATTGTATCGAAGTAATTTGTGCTTGATTAAAGTTGGCTCTATTTCATTGGTGTACTACTAAAGCAAGGTCCTCATAATTAAATTTGCACTGTTTGCAGACAGAAGTAACTGTAATTTGTATTTTTCGTCCACAAACCTCCTCCTGAAGTTGTTACCAGCTCCCTAACATAGAAAATATGTAATGAGTTTGCCTAGTTAGATTACAACATTATGTCATTATCATTGGTCACATTGAGAAAATGAAGGAAATGAAGTGAATTGGGATAATGGTTACTAATAATATAAATTCATGTACAATCATCATCAAAATATTCAAGTGAATCAGAAATGCTTATTAAATTCTTTTTTATTTAACCACAAATTGCTTACTGGATCCACAAACAAAAATCATATTTTGATTCTGCGTATTATGAGGGACCTAAATTCTGTTTTCTGCAACATCATTGCTTGCTTTGTTACAATGTTGTAAGTTTTCTCCTTTTTATATGTGCTATTTTCATACAACTCTTGTCAACAATGTTATCTTGAACAAATCAAATCATTAAATAAAATATGAATTCTTGTTATCACCGCAATATAATAGATACAGATATTTAATAACATCTCTATTTCAAGATGGTGATATAAGTGAAGAGCCAGACACTGACAATTGCAATTGAAATCAGTTCATTTCTAATTGTTTTGTCTACAAATCTGCATGGTCATCAATGTGAGCTATATGCAGCATATGATTAGTTATGATAAATTATGCAAGTCTAATTATAGGTTCATCTTCACTGTTTTAAAAAAGTGGGCTACATAAAATTAGTATGAACTACTGATACCCAGAGTACACCAAATCTTTTTATAGCTTTTCATTTTTTTCTTCCTCAATTCTGTCACCCATAATAATAAGGCATTCTTTTATAAATCTTAGTAGAATACTGCCAGTGCTAGTGTAAACAATGCTAGGATTTCCATACATCTGTACTGTAATCACAGTTTTAAAAAGTTTGTAGTATAGTTTCCATTTGCTGGACACATTTTGTAGTCTATGGCAGAAATGCTAATTGGTTTTGTTTGAGCTGATAGGTAAGCTGTGAAACTGCTTTAGAATACTTGTCCACTAATGTACGGATGTGTTAATGGCCCAGGCCCAATTTCTTTTATACCATAATTACACAAGTTCCTTCCAGAGCATTAACAATGCACTACCTTTCATCTGTGGTTGGCATCTTCGGGAATTGCTTGTTCAGACCTACATGGTTAGCACAATTACATTACAGAACTACGTTAACCATTCACAGTGACTGTTAAGGTATTTGTACTGCATCCATAAACCACAAAAAATTTTCTTTCAAATTTTTTATTTATTTAAATAATATAATACATACATGTAATAAAACACAGAAACAATTAGCTGTATGGTAGAAGAATGACTTTAAAAGATAGAAGAATGACTTCTAAACTTGATCAAAGCATTCATATGGACAGAGGTATCATAGATTTGCTGACTGTCAGCTCAATAGAGGGAGGGAGGTGTCCTTGATTTGATTGTGCTCGTCTGATGCACTGTACGGATGATCGTAAGAGAGAAAAGGATAGATGGCAGCGAAGCCACCCCATGGTCTGACTGTATGATGTGCCCCGTTGTCAGCTAGCAGTGATGCCAAACGTTTGTAGGTAGTAGTGGCATGTTGCTCATGCCTCCAGTTGAGGAGAGGACAATTGGGGTGAATGATGCCGGCTCGACCTCACGGATTCGAAGCTCATATTCTCTCTTTTTAAGGTTTTCATGTTTTCGGTAGCAACTAGATAGTGTGGGAATGTGGTTGGAAGGGGCATAGAGATTGAAAACTCTGACATCAGAAAATGTTCGTTCAAATTGACCACCCCAGAAACCATCAGCCGCAATGTCTGATCAAGCACCATCTTCCGTGTTTGCTGACATAGCAGAGAATGTCTCTCCTGTGATGGGCTGGAGGTGTGGTTCAATGGAAACATTGTGACAGACTTCTGCCATGAGATTAGCTGTCAGATCTTGGATCTCATTGTGGCGAATAGATGGAAAGCCACCCAGCGGACAAGAGAGAGCATGCTTAACTGTGAAAGACTTTCCACATGTACAGGTGGAGGAGATAGCCAGCCATACCTAAGAGCGATAGCATCACAAAATGCACTTTTGTGTACGGTAAAGCCATTTTCATCAATAGATAGAGTTGTCAACCAGTTGGAGGCTCCCTTTTCTTGAGCTAGGTCCATTGACCATTGAGTCAGCTGGGAGCAGAGGTTGGAGGTGCTACCCTGGCTGTGTTTGCGTTTTGAGCTGTGAACTTACTTTTTGAACCTGCTGTTCAATTACCTCAGTGGAGTAGTCTGAATCATGCGACAGGATAAGGTTGTACAGAGGCTTGCACACTGATTTTGAGGCTGTGTATTCAGTATCAGAAGTATACTGCATCTACGAAGGATTACTCCAATGACATAGTGCAATGTGTTCCCAATTCTGATGAATATGGTGGAAGGCAAAGATTGCAGAGGTACTCTTTGATGTACCACCTGTTCTTCCAAGAATTCCATCAACTGTGCATATTGAAGAATGGTGATAGGGCATATCAGGTTGTTTACTCCAGACACACTGCGATTGCACTTCACCATTAATCTGGTAAACATGTATGTGTGCGCAAGTATGTTGTATGTGAATCATGATGTTCAAGGATGCAGCAGGGTGATAACAGGAAACTTGTTTATGTCAAAGCTTTCACAGTCAGAAGAGGGCACATATATGCACTGCAAATGAAACCACAAAACAAAAACTGTGTGTTACCGAGGATAGCAGTATGCACAACATATGCACAACAAGGTTTCAGGTTACAAGTAATTTGTTCTAGCCCACAGATTAGAAACTCATACATACTTTGTGTGTTATTCCACCTATTCACACAAGTTAACTGTGTTTAACACACATGTATCAGACGATCTGATCGCCTACTCTAATCTGCTAGTGCAAGGTTAGCAGACTGATCAGTGATACTGACAGAGGTGGAAATAATGGGCAGACATTTTCAGAGCAATTCTGCACTTTCTTCTTTGTGCTGCCTTTGTTTCCAACCAACTAGTCAGCAGGCTTTCCTTTTTAAAGCGCTACAAACTGTTAGGTGACACTAGCTGTGTTATTTCATCATAATTTGAATTTGCTGGCAGCTGTGAAATACAGCATTGAATGCAAGTCAGAATCAAACAGGGGTGGCTAGCTAACTACATTGACTATTTGTTTTGTTTAAGCTCCACTGTACTGTAACGAATGTACACTGACAGGCACACAAAAAATGTGCTGTTGAATAGATGTGTGTGTGTGTTTAAAGGGATTAAAGTAATGGCTGACCCAGTTTAGTCAGTGGTTGACCAAAAGTATTGTCATTCAGAAATGTTACTGGATCTCTGGTGTAATACATTAATCCATCACACAATGTACCATTAAACTCGGATTTATGAGAATGGAATCTTCATTTACTCTGGATCACACTTAAAAAAACCAAATTGGAAGTCATCATCATCTAACTTTGTAGGCTACCAAACATAGTGTTCTTTTTAATTTTTAAAAGCAGAGAGAGCTTAAAGTTAGCAGGGCATGAATGTAAGTGTGTGTGTGTGTGTGTGTGTGTGTGTGTGTGTGTGTGTGTGTGTGTGTGTGTTTAAAGTCTTTATAGAATATCAGTATTTTGAGTTTTAGTTTCCTAGTTAATAAATACAACAATACTATTTTTTAACAGTAGCTTAAGGCACAAATCAAGGGAGAGAAGAAATGGCTCAAGGTTGATTGAATATGGTTATGCTATTTACATGATCAACTGTATTCAAACACGACCTGATCTTTAAAAAAAACAAAGAGCAGTGGAATCTATTTAAAACTTAACAACTAGTTATCAAAGTTGCAGAGAAAATTAAAACACCGTTGCTTAGAGAATTTAATGACGACATTGCAGTGATACAAACCAAAGCAAATCATCTCTCAAGAATTCTGGTTCCAAGAAGTTATAAAAACAACTGCAAGGTTCAAAAAAATGAATTTCGTTATGATGAAAACTAATCATAATTATTATTCACGCGCAAGAACGCTTTCCTCACTGTTGCCAGAATAGCTTTTAAAGCCTGTATGATAATAATTAAGGCCCAGAATGGTTCATTTGCACGATTGCTTTCACAGACGGAATGAACACGATGACACTACTTCGTCTATCGACTGGTCAACTGTCATAGACGAGCCAAACTGACGCAGTCAAGAAGCCGACGCCGCTTGGGCAGACCTCATGAAAGTGATAGTATTCATGAACTATCGTGTTGCGTACATTTGTCAAAATAATGCAATACCGATTGCTGTAAGCATATGTATGTCACAGCAGCTCTTTAATATCATTGCTGGCGGATATTTCAACTGCTTTCCTCTAACCCCCCCCCCCCCCCCCACCCCCCCCCCTTTCTTTAACCCTATCACTGACAAGGGAAGCAAGAAAATTGCAGCTTCATTTATCGACTAACACTATCTTCTATAATTCTTTGCTACGCGCTGAAGTTTATCTCCAAATGCTATCTATAGTCCTGGACCATACTGAATCTGTAAAATAAAATTAATAGTCACGTGTGCTCATCAAAAGTCAACATCACATTTAATATAACATACTGAATTCTGGGTTTCTTTCACTTCAACCGCAGGGAATGTGTGTGAAGTGGATTATATTCACTTCTCCGAATCGCTCTGATTTCATTATACTGAATTAGTAACTCACCTCCTTTTTACAATATAATATCCAAACATGATATATATGCGGGAGTATTATATGTACATGTTACTTACACACTATATTGTCCCACAGAGTTGTGAAGTGAATTTATTATTGGGAAGTTACGTGAAACAGAACGAAATCGAAGTACTTACATTTGACTGTGTACCAAAATTACATATAAATAGCAATTGAGAAGGAAAAGTAGAGAAACTTACAGCCTATATATCAGTGTTCAATAGCGAATCAGTAGAAGAAAAATGATTTCACACATGCATGTTAGCAATTGCATGAGCGGAACTTACGGCCTGGAAAACGTTTGCAATAGACATGAAGGTTAAATATAATGCAGTGTGACGTGCAAGAAAAAAAAAGAAAGCATCAATTGGCACTTACCACCTATATTACAAAGGAAGAGAAAAATGTAATCTGATAATTAACACATGTTGCATACGTTGGGGAAAAAAACATACCCCCTTCACCGTTTAGTCGTATTCATTCATCAATACGAAAAGTGCTCGTAAATACAAAGTAAATCATGTTACACTGACTCTTACCCACTTGTGACCAATTACAACGCAGATCATTCACAAGTAATGTATGTAGATGGATAGAATTTTAAACCCCATGGAAGAAATACAAGTGCAAAAGTCGTAACTTACGCACTATTGAGAAGTTTGAGTTATGTTGGATAAAAAAAAATTGTTACAAGTTGTTAAACACTACAACGATGAATTAACTTACGCACTGATAAACCACATCCATTTATTTAGATGTGCATATGTACAAGAGAAGACAATATAAAATGGTAATGGTTTATCAGACAAGACTTACATTCTATTCATTGTCGGAAGCAACGTTAGCCATGGGAAATAATGACGAGGGCCGTTATGAAATTACGTGTATATGCGATGCATTCATTTAAAACTCACATCCTGTAAGTGGTCCATTTGGCGTTAAACGAAGGCACAAAATATGACGCAGCACGTTGGTTGATACTGAATATAAACCAAAGCGGGTTTTACTTACCGTCTTGGTTTAGAAGAAATAGACGGTGAAAAGAATTTTAATTAAGGTGTGGGGATATTGATTAAAATACTCACGCACTGCGAACATAATAAGATGGGGTGGAAGGGAACAGATTTGCACGTTTGCAAAATAACAATAACAAAAGAACTTACACACTGTGTTCATTGTGTGCATGAGTTTTCCGTAACGTTTTTAGGACGATGCGTGGTGGGAAAAGAATTGACAGCCATAAATCAGTTACACGATGCAGTTTAATGATCATGAATAGTGCGCGACCTACTTTCTTCATTGTCCAGCGACACATCATTAGCAAACAAAAGGGGAGTATATATATTGAGTGCTAGTATCACTTGGATGACTTTATAACTTACGAACTTATGCGCATGCAAAAAAAGAAATGAAAAGAAAAGAAACAGCGAGTTAAAAAAAAATCGTGCATGTACATAGTCTTCTATTTTAGAACTTACGAACTGGTTTGTAAACCAAAAAATAATTCGGCGTGATAAGAAATTATTGAATCTCATTTATTAGTGCTTCTCACAATCTGTATATACACCATAAGTCTTACGAACCGGCTGTGTAGGAATGTATCGGTGAGACATAATTGAATATACGCAGCAATACGACAGTTGGCAATACTTACAGGCTAAATAAATAGAATGTATAGATTTCCACAATACATCGTGTCATTTAGTACATAGAAACGCCGGCAGCAATTTGCACTTACGCATTTCTGTCATTGCATATGTATATGTGTATGTGTACAGAATCGAACGGTGGGTCAAGTTCCACTGAGTTTTATTTCAACTTACACTCTTTATTGTTCATAAACGCGATGTCAGGCCGCAAAAAGTTTTCGTTAGAGAAAAATGTTATTAATACTAAATACGTGTAAGGAACTATTAACGACAGCAAATAGAAACTTACCCAACACTATTACGTAAACAGTTGCCACATGCATCAAGTGTTTGCAATTCGTGCATGGATGAAAATAAATTTATATGTCGATTTTAAACGTGCATTTAGAATTAACTACGTACCGAAGCCGTCTTTGTGTACATGTCCATCAGAGCAGCACAGCAGCGTGTGGAATGATTTTATTATATGTCTGAGGTACGGAGTGCTATTCAGTGTTGCACTTACTCTCTGATGTTCAATACAACGCCCCCACCCCCCACAAAAAAAAACAATCCAGAATGAGCCAGTGTATGTGGATACAATTCTCAGTTATGACTTACGATCTGCATTCGTACACGCGCGTGTACATGTAGCATCCGCAATGCCGGGCAGTTTTGTGACGTTCGTTTTGATTGCAATGGCGTTATGGCACAAATATGGTAATTCACAATAATAAAAACAACAACAATAATAATAATAACAACAAAATTACATGAATGCAGCAACTTACGCAGTGTAACTCCTATTACGACCAAGCGAATGAGTGTGTAAGTCTCGGCGTGCAATTTCGATTAAACGTACTTACTCTTGCGTACTATGAAGTTGTCGCACATTCAGTAAATTAAAGAAATCGGTTTCTTAATAATATAAAGTAGCGCAATATAAACAAGTACTCACATCCTGTATCAGTGCCGATGAGATGACATCGAAATCAAATTATTCAAGTGCAAGTTATATTTTTTTAATTGCACGTTCACTTACACACTTATAGTGTTAAATTGTTTCGGCGTGGAATGGTCTAATGATTAAAACATGTCATTAAAATTAACACGGCGCGCTCAATTCCGTACTTGATTGTTATGTCACGCCGGTATAGAAAAGTGATGTCATCAGTAGTAATGACATCGTGAAAGGAACATAACAACAAATTGAACTTACCTCCTTCAGCATTTATTGCATGGATATAGCACGCGGTGGCACCCACATGCCAAATTGAAACTCATGACATCAACCTCGTACAGTTATGATATTTATATACTTACCCAACACTAATAATTTTTAGAAGCACGAAGAAATCGAGTACACACATGTTAATGACGGGGTCAACAAAGATTCTGTAATAAAACAGCACACAACGTAGTGTTGCACTGCATATTCTTACTCTAGTTCCATGTTTTGTGTACACGCCATGATTTAGCAGAAGGATCGATGGTGAGAAATAGCAATAACGACATCATGTTCACCAAGCGCAATGCTTACTGAGCATTAGCTGGATTTCCTGCATATGTAGACGACAATAAATCTATAAGCACCTAAACACTGAAGAGATTATCCCCACTAACTGATACCACCACGCGCATCATCTCATCGCGTGATTTAAACGTTGTCCGCCATCTTGGCGTACACAGTAAGTGTGCGCAATTTATCGTTTTTAATTACGTTTTGGATATCACAATAATTTAACTCATCGCACACGATCACCCTCAACATGTACAAAGAAACCATACTTCCTAACGTAACTGCTCTATACAACATACCAAATATTATGGCTTTGCCTTCGGCGTTGACTACGTACGATACATCTGCATGTATGGGTGAGTCCACCGGCAATACTCGGAGCCATATTAAGAACGGTTCTCAAAGTGGCGTACCTTTTTCGGCACCGTCCTCTGCAGAAGTCTGTAATAGAAATGTATCAAATGTGCCAATGCGGATCGCGCGGATATATGTCGCCGCAAGCAAAATGAATCGCACAATGATTGGTTATGATGCATTCATGCATGCATGCATGTCATCTGTTAGCTAATTCTTTTTTTTTGTTTTGTTACCGTGCTGGATAACGGCCGACATAATATAGTAAAACATAGTAATAGCATTCATATATACACATACATGTACAAGTGTTACGAGCTGCACTTACAACTGTATGGACGTGGACTTTATTTCGGCCTTCCACCGTGATGAGTAGCAGAGCTGCAAACAGAATCGATACTTTCCACATTGTAGAGAGTTTATAGAATTGCTCAGATGCTTTGTTCCTGGCACCGCTTTATTCATACTACGGTACGCCTAACTCCGCGGTTTGCGTTTATGGGTTATCATCTATCGCTTTACGTAATTGCGGTATCCGTCTCGGAACAACGACATGTTAACACCTGGGCAGGAAGCCAGGGTCGCGAGTCCTGTATCAACCGTAATCAACATCATTTTAGGCAGTCATGATGCAACTTAAACGGTTGTAATTTTTCGTACGTTGTACCAAAGTGTTAACTCTGTTGTTCTGACCTGGTACAGTCCCTGCTCAGTCATTGAGAATATTCACAGCTCGATCAATAAAGCGGTATACATTGGTAATTATCAAACTATTAGTGTTCTTTGAGGTTGCACTACACAAGGAGAGATGTTATCTCTTTACGTATATAGCTGGCACGGCAACCTTTATTACCATCACATTGCATATGCGGTTCTATCTACACTGTGGAGCATGCCATGAATTGCCAGTCAGGAGGTTTTCTGTCAATTCGACATCGACAATGAGATGCGAGACCTGACTTCTGCATTCCTCAGTGAGATATGTCACAGAACCTCCTTTGCAGCCGTTGCAGGTGAACACCTCAGATATACATGTAAGACTGCATGCCTATGGCAACGCGGTAACGCTACATGCATTCCTCACAATACTGCGAAATAGTTAATGAAACAATACACATGTAGTTGGTGCGTTGACCTTACAAAGAATTTCAATACGAACTGAAGCCATGTTACGTAAGATGGTATAATTAAAGTATCACACTGGTCCCTTGACCTCAACCATTACCTTATTTGATGCACACCAGGCATTACCCCACTCCAGGGAATGGTCGCTAATATGACTCTATTTCATGTATACTGGGCACACTGGTCATCTGGGTGCCTAATATTATCCTATTTGATGCACACCAGAACATGGCACACCAGGGGCTGGACACTAACATGGCAGGTCGCTAGCATGGCATACGGGTTATCTGATCACTACCAAATGGTATAATTGCCAGAATAGCTTTTAAAGCCTGTATGATAATATTTAAGGCCCAAAATGGTTCATTTCGCACGATTGCTTTCACAGACGGAATGAACACGATGACACTGCTTCGTCTATCGACTGGTCAACTGTTAATAGATGAGCCAAACCGACACAGACAAGAAGTTGACGCTTGAGAAGGCCTGATGAAAATGATGCTATTCATGAACTATAGTGTACGAACAACTATAATAGATGGCTTAGTTACCCCTGTATACGCTTCATTTTCTCTATGATCCATCAGCTGCGAATTTTCTCTGTATGACCGAGCAGTGACACCGGTACAGATTAACGCTTTCGCGGGCAATTCGCAATAGCGCACTACTGCGCCGCAGCTGCTATAAAGAATCGTCTAACCATTAACGTTTTTGGAGTCAAAAACAACAGGAAAAGTTTTATTCGCTCATCAAATTCGCAGGAGTTGTTTACAAAGAACGTTTTCCCGCAACACGGAAACGCTACATGTATTCCTCACAACGGCGAAACACTTAATGAACAAATATGCATGTATAGTTGGTGTGTTGACCTCAAATGTGGTCACAAAGAATTTGTATATTCTGACAATACGAGTTTACGTAAGGAGAGTATAATAAAGGTACTGGTCCTTTGACCTCAACCATTACCTTATTTGATGCACACCAGGCATTACCCCACTCCAAGTTAATATGACCCTATGTCATGCATACTGGGCACACTGGTCATCTGGGTGCCTAATATTATCCTATATGATGCACACCAGGGGCTGTTCACTAACATGGCACACCAGGAGCTGGTCACTAACATGGCAGGTCTCTTGCATCAGTGATCCTATTTGATGCACACATGGTATACGGGTTATCTGATCACTACCAAATGGCATAGTTGCCAGAATATAGCTTTTAAAGCCTGTATGATAATATTTAAGGCCCAGAATGGTTCATTTCGCACGATTGCTTTCACAGACGGAATGAACACGATGACACTGCTTCGTCTATCGACTGGTCAACTGTTAATAGATGAGCCAAACTGACACAGACAAGAAGTTGACGCTTGAGCAGGCCTGATGAAAATGATGCTATTCATGAACTATAGTGTACGAACAACTATAATAGATGGCTTAGTTACCCCTGTATACGCTTCATTTTCTCTATGATCCATCAGCTGCGAATTTTCTCTGTATGACCGAGCAGTGACACCGGTACAGATTAACGCTTTCGCGGGCAATTTGCAATAGAGCAATACTGCGCCGCAGCTGCTATAAAGAATCATCTAACCATTAACATTTTTGGAGTCAAAAACAACACATTGTTCAGAGGAAAAGTTTTATTTGCTCATCAAATTCGCAGGAGTTGTTTACAAAGAACGTTTTCCCGCAACACGGAAACGCTACATGTATTCCTCACAATACTGCCAACGCCCGCGAAACACTTCATGAAGAAATATGCACGTAGTTGGTGTGTTGACCTCAAATGTATCCACAATACAATTTGTGTACCACTTCTGACAATACGAACTAAAGCCATGTTTAAGTAATATTAAGGTATCAAGTCCTCTGACCTCAACCATTTTCTTATTTGATGCACACCAGGCATACTCGTCACTACCCCACACCAGGGGATTGGTCGCTAATATGACCCTATTTGATTCAAACTGGGCACACTGCCGGTCATCTGGGAGCCTAATTAATATGATCTGATTTGATGCACACCAGGGGCTGGTCACTAATATGGCAGGTCGCTAGCATGATCCTATTCGATCTGAGACTTTTCAGATATCTATTCATAGATAGTATAGTAAGTACTCCTGCGAATTTGATGAGCAAATAAAACTTTTCCTCTGAACAATGTGTTGTTTTTGACTCCAAAAACGTTAATGGTTAGATGATTCTTTACTTACTATACTATCTATGATCTATTTCAACAAATCTTGCTTAGCCAACATATAGGTCAACCATGTATAATAGATGCACAAGACTGTAGACAAGTTATGCAATAGTCTTTATGCACTGTTCTAAAGATCAGCTGCACCATCCACAGGAATTTCCCTTTTTCAACAGGAGGAAGTCACAGTGGACGATTCCAGGGTAAGGAAAAAACCTATTGAGGGGAAGGAGAGGGTATTATACCTTATCATGTACATTGTTAATGGGGGAGGTTCTCAGTGGCAACAAAATAGGCACGAGTGTGCACCCGCACGCACAACATACAATTGGTGTCTTGCCTTGCAAAGAAGAGCTGATCCATAACAGCACAGGTATCAGAGAGAGAGAGAGAGAGAGAGAGAGAGAGAGAGAGAGAGAGAGAGAGAGAGAGAGAGAGAGAGAGAGAAAGAGAGAGAGGAAAGAAGAATTGTGAGAGGGATTTCTTTCCTCCACACAATATCAGGGCTCATTTCAGGCCAATTAAGTTTTGTTGTGTAGAATACATTTAGGAATATAGTATTAGTGGTCAAGTGTGACAATGCTTGGAGTCCATTGCACAAAAACTGTTGAATGACCACTAACATTCCACATCTCCTCAACTTCCCCAACCCTTCCCCCCCCCCCCTCCGGCCCCATGATGCAAGTTGCACAGTACAGTACCTCGTGCGTGCTCAGTAAAGTTGTGCTCATTGGAAGTATTCGCAAATGTCTAAAAACCCACAAGGTCCCTCTGTGTTTGCCAGACCCAGGGGACTCGACATGTCAGCTCATGATTAGTTATGTGTTGGTAACGGGGCGTAATCACACCGATTCACACCGCGCGGCATGCGAAATATCGTCTAGTTTTTCTACGTTTGATGTATGATACAAAAAAATAGGCCTACATAATTCAGTACACTTTCACGCTAGTCAGCCACGCTTATTTGCGCTTAGTTGGGCGTGGCCCAACCCCCGCGTTGTCGGAAACGCGAAGGTCGGGCCACGCCCAACTAGGTGTACTTCCGACCCAGCCCCACATGGCGTAAGCGATTAACGCTGACGTGTAGCACAGCGATAATCGCTTACGTCATGTGTGGCTGGGTACGAGGCCGCCCACCATCATATATCGGAAGTTTCGCTAGAAACTTCCATACATGTATGAACTAACTTACCACTGTGTCAAGCCAAGTGCATGTACATGTGTGTTAATTTGGCCTGTCTACTAAAGGTTTTGGCATGGCGTGGTGCGAAGTCTGAACAAAGGTGCAATGCTGCCTGTCATGGATATCCATGACAGGCAGCATTACACCCTTTTTCAGACTTCGCAACATCCTTGGACAGAGCCAGTGGTCCTGAAGCAGATGGCATATGCCATCTGCTTCAGGACCACTGGCTCTGTCCAAGGATGTTGAATGGGAAAATCGAGGTAAACATTTAATGAAATCTTTTTAGTAATTTAGTAACCGTCACTGGCTGTGTACTTTATACTTGGAACCAACCAAATGGTTATGGGTTGTTGTGTACAAGGATGTACTCTGGTTGTGCATGGTGTACAGGGGGATACCTGTTAGGAATATGTGTGGCTATTCCCTTTTTTATGCTCTTAAAGGGATATTCCCTCTTCCCTCCTGCAAGGTGTTGCTGTCAAAACTTCTCTTCAAGAACAAAGTTGGTGGATGTGGTGGCACATAATGATGAAAGTGAATGATGGTGTGTGGTTATAGTTCTGAAGTGGATGTGAAGATTGTTCTGGTGATAGGGTGGAGGTGGGTGAAGATAATGATGGTCGCCATATGTGGAGATTGTTCAGTGGTAGTGGGTGGAGTTTGTGATGGTTGTCAGTTGTGGAGTTAGTTATTGTTGTCAGGTGGAGTTAGTGATAGCTGTCAGCTGTGGAGATGGAGGTCCTGGAGTTAGTGATGGAGATTGTTAAGTAAAACAAACTTTGGTGCGGTGGTGGGTGGAGTCAGTGATTATGTCTTTAGGTCACATGTGTTTAGTTGTGAAGATGTGAGGGATGAGACTAGATTTGATTGGAGGAGTTATATAACACCTACTGGACTGGGTTTGATAATAAAAAGAGTTAAAGACAAGGAGATCAACTACATGTATTTCTAGAAAGCACTCTTCTTTGCGCACATTTAATGTATTGTACTGATACATGTTGTTTTTTTTTAAAGTTGACATTGCCTTCACATGTACTATGAATGAATAACTATAAAATGTATTAATGTAAAAACTCAAGGGGTGGTGGATGAGGAGCTCATGGTAGCAGAGGTAATGAAGCAGCTCGTGACAGCAGAGATTATGGAGGAGCTCGTGGTAGCAGAGGTGATGGAGGAGTTCGTGGTAGCAGAGGTGATGGAGGAGCTAGTAGCAGGGTGATGGAGGAGCTCATGTAGCAGAGGTGATGGAGGAGCTCGTGGTAGCAGAGGTGGACGAGGTGCACGCGGATGAAGCGGAGTTGGAGGCCAAGGAGCTGGCCATTGAGACTTTTACTCTGAAACTATTAATGTGCTTTATTATTATTATTATTAAATTTTGTGTTAACTAATTAACCGTGTAATGGATGTAGTCTCGTTCCCAGACTCTCGTAGGTGCTCTAAAAACTATAATGTTGCACCATGAGTCTGGGGATGAGTGGGGTTAGCTAGCCATAAACTTGAAAAATCGATTACACTTTTTTTCATGTCGAAATAATCGATTGTGATTTTGAAAAAAAGGTTGCACACCCTATATAAAGCCAGTAGACAACACACAAATATTTTGTCGCTAAAAACATCGGGTATCTAAAATCAACTTGTGTGGATATATATTATACGTCTTGTATTCTTAAATGCTATGTATAATATAGTGATGTAATGTGTGCAACAAATGCCAACATCCTCACTTGTGTAGTATGCAGCTTAGTTTCAATATCCTCAGATGTAAGCAAACAACTGCCACCACCATAGCTTTCATTTGCTCATACTTCTGCATCTGAGATCTGGTAGTGCTTAGACACAGCACATGCACTATAAATGCAAATGGGTGGCAGATTGCAACAGTTGTATACTGAAGCATGAAGAGGTGTTGTTTCTGAGAGGTCAGGTCTGTGCAGCTTCATCAGAATTACCTCTGCTGAAAAAAAAACGGGGGGGGGGGGGGGGAGGTTTGGATATTTTACACAATTGTATATCTACAAAACCAAACGTGTCTCAGTAAGGGGAAAAGTACAAGGTTACAACCATTAAGGCAGGTGAAGTACATTTTTGGAAGGATCAAGACTATGCACCACAACCTCTTCACCTTCTTTTGTGATGTCTATCCACTCTCTGTAGGACAACATATGGCCATGAGGCATAGAAGTAGAACACCCCTACACCCTAGTCTGTACAGCCCGCTCTGGTTCCCATTCGTGTGTCTCCTAAGCTTCTTCCTCTGCTGGACATCGCGGTCGCTGGGAGAGGCGCTTCGATACGTCCATCTCATGCACCCACTAATAGGTTCTTTTTTTTTTTTTTTTAATGCCGTGTTCTAGTTTGTAAATCACTCGTAAATTTAACAATTAATATATCAAGGTCAGTGATTTCAAGCCGCGTGAGTTAGTGGATTTCTCGACCCCCTAAGTGACCCCAGCAGTGAGATAGGCGTGGCTAATGGAGGCGGGGTTGGAAAAAGTGTTGAACAGGGTGTGACGTCAAGAAAGTGGAAGTTTGGATGTCTCCATGGGAACTCCGAGCATCAAGGGATGCTGCAGAGACTTGTGAATGCGAAGCCAGATCATGGTTTACAGTCCAAGCCTGCCAGTGTACATGTAAGTTATTGGCCAAATTCTTACAGGGTGTTGCTTCACTGTGCATCTTGTGGTAATACATTTTGAATGCATTATTTGATTTTGTGGTATTGATTGCTTTTTACGTTCGACCAACCTTTCCACTAAACATTATAGCACATGTTTACATAGTGTAATTTCTGTAGGTGCAGTATGTCATGCTGACAGACATGTGCAGCACTCATCAAAGCCTCCTGGAAGGTTAATTCATTATAATTCTCTTTTTGCTCATCGTTGTGTCTAGCTGAATAAGACAATCCATTTTGACGTATGTGGAGGAGGGGGGGGGGCAGGAGTTACAATGTACACACTGTGTTTAGGCCGTCATGGCAACATTTCACCACACTTATGTCATCCTGATTTGAATACTACTATCTAAAAGTGGAACCTGTCTAAGGCGATCACAAAAATAAATGGCCAGGTGGCTGCCCAACTAAAAACCCTGCATACAAGCGGTCACATGCTTCATAACATGCTTTGACAAAGGTCCTGTATATCCATTGCACATGGCATTTAACACCTTTTAGTAATGGAGAATGTTTTGCTGGTGAAAGGGGAGCCTGGAACCATACAAGATGAATTTGCAGTGCCAGTGATTTGCTAGTGATTTCAAGACGGAGATGTTGTTAGACATTTACTTTGAAGTAGTGCTAAAAAAGTATTCTTCTACCTGAAACAGTGATGTTAGATTCTGCGAAATCACAGCAAAGAGGTGTGAGTGGGGTGTTGGACAGGGTAGAAATACCATTACAAACTTTGTATTAAAATTATTGCAGTAAAAAAGGTAGTTAGTTTTTATTTAATATGATCTTGACCATCTCTGCTTGTACCATGTGTGCCTTCATTGCACTCTTGGAGCTTTGGACGGCCTAGTAGAGCGACGGCAGGGCAACCCCACCCCTCCACTGCTTGCACTGGAGTCAGGCACAATCGGAGGTTCCGACATTCTTGCCGGAGGTACAACAGGAGGTTCCAACCTTCTTGCCAGAGCAGACATGGGAGTCCCTCTGTGATGGCAACTGATTCGTACTTAAGCTGACTTGGCTCGGTTCTGTCTCTACCCTCCTCCCTTACAAGTGTACTGTTTGTTGTTGTAGATGTCTGTTGTGCCAATGGCTGACTTCTGTGTTGACTGTGCTCAATTCCATTCCTGTTGTCCTCATCCCTCACATGTGTTTTTCCCACAGGTTTATAACTGGTACTTGACTGAATTGGACCGGAACTACTCAGTGCACCTACTGGAACCTCTGCCTCCACCAGCATTTGATGTGTAGATAGTATACAACGTTTCAGATGATCCACATGCACCGTTCTCTTATGACCATCTGATAAAATAAGTTGATAACACATGGCCCTGCTGTGATTTCACCTTGTACCCATTTGTACTCAGCTGAAGGTCCAAAGTCCCTGACCCACACTATATCACCAAGGCAAATGCACGGGGCTTGTCTATCATAAGCTGAGACTTCTACCTAATATGCTCTGTTATATTGGGTAGTACCATTGATAAATGTGTATGTGGTGCTTGACCAAAAATCACTTCAGCAGGTGTTCGCTTAGTTACCATGTGAGGGACATTGTGATACGTTCTGAGGAAGTCTGACAGGGCACAATGGAAAATTATAAATCCTTTGTGTGCTTGTACAACCACTGTTTCACATTCATGTCCATGTCTCAGCCAACCCATTGGTTGCTGGGTGGTATGGGGCCGATGTGAAATGCAATATCTGATTCTTTTTTAGGAATGCAGCAAATTCTGCACTTGAAAATTGTGGACCATTATTCGAGACAAGGATTCTTGGAAATCCATGCATTGCAAAAATTTCCTGAAGTACTTCAAGTGTTCGCTGCACGGTTGTTGTTGACATTTCCCGAGCTTCTGGCCATTTGCTATAAGCATCCACTAAAGCAAAAAAAAATTAGTTCCCTTGTATTCCCCATAATCTTTATGAGCTCTGTCCCATGGGGAACTAGGATATTGCCACCGGTGATGTGGAGCTGCGACATAGACAATACCATATGCATGTTACATTTTTCACAACTGGCTACCAACTTCTCTATGTCTTGGTCTAAGTTGGGCCACCATATATAGCTCCAAGCTAATTCTTTCATTCGAACCACTCCTAGACGCCCCCCATGTAGTTCTTCCAACAACAGAGACTGTAAGTAGATGGAATGACACAACCATCATGACAACTAAATATAAGTTCTTCCCGCCTTCTATAGAATGGATCTCTGACTTGACTAGGCTAACTCCACTGACCATGTAGCATGGATTGCAACACTGCTGCTAGTATCTTGTCTCTCGAATAGCCTTAGCAATGTGAAGTGCTGTGGCTGGTTATGTACAAGACTCAATCGCTAGAATGTCTATCCTCTTATCGTCATGCAGACATGTTGGCAAAGGCAGCCTAGACATACAGTCAGCACAATGAATTTCTGATACTCATGCGGTACTGGTATGCGCTTTAAATCAGTGTCCACCTCTGAACTCTGGCTGCAGCTAGGGAAGGAATGCCTTCAGCATGTCTGAACAGCTTGCACAGTGGTTTGTGGTCTGTTAACAACTTTCCCATACAAGTATTGATGGAATTTCTTGACTGCAAAAATTATTGCCAAGGCCTCTTTCTCTGTCTGTGCATACTTGGATTCAGCTAATCATTTTTGCTTCCTTCACTACTACATCATAAACTTTGCTCCATTTCCTTACATAAAAGTTGGTACAGTGGATGTAACACTGTTGCCAATTGAAGAAGGAACTTTGCATTGTATGACATCAGCCCTAGGAAAAATTTTAATTCCCTTTTTTGGTATTGGTGCTTCCAGAGCGTCTTGTTATTCTCTCCTCCATGGGTCCTCCATGGGTCTTATAAATTTGGTGAAATGCTGTGCCCTAAAACCTCCACAGTACGTTGAAAAAAATGACATTTAGATAGATTGACTCTATGATGGAGGCTTGTTATGTCCTTTGCTAAGGCCAAGATGAAAGCATATGTTTCTACATGCAGATGCATTCAATGAATGATCCTAACCAATCCTAAGCTTCTATTCAGTACAGCAGGGCGTCTTACCCCTAAAACCTCTTATCCATCAAATCATCCCAAATGGTCATCGATAGGGTTCCAGGTTCACATACATATAAAAGCGGTTCGTGGGTGCAGCACTCCAGTCACCTTGATTTTGTGACTGCTGCGACTCCTCCCCCCCCCCCCCCCCCCCCCCCCCCCCCCCGTTAGCTGATGGGTTGCTAGTTGGCCAGGTGGCTATGAAGGGCAGCACCAGGTGGCAGGTCTCGGATCTCAGCTCCTGGATGGCCCAAACCACTCTTGAGCTGAGGGAGTACCAACACATCATCTGCCAGCTCTTCACAGCCTACCCGACGGCAGCGGCCCTGAGGCATGACAAGCTCTTTCAGCAGGCCACAGCTATGGACAAGCTGCACACACCACTCTACTACGCTCTAACATTGAGCACAAATTACACCACCCTGACAAGGCCTGGGTTACCTGGGTGCTTGACAGCATTGACAATGGTGTATCTATTGAATACACTGGCTCTGTTTCTCTCTTGAAATCATGCAACCTATCCACAGCATACACACATCCAGACGTAGTAGACGCTGAACTTGGGAAGGAGATTACTCAAGAAAGAAGGTTTTTCAGTTCACTATTTCTCTGTCGATGATGCTGTAGCCTTGCTCTCCCAGTATGATCAGATTGCACTGATGGCAAAGATTGACCCGAAAGCTGCCTTCCACCAGATTTTAGTATGAGCTGTGGACTGGGTGCACCTGGAGATCTTGTCAGTTTTACACGGACAAATGTCTCCCATTTGGCCTCCGTTCAGCCCCTCCTCTCTTCAACAACTACGCCAATGCACTCCACTGGTTCATGGCTAGCAACTGTGGAGCCAAGCTGCTGCACTAGCTGATGACTTGCTCCTGGTTGGCTCTCCCGGCAAGGATACCTGTCAGGAGGCCATGTACGGGATGCTGCTGCAGTTAGGCATCCCTGAGAAGCTGGAGGGATCCACCACAACCCTAACCTTCCTGGGCATAGTGATAGTGCTCAACACATCAGCACTACCCCCCCCCCCCCCCCCCCCCCCCCCCCACCCCCCTGACAGCTGGAGGAGCTGACAGGGCTGACCAGGTCTTGGCTATCCAAGCACAAGGCCACCAAGGGGAACTACTCTTGTTACGCTCTCCTTTGCAGCCACGGTGGTGCCAGTAGGGAAGCTCTTCTTCCACCACCTGAGACCTTGTCCACCACTGTCAGGTAGCTCCACCATGCACCACATCAGCCTTAATGCTGAGGCAAGAGCTGACTTTATGTGGTGGGACTATTTCCCTCCTTCCTGGAATGGTGTTGCCATGTTTTTAGAGCCTGACTAGACTGAAGCAGACTCTCTCCAGCTCTTCACCGATGCCTTGGGCTCCCTGGGCTTTGGCACCTACTTCAATGGTGGTTGTTTTCAGGGTGACTGGCAGCCACACCAATATCTCCCATTCCGTTCCACACAGTGGCAGGAACAGTTCTCCATTGTGGCTGCTGCTAACACATGGGGTCACCTCTGGTCTGGGCTATGCATCCACTTCCGTTGTGACAACCTCCTCATTATCGAGCCCTGGTCAAGGCAGTCCACGAAAAAACCTGACCTCATGCAAGAACAGGGGTAAGTTATTGGCACCTGCAATACAATTCAATCTGCCAGGTAAGTGTGAGGCTGTGCTGGGCTGCCACAAAGAACCGGGTTCGGAGCAATTCAGTTGGTGATGGTAGAGTGTCCATCTGGGTGGCAAGAGTAAAGAACTTAGACCAATGATTTATATTCCTTAATTTAAATGTTATGCAAAAAGTAATCTGATCTTATCATACATATAGCGGTACCATCTAATGTGGCAAATCATGATGAGTAAATCATGCACTAACTTGTCTATGTGTGTATCTCAATAGCAATACCAGATGTTGTTGGTGATAATCCTCACTGAGCAAAACACATCAAATTAAAGTTGTGCAGGTTGTTGCTTGCATCTCCATATACACCCTTGCATAAAACACAAGAGCAAATCCATATATATGCATGGCACTGCTAGATCATGACCTCCAAGCCCATCATTACATCATACATTGCCATGCAGCTAAAGTTTATCATTAAGGAACCAGACTCCTAGTGGAGAAGTAACTGCACAAACTGGGCTTGCTTTACTCCATCTCTCTGCCTGGCGTGCCGAACCATATGTGCACTTCCAAGTTCAGATTGATTCATAATTCTGAATTATAAATTCACCATCTGAACGGACAGCATTGGTAGGGATCATTATACTGAACTATTTACTGTTGACTGCCACAAACCAATTATGATGAACTGTCAATTTCCATTTTCATCATTAATGCATAGATCATGCAAACAACCTACCATTAATTAACCATTTATTGAGCTCGATTTGGAGGGTCAAGGATTTTATTTTCATTCATGACCTTGTTGAAGATTATTTGCACAACATGTAAAAGAATTTGTTACTATGCTAGTTAATCCTGTAATTCAGGTATTTATGTCATTTCACTGTTTGCTGATTCTCCATGGAATTGCAGGTACCTTATGCAGTGTTTAATTATGTTGTTGTCTGGATAAGAGACTCAGTCATAGAGGGAGGGAGGGAGGGAGGGAGGAGTGAGTGAGGGAAGGAGGGAGGGAGCAAGTAGGGAGTTAATATTCCAAAAAGAAAGGTAATACCGTCGTATGTAGATAATAATTGTGAATAATTATTGTATTTGCAAGTTTTCATGCAAATAGCTTCGCACTGCAGTACGTACACATGCCATACAGCATAGCATGTACATTACTGACAATATAAGTGTAGTAGCAATCATCTTATACACTGGTACCCATCAACACTCAAGTGACAGCTGGAACCAATTCACATAAATGTACATTGTATTACAATGCGAACTTACAGAAAAAGTGCACAAAACACATAAAGAGAAAATACAACATTGTCAGATTCATGTGCCCTTGGGAGGTGAAATAAAATCAAGCAGTGCACCAGACTGTTCATAATGGTTCCCACTGGAGCCACAATCGTCAGGGATCACCCCAAAGTGCCCACTCGTGGACACATGGGTGTGGTCCCCATTCTGGAGACATTGTTTGATGAGGTGCAGACTAATGCAAGAGCTTCTTACAGCAGCATCCACAATCAGGCCCGGCACATTGCTGACTGCAAGCTACGGAACGTGAAAAGATGTGATTCACAATATTCCTAGACTTGCAATTACAGTTTAATGCGAGAACAAGCATGGAATGTCAGATTGAAATGAGAAAGGGATATAGAGTATACTGACAGGGATATAGGGTATACTGACAGGGATATAGGGTATACTGACAGGGATATAGGGTATACTGACAGGGATATAGGGTATACTGACAGGGATATAGGGTATACTGACAGGGATATAGGGTATACTGACAGGGATATAGGGTATACTGACAGGGAATGAAGACTACTGTGGCTTAAAAATAATGATATGTAAAGACAAAGCTATAAGAAACGTGTGATGATGCAATTTCTAAAATAGTAGAAAGGTGAAATGAACACAAGTACACCAAGGCCAATGTGAAACTGAGTTCATGCTGTGTACTGGAGAATACTAGCTAACATCCAAATAAATTCAATGGAGTGACTCTGGTGACTCTGTGGCTGTTTGTAGTACTCTGTGGCTGTTTGTAGTACTCGGGTGGGGGGGGGGGGGGGGGGGGGGGGGGGGGGGGGTGTAAACATAGGTTGTGTAAAGAGGGGGTGCATTGGAAGGGTGAGGAATGTAACAACTCCTGTTTGTGGGCTACTCATTTGATATTGGTATCTCTAGCATTGAACTTACACAGATCACATATGTCATTAACGTTCTTGTAGGGTCTCCTTGAAACGATTCTAATTGAATCCCTGATCCAGCAACAATCTGAAGCAGTCATGGACAAGGTTTGAGGGGGCAGGCAGTTGGGGGTGGGTTGGGGAAAGGGACAGGGACATATTCGCATGAGGACACTGTAACCTACCACCACAATCCATCTCAAGTACATGTACTCACCTCAGCTCGGATTGCATCAGGACGTGGCGGGGTACATTGGATGGTCGATGGAGACTGACGCGCGAACCATCTTTCCATCCTGGTAGAGAGAATTCACCCACATCCACAACACACACACACACACACACACACACACACACACACACACACACACACACACACACACACACACACACACACACACACACACATGCATCTAGGTAAATGAACATCAGCAGTGGGGAGGCAGACGACACGCAGGCAGTGCAACGTGCAGCACACTGCAATGCCTTACTCATGTGCAGCCTAGCAAATTCACAAACATGCATACATGCAAATGACTCACATGCATACTTGAGTGAAAGTAGTACATCATGTCATACTTCTTCTTGAAGATGCACCACGTGGGTTCATGACACCTGTACACTGAATAAGCCTTTTTATACACATCCAAGCAAATGACACATACCTAATAGATCTTGCTGTGTCTCAGAGCAAGTGCCAAAGACTTCCACAATTCGAATATCCTGTAGACAAAACATGGACACAAAACTTGGATACACTTAGACATTTATCAACACCCCATCTCCCACATCATTAGATCACACAACACTCCCACACATAATGAGGACCCACATGAACTGTTTTATGAACAGCATGTACCCTCTCAAATGACCATGAATCAAATTACTCTCCCTATCTCACACAAAAGCAGTTCCTCCTCTTCCTTCTCAACACATGCAAGCAAATGAGCATATTCTGCATAACATATGAATACATAACATATGCACATGCAAACACCTCCTACCACAAGGGAATCATTCCACTTGGGATAATGTTGAAAATTGCTTGTAAATTCTGCAACCGTTTCCAGTGGGTAGTCAAGAACCGTGCGAAACAGATAGCTGCAGAGGTTTAAACACAATCACAATGGCTAAACCTACAGACTCTGGATGACTTTACCTGTGCAGCTCACAGTCATCTGTTGGTCTGGTCATCACAACAATCCCCTTTTCCTCCCCTAGGTACCTGATTTGTTTCAAGCATTGTACACATTACATAGCAACAAATTACCTGTTAACTTGGACTAACATATACATGTACGCTGTAGCACACACATCAGATTATCGAAAATAACAAAATTCAAAACTGTTGCACTACCAGTTAATGTCTGGTACTGCAGCAACACATTGTGTCTACACATTTCGATGCCAATGCTAGAGGTTGTTACAAGCTTGCACTTACTTCCAGAGTGTGTCAGGTGTAAATCCATCACACTTTTGGCCGTACAGAGGATCAACGTATGAAGCACAGTGCACCTTCAATGAAAAAAAAAAAAGAGGAAAAAGTGTACTCACCAACAAAGATGAACTATATTACCATTTCAGATGTGGCCCTTTCCATGCAGAGAAACAAAAACTATCCAGTCCCTTGGCCCCTTCAGGGAAGGTTTTAACAGTTATATTTCAGAGACCAGTTCGCTGTACGAGATGCATGCAAGAGACAGGTACATGTGCATGCTTCATGAATGCATGAGCAGATAGATTGTACATGTAAACGGAGCACGCATATATATACAGTCTACCCACATAGATACACATACACACTTCCCAAAGAACAGTAAGCTCAACTTGAACTAGTCAAAATGAAGCCTTGACACATTCTTCTGGCATGCAAGACCACTACTCCATTGTAACAGTGACTAAATTGATTTTTTTTCTTCATACATTCTAGTCATTAGAGCTTTATGAACAGCAATGCCCCCCTTAACAATAATGAGCACATGTATTATATCATGTGTTATAACATCATACCTGGTAACCTTACAAATGCTAACTACACAACAGCCATCTCATCTCATTCATGTCTGAAGATCTGAAGCTTCAGTGTTCACTCACAATAGGAAATTAAGTTAACACTTATCTTTCCTATCAGATTGCGGGGTGCCATCATTCAGGGGCTGCTTCTCCGCATAGTAGTATATTATCTCTGGTCTAACATGATTCATGTTTTTCGGTTGCATAAACCACATAAGCGTTTTCTTCTGTTTTGAATTATCAGAGATAATATTTATATATTATCTCTGGAATTATACTTTTGTGATCACACTGCAGTTCTGGCAATTTTCCCATGCGGGAGATTTGAAGGGAAGGAGCAGAGACGGGAGGAGATTGGAAGGGCGGGGGGGGGGGGGGGGGGGTACGAGCTGTACAGCGATAAAGGCCTACTGTGATCTCAAATCGGTGTTTAGGGCACTATCAACCGATGCAGTACAAGTACAGAAGCTTTTGCTCTCGGAGCCTCGACTTACTTGGCCTAGCAACTCAGCGGCCAGCATTTTGCCGAGGGTGTTCCAATCCATCGCCCCGTCCACTTCTACAGGTACGCGCGATGAGTAGCCATATAAAGAACACATTTCGTAAATTGGGGAACTTACTGCGGGGCAGGTCCATCCTTTGTTTGATTTTCTTCGTTTCCATAGTTGCCTATCTGCTTGGCAATTGTGTACATGTACTGCACATGTACTGCACATGGCAGCAATTAATAGGTGTTGATCAACAACCGCCGAAAACAGCTCCGGATATTACTTGCGCATCATTACCCACGACAGTTTGAGCGGTGTACACACATAAAACATACATGCATAAATAGGTCCTGTACATGAGACAACTATACACAACAATACAAACTGACGACGCAATTGCACAATTCAATGGCCACTACATATAATGACTGTGTCCTTCATCAGCGTCTCCAGACTCGACATGGCAACACCTCCCTTCCTTTTCATACAGACAACAGGCCTGTGCAGCATAAAACCATCACACCAGCACAAACTACTGCCAACCAGTCATATCCCCTGACTCTGTCAATGTCCTCGAGCTCTGCGTCTTCATCGACATCTTTGACGAGCACATGTCTGGCCCTTTCTCTTGATGCACGCCTTCTACTCTGGTGAATACGATGAGAGGCTCGGCGTCTTCGTAGTGGTCATCACTGCACTCTCTCAATTGAGGGGTTAGGTTCATTTGCTGCACCCTGTCCTCCTCCTCCTCCTCTAGCTGGCCACCTACACCCAGGCCACACCCATTACTGCTCCTACTCTGTGGCTCGATGAAACGGATGGACAGGGGTATGTTCTTTAGCGCCATGTTCACTAAGATCGAAGGCATTCTTTCAACCATGACCTACATTACATGTATGACGGCTATAAAGATACAGTCCAAAATGACACTTGCATTTGGTTTGCTTATCATAACTTTGTACTACTCTTGCCAATTTAGAGGATGAAATGACCCATGTGTACATTATGTACATACCCCCATGTGTACATTATGTACATAACCCCATCTATACAGTATACCAGAAGTGTACAAATATCGTGGATCGTGACAACATTGATACATGTAGTTTCCCCCATTTGGTTAGTTATTAGCTGCATACACTTACTGTGTAAAAACAAGAATCCGATTAAATTACATGCAATTTCAGCTGCATTAATGCACTTAAATTATAGGCACCAAATGTTAACCCATGGAGGTGAGATGTAGCCACATATGGGAGGTCTGACAGCAACACTCACACTGAAAGAATAGCTGACCAATGTTCTAGACTGGTCATTTCTGTATGGTTCCAGTACCATACCTGTTCCTGTAAGGAACTATACAGACCATTCAATGAGGGTCGTGCACTGACACATAGATATTAAATAGGACACTGATGTGTACCTTTCCTCTGGTTACACCCTCCACTGCGGGGTAGTTGATGTGGTCAACAGACCTTACAGTTCTGACAAACTTCCCCTCCTACAGGAGACAAGCAGCAATGAAACAATGCCAAGTAACGAGAGAGGTGCAGGTCACACACATGATGAGCTGAATGAACAAAGTAGACAAAGTCCATTTTGGATTTTCTGAAGCATCGTTCTAACTCGTAGCGTCTATACACTGTTAAACAATAGCATGAAATGGGCACTGACAAGAGCAGACACACCTATTGCATCATGACGAAATTCAGAACCATTCAGTATCTCTACGTATCTGATGTCCTTACAGCAAGAAGGGAGAGAGATAGGAGGGGGATTGAAGCAAACATACCATTATCACCAAACTCATATACATAGTACTTACATACATTATTAATATTATATGCACCATGTCAATAATGCACATATCATACAGCACAGAAAAATCTTACTGCCCCAGTAACTTGACCACTTAATTAATGTCCTGTAATAACATATTAATTATGTTCTACATCCTTTGAGCGTTCTTTAGAACAAGAATGTTACATGCACCTGTCACTCCTCTCTGCAGACACACACACGTGCAATCCTACTGTCAAAAGTCTGTCCCACTGATAGGTTGACTCAATATGGTCCAGGTACACCGCAAGCTCTTCAAACGGCCAGTTCAGAACTGTTCGGCCCATGTAGCTAAGGAAGAACTCCCCCTAATGCCTGTACTGCTTGACGTACAGAAAGAGATGTACCTATATATTCCTGGGTCCCTTGTTCTCTTCTTCAGTACAACGACATCATGCTCCTCACAGACGTATCTAAGGGGCGTGGCACAATGAAGCAACAACCAACCACCATAAGTGAATGTATAACCATTAACTGTATGAATGCATGAATGTATAGAAGGATTGTGCAGCATTGTATACTGTAAACAAACACAATTTTAAATGCAGTTTGAACTTAATGGTTGGTGGTATGATGAAGTTAAATGAAATACAACAGCTAAGAGATCTGAAATTGGTTGTACACTGAAAACCTTGACAAGCAATAGTATGGGACATAGCCTTACATCTATAAGGCTATGCCACAATTGCAACAGTACAGCACTCAATGTGTGTGACACATATCCACATGACTCTATGTAGCTCTAGACACAAAAGATACAGGTCTAAGAGATGACCATGCCATGTCATTTGAATTGTGGGCTGGTGAGTAGGTGTTCCACATTCTTATTGCGTAGACAATACATCTACATGTACACGCATAGCATTAGATGGATGTAAAGTCACTTGACCCAAGAGATGAAAGCTATACACTGTACGGTGTTGTAGCATGACACTAGTGTTGTTAAGACAATGCTGCTTTGTGCAGTGCGGCCACCTGTGTACTCAGCGAGCGTGTTTACACAGGATATGCCCGTGGCATGTGATGGGTGGGGGCGCGCTCCATGTGATAGCGGCGTACAATAAACCTGTGTACTGTGTGCTTATTGTGCACTAATGTGTGTACTCCGGGTTACACTGGTTAGACTACCAAACACAACTCACTCCCAATCTGTCCGTGGTTTGAGTTGACCATCCCGGTGTCCATAGTGTGGGTCTACATATGATACCTCAACAACCTAGGGCAAGAAATGAAACTCATACATGAGCACTGACGCCCAGTGCCTGGTAGCTTTTGTGCCTTCCTTACAAGCCAACAGCTTATGGTCCCAAAGACGACATGTGAAATCTATGATTGTCCGTGCAGTATGTGACACAGGTGGTGACATAATGCCCTCTCTTGAGTGGTGGCACTTTATGAAATGCTACAACAGCTGGCATTTTAAATGTTAGTATAATATAATCCACTCCTTTCGGACAAAAATGTTGTCACATTAGGAGATCTCAACATACAGAAATGCAACCAATCTCTTAGAGGAATACAGTGGTTGGACATCCACCGATAGGTAATGCGTGTCTGTTGGTTCCAGTGGTTACATAGGAATGTTACAGAAAACATATATGGAACTTGTCAGTAATGCTCGCACAGCATGCCCCGCCAATCCTACAAGCTTGAACATTTATCATGGGTTCAGATAGCACTAAGGTTATGCTTTATAGCAACTAGTATGTCTATCGCCATCAATTAGCAGTGGTCTCCACATTTGGATGTGTTCTGTTGCCCATACTCATGACGATATTGCTATGTGCATAGGATTTTGAAGAAACGAAGGACTAAGCCTACTACCAATAAATGAAATTTTAACTTAGAAAGAAAATTATCTTATGTAGATCACTCATCAGTTGTTTTTGGTATTGATTCCTCCAGACATGATTAAACTGACAGAACAAATGGCAGTTGCCTTTATCTGTCTCATTTCATTATTATTATGCCCCTTCATCTCACATCTGCTAGGGCAAGTACACCTACTTCAGTGAGCATAATCCCAGCTCAGTGGGAACGGTCTAAGCCTGGTTAGCTTTATAAGCTCCACGAGACATCTGCTAGAAATGTGTTTCGATTATCAGATCAAATTCTTTCTTTGTGGGTCCTACAGTGCACATGCTGATCAACATAGACCACACAGCATTTGTCAACAGAACACACCCAGACTGGAGTGAAGTAAGCACACTACAGTAGAGTACTCTATCACACTCTAAAGGTATCAGGGTGGTCCCCCCCACATTCTAAATGAGTCCCTCCATCCACATAGCATCTATTTTGCTGCTAAAAAGAAAGGCTGTACTCTCGACTCTCTGCTGATCTCGCATCTTATCATCTCCCATCACACATGCACAACTACCTTCCACCATACAATGCAGGTCACATCCCCTCACCTGTCCAAGAATATCGGCTGTCAGCAGTGTACCAAGAGTCTTCCAGTCTACCTCACCATTCCTTCCTGCAAACAAGTGTTTGAACGTTTTAGCACACCCTGAGGTTGTTCATAATGTGAGGGATTGGCACCATCAGCATTTGATTGTTCGGAGAGACACACATGCACACACACACACACACACACACACACACACACACAAACACCACACACAACACAGAACACACACAGAACACACACACACACAGCACAACACACACAGAGACACACACACACAGAGACACACACACACAGAGACACACACACATGCACAGCACAGACACACACATACACACATATAGATGCTTCGTACTGTGCTGCACATTACACATAGCACGAGCGTTCGCAACAGCAGTGTTGTACAAAACTGTAGTGTATAAGTGCGCGGGTGATGGTGTTACATGTAGGTGGGGAAAATGTTGCATGTAAACACGACGAGATCAGCTTTAATTAGCTCACTAACGTTCGTACGATCATATTACACTGATAGCTGTTACCAAGCGCATTACGTAAAAAAAGTTTTCTCCCGACCACACCTGCATGTCCGCGGTATTTGTTATCTCAAATTGAGTGGAGGTTATGAAACCATCATGGGTACCGTCCATCAATGCTTCGAGAGATGGTGGCGCGTGCGTTAAGTAACTTACTGCGAGGGATGTCTGGGGAGTACTCTGCAGTTGCCATCGCATCGTATATCACCGAATGCTGGTCAATAAATTAAAGGTTAGTGAGCCAAATGACGTCATTTGTATTGCTGCATAACACTAATAGCTCAAGCGCGACGTAGACACTTAGCAGCGCAGCCAACTCTGAAATAGAACTCAAAAGTCTATTCCAGTGTCACGTAACATAATTGACAAAATGCACAACGTTCAGCCAGAGATAATTATCTCTTGGTTCAGCTAATGTCACATTTTAAACGACTTGTGACGGTAAGATAATTGCGGTGCATTACAATGATAGTTAAGGAAATCAACTCCCTTTTTCTGTATCTATGATACATTGGCTTATGCTTAATTTATGCACCAGCAGTAGGGGACATATTCTTAAGCAAGCAGGTCATTCTGGTGCATAAATTATCACCCCTACTGTATTAACGACAAAACCCGCATCGCGATTTCCACGCAACATTTGAATTGAATAATGAATTTGAAATTTCGTTTTTATGTTGAAATAATATAATTGAGACGATGGTAAAATGATAATAATTCAAATCGATTCGTAGTTGTTTATGATAACAGAGCGGTCTACGATAAGTAGAATTCTGGTGGTTGGGTTTTAAAGCCTTTGTACTGTTATATGTAACTCCAATTTCTCATAGGTCTTGGGATGTAACTCTCACATATATGCTGCTCATAAATACGGAAATATTCCCTGTACTACTGCGTAATAGTGCAGTGGGAGACCACGCATAATTATTAATAATTTGGGTAATCTGATGGCGTCACCACATGGACTGAAGATGGAGGAACCCAAATCTTCAACCATATCTACTGCAGTGAGTTTAAACGTTAGATGCATTGTAGCATACTACTATAAAACACAACATTCTGGTGTGTCGATAGAGCGTTAGTGCAGAGATACATGTAACACTCTCAGGATCGTTCGCGCATGCAGTACGCGGGAGCAGCAGGGTTGGAATAAGAGTGAAAGTGGTCTAGAGCTAATAATCGTCATCGTACATGCCCATAGACACCATGCACTTGTGTATACGCTACTGAACATGTGTGTTACATATGATTCTCTTGTCAAGACAGATGATGGTGCCCATCCCATTGGAAGAGGCTCACGGCTGCCTGACACAGCTGCATCTCAACTTCAGAAGCGAATGAGTTGAGAGAAGAGGGGAACAAGTTTTTGAAGAAAAGAACTTCAAAGGAGCCATTAGGAAGTACCATAATGCCCTCCTCTATACTAGAGCCATGACAAATAAGATGAGCGAATTTGGATTTCTGAACACATCACAGCGAGCTACTGCAGCAGAGGAGGAGTCTGCTAAGAAACTCACAACTGCTTTGTCCAATAACCTATCAGGTTGTTTGAGCATGGTGTGGTATGTGTGAGTACTTATGTATATAAACAAGTTACTAAGTACAAATAGGGTAAGAGTGTGGGCTGTACTCAACATGTGTTGATCAGCAGTTCAGAAGCACTTCGTACAGATGTGTACAAGTACATGTTATTTTATGCCATCACTTTCAGCTGTTTTCATAATTCATATTGCGTTTGTTTGAGAGAGCGTTTAAAAAATTGATTTCATTGTTAGTCTTTTTATATGATAATGTATGGTAGTAATGTTGCCTTTCTTTGTAATTTAAATATAAATATACTACTGTGGTTTTATGTGATGCAACTGTGCTGCTCATCTATGTTTGTAAATTTTGCACTACGTGCATAAACTACTAAACTATATCCCCCAAATATTGTGGGTAAGTGAATGATGATTGCATAGATATATTAGCTGTACAATTGGTGTGTCAAGTTTTAAACAGTGAGAGACAAGGATTATTATGTTTTACATGCCCAACAAGGATGGTATACCTCTCTTTGGTTCAGCAGCATGTTAATGATGTAAGCAATTTAGGTAACATCACTGAATGCATACATGAGGTAGGTCAAGTGACCTGTCCATAAGTAAGAAATGGTAACAGAGCGCACAACCACCCGATCAACCAAACATGACGTGTGTTCATATAGCAATTGGCATACTCAGCCTTGCCAGCAGGCCCTTGGCATTTGACCCCACAATTATGAAGTTGAGGGGACCATATCTGTAGATAGTGCCTTAGGTTTGGTTTCTGATGTTCTGATGACTAGAGTCTCTTGTGCCTCGTTACCTCAAGTTCCACCGGTGTCAGTCATCAGAGGCCATACCTCTAGCCTAGGGCAAAACATATGGCAAAGGCCAAGAAGCCAGTCCTCCACAAGTACTTATGTGTCTGCTAGACGTGTGTGGTGAAGGTCGCCACTATAAGCTCTAGCCGAGCACTTGTGCCCTGCATTATGGCCATTATATCTGGATAACAACACCACTGGTTTTACTTGATAAAGCATGGGTCCAGGGTGCAGGTCTTGCACAAAGCACATCTGGAGGAGGAAAGAGTAGTGCCACTGAGGTGAACTGAGGTGTCCAAGCCAACTACCAGCGATTGGGATCCAGATGGCGACCTAGATATAGGGGAAGGTGCATTATAGGGACAAGACACTGCACAGCAAGGCGGCCTGCTTTAAACACTTGTTGTCATCCATTGTCGACGATTATAACTCGTGACCAGGATAGAGTTGAATCAATACATAGCAAAACCCAAGAATAGCCTTCATCGGTACGTTATGCAACAAACACCAAAACTTTAGTGCATTTGGCGTTCTAAATTATCAACTTTATACACAAAAAGAACAGGGACGTGCTATAAAACTGAAATTCTCAAATTATGCTTAACAGACACTATATAACTATGTGTTTTAAAGAAATCATGATAGTTACCTCTTTTGGCTCAAGAGGCATCTAAATACAGGATCTCACCTCCTGGTGGTGCTACACCTCAGTTTATATCTGTTGTATCTACATGTTTAGTGTGTATCAGAAGTTTCCACATGTATGTGTATCACTGTATGACAGTACAAAATGTGCATAATAAATGCATGTATTTATATCCATTTTATAGAGTAGCTGAATGCATTCTATTGCATGCTATTAGAGGTATCACTTTTATATTTCATTTCATTACAGCTTGCTTTATGAAAACTGAAGAGTGGGAAAAGGCTGCCACTCATGCTAAAAATGTATGATTTGTTTGATGCTTGTTGGTGTTGAACGCTACGGGCATTTGCCACTGCATTTGTACAATTATATGAGCTTGTTGGTGTTTTCAAAACATGAAATAAGTATAACAATATCTACTCTTGGCTAGTGGTGTATTATGTAACTCAACTACACTTGTACATCTGTATGATTATAGCGATGGTTTAGGGGGAAGTAGATGAGGTTGTCCAAAGGAAAGGGAAAGGTTTGGATCTTTAAATACCGCGCATTCCAGCCTTACCTCTCACTTTGTCCACACTAAAATGCAATGTAATTGTCTGATTTTGGAAATGATGAGTGTCTTTGTTGTAGGTATTATCTGCTGAGCCCAACAATCCGAAGGCATGTTTAGGAGAGGGACTGCAAATATACACCTGCGCAGGTATGAAGAAGCTGAGATGGATCTTAATAGAGCAGAAGAACTTAGTCCAACAGGTACACAGATCTATCCATGTGCAGGAAATACATGTATGTACAATTACGTTTTGTAGGCTATTGTAGTAAGGTGGTCATTAGGTACACCCGCTACTTCCACACATACTGTATGACTGATTATGATGCAGTCATTTAGTGTGACAACTGAACTTCATAAAACAAATGGAGAATTGCTGACGCACAAAGAACAACTTTGCATACATATACCGGTATGCATGTAGAATATTACATGTACATGTGTGATTGCTGCATAAAGTGTATACAATAATGCCACTACTGATACAATATAAGCGGCACAACATGCATGTACATCATGCCGTGCAGTCATCATACTCCTTTCCTTCAAAATCCTAAACGGTCGATCCGGTTGACTCATAGGCATGAGATGAATCCTTGCGCCGACATATTAATTAAGTGGGAGGGTACTGTACTCTCTCCCACACCCCTTCTGAAATGCCACACCCTTTTCCCAGACCAATTCATATTGGGATTGGGAAAATGCATAGCTTTTCAGAGAGGGTGTGGGAGGGGATAGCGTCTCGCTTAAACTAGGTGAAGCAACCCAATAAGCTTTTGAAGTTTGGATGTTAAAAGGCCAGGAAAACAATGGATTCAATTTATTAATCATTGATACTTCAAACATCTGATCGCAAATGTTCTGATAATGTCAAATTTCATTTGCATGTTGCGATTTCAGATCGAATTACTGATTATGTACTACATACAATGCACATGGAAACAAGTACTGGGACTTACTAAGTTATAGACAGTATGCATACCCTAACTTTAACCTAAATAATGACATTCTGTGTTCATTAGTAAATCTATCCGTGTAAATCTGGTTAAGCCTTATTTAGCTGGTATATGTACTTTGTAAGAAGTTTTTCACTCTTCTCATGACAGAAAATGACTGGTTGTCACTCAATGCATTTGTTGCAGGCAGCATGCTTGTGTGAAGGATGTTTGTTTACGATACAAAACGATCGTAGATTTTCTTGCAAGGCACATGTAGCTCTACATGTGCCTTGCAAGAAAATCTACGATGGAAGTATTTAGTCTAAAAAGGTTACCTCTAGGTAACCTTTTTAGACTAAATATTTCCAGCTGCGCTCTCAGATCGTTTCAGCAAAGTTATTTTGCATATAGTTGATTGCTTCATTTTAAAAGCAGGGGGGATACAAGGCTTTTATGGATTACATTATTGAGGCAGCCTTAAATAGTTTGGATATAGCAAGATCTGTTGCTTGAAAGTATTGTTCGCGATAGTGATCCTAAATGGTAAGCGATGCAGGCTCTTGATTCCATGTGTTGTGAACACAACAGTTATTCATTATTATTTATGTTCTTACATTGCATGTGCTGATTGACTTAGGATGTTGGTCTGGCACCTGCGTGGAAGCAATCGTGGTAAATCGCGATTTGTCACAGTAGGGGGTGATTGCTATAAGGGATAATATTACAGACGAATTGCCTCTACCGCAGAAAATCTTGGTTTTATCACGATTTTCCACAATTATTCCCACACGGGTAGCCTCTGGGTCTGCCAGGCCAGTTCTATCGATGCTGCATATATATGTGCCACAGATCTGCAAGCTCTTGCCCTGCATTAGGATTACAGTGGGTTGTAGGATGGGCCATGTGGTCCCAAAAAAAGTAAGCAGGATCCTACACAATCTAAAGGTGCCCTGCTTCGTTGGAAATGAATCAGCCCTGAGTTGTTGATATGTGTACAAGTTCTAGATGGTACCCAAAAGATCTTGCATCTAATTTTGTGCTGTGATATGGCTATCTGCGTACATTTACAATGTATGGTACAAATGAAAAGCTTTATAAAAAGCTTGCATATTTTTTTTCTTCTCTTTCAGACGTTGGTATCAAAAAGCAGTTACAGCTACTCCACCGAAAACAAAAAGAGTATGAACAAGATGAGAAGAAGTTGTATTCCTCTATGTTTAGAAATTGATCAGTCCATTTTATATCTGGAACTGCATAATTATTACAAGGGGACTAGCACATTATTTATAACATTTTGATTGCTCAGCATTCTTCTTTTCTTGCCAATGACTCTTATGTAAAGCTGTTGTATTTCACTCCACCTTTCACAACTCAAACACTGAAGCACAAAATCAAGTATTTGCATGCCTTTTTACTCAATTGTAAGCATACATGTGCTGGTTGAAAAGAGTGAAGAGATTGTGCTGTGTGGCTACTAGTCACAAAGCATGCATCTGATATAATTGTGTAGCAGTGATGTAATCCACTTACTGTCTACGAATAGCCTCAACATGAAAAGGAACTAATTTAAGTAAGTTAAGGGTTGGTTCTGTGCTGTGTATTTTCTGTACCATCTTTTTTCTTTGAACTGTAACCTGTTACACTTCCTCTAGTATGCACAGTCAACTGAATCAGGAGGCCATGCTGTGCAATATGTATTTAGGCCCCATTTTTTAATTTCTCATTCCCCTTCACCCTCCCCACTTCTGGCAGAGTGTGAAAATCTTCCACACATATTAATAAATATAACTATTCTTGCATTTGTAGGAACTGCTTGGCCATGGCCACTATACTTTTCTGAGTAAAAATGTAAATGATTTTAATAATGTATTAAACCTAATGCAATTATTGTACAGTGTATGAAAGCACACATCTATCAAGTACTGGTCAACCAGAGATTGTATTCCAACCTTTTCTTCGTTACTTGTGTAGACCAGGATTCCGCCAATGTATTGTTGCAGGTAATGCAAGTAAATTTAGCATGCCACTAGCTTAATTATGTACTGTATGCCAAACATCACTATGGTAATCCTCCAATGGTGAACATTATTAAAGATACTGATTCAGATAGTTGTTGGAAGACCATTGAAGCTAATTTTTGAGCACTCGCCTCTGCACAATGTGAAGCATACCACAAGCTATCAGTGTAATCCAGGCAAGGCCACTTCGTTAAACTATGATGGCTGGAAATGTGTAACTTTTATCCAAACCTTCAGTTTGGAAACAAAACATTCAAGGTTAATTAGCATAACAGGTAAGCTGCCTGTAATTCCAGTACTTGTTGAAACAGCAGTGTTCTCTAAAAATACTTCTCAACTTATAATTTTAGCAAGTCAAGGTTTGCCTTTTTTAGAGGGCATGGAGGTCAAGAAAGTAATTCAAATGTTATTCTGTACTTGAAACTGAGAGGTGAGGATGATTCCTGACATACAAAATAAATTATTGAATATCATGGCTCTACATATGCTTTGTCAGGTGGTTGAATTGATTTGCTTGGCTCCTTTTCTTGGTCTTGAAAAATGGGCAATAGGTTGACTGTATTTGATGCATGGATACCAAATTAGAATCTCGTCACTCTACAATGGCTATAGAGAAAAACTCATCTCATTTGCAATAGGGTGAGATAGGTATGTTCTATAGCAGTATACACTTGCAGAGTGCTAAAATGCCAAAGAAATTCAAAACGTTATGTTATTATATTGCACTTTGGGAACTGGAAGAGGAAAGTGAAGATCATACTTAGCTGATATTGTGCATCATGACCTAGTAACACTTGCCTGTTGAAATTCCCGTATGCAATGTGTGTAAGCCTATGATATACATGTATGTTTCTTGGTTTGAAATTTTCGGAATGTAAGTGTTAAAAGACTATAAAGCTATAACCATTAGAAAATCAACGTCATCGATCGCAATACTGCCCTACTTAATTGTGTGTTATAGGATTTGATTGCGCGTAGATAGCACCAGCTGGATAGCACACGAGTTCGCGGCATATTCATGCGCATGCGTACGATGCAATTGCAGTCATGTGATGGCTTCAAAATCAGTATGAAGAGCTTTTTATTCAATACACTGGGTCTAGTTATATGTACCCTACTGACCGGCGCCCGTTCTCAAGGCAGGGTTCCTCCGTTGGGTGGCGACCGAATTTACAAGCCAATTTCATCCAAAATAAATTCAATCACAATGGTTTCGTGGTCAACCACACTTGCTCCGGTACGTACTACTCGAGCTACACACAGCAGATGATCCGGGCCGATTGCACCGTTGTTGACCTGAGTTCCAACAACCACAGCCAACCATCTCCCTTGACCAGCTCAGTTAGTATTAGTTTGCTCGATTTCACGAAGAGTCCCCCGCTCAACACCGTGTTGGAGCTGACAAACCTGGCCAACGGATCGACCTGTGCTACTTACGAAGCCAGTTGGCTGCCTCCCTTTTCGCAAACTTTTCTTAGAGACGTGAATGCCATTTATGCTGGAGACGAAGTAACAGCCGAGTACGGTCTTGCGAGAAGTGGACCTTTGAGATCGCTCAATTACCTGGCCCTATTTTTACGTTTTACTTCGATTCATTTGCAAATTTGGTGCGCTACGACTTCTATGTACTTGGCGACCCTGTGCAAGGGAATGTGGGTGTGACGAACAAGTTCTACAATGTCTTGACCGGTGACAAGACACTGCTCCCACCAACTCTCTTCGATGGCTCCGGAAAATGCCCACACGAGAGTTCCGCGGGCCACCCAGCAAGCTCACTGTCTATGAAACTACGGTAACTTGTGTTTGCGAAACTTTATTGATGGTCAGAAGTTGTATTCGACGCTTGTATCCATAGAAAGTATGTACATATATTGTAAATGACAGTGCGAAGTACTCGCAATTGCTATAATCCACGTTCACTTATGCTCATTTGGAGATGTAGCTGATTCGCGAGGCCTATAAAATAAATTACACGCACATATAACTAAATTGCTATGTTTTGCTCATTCAGGAGTAGGGTAGCGTAGGTAGTGATCGCCACCTGCGATAACGTCAGGAGTGTTCGCCACCTGTTTATTCTACAGAGCAACGTTACTTGCGTAAAACTGTGTATGGCACTAACAAAAGGAGCCTATTAGGGTTGTTTTAAACTGATATAGAAAGATCCAAACTTATTATTTTGTTTTTATGAGCTATTAAAAGTGGGGGTGGCGACTACTCCCCCCTGGCGAATATACCTGACGCTACCCTATGCAATATTATATGTTCTCAGCTGTATAACCGGCCATGGCAATTAATGGTAGTATACAAAGGAAGGACGTGCATTTTAGGGTCCTATAGGCGTGCTAAATACAGTATAGGTCTTTACATACCACCCCCCAAAAACTCTTCTTGGAGGCAATAGAACGAGAACTACAAAAGAACGCGAGCCTGCATGGAGGCAAACGGTTTCAAATAATACATCACTATAATGAAATACTGCTATTGTACATGTACAACACAACTGAGAAATACAGATATATATATATGCAAGCCATCGTCGTGTGCAGGTTCTATGCGCATGCACGCGGTTTCTCTCCTAGAGACTAAACTACTTTCACCATGTCCCTCGAGTGCTCGTACATCCGCTGGCCAATGAATACAATTATTAAGTTTGTAAACAGCATGTAAATGAATAAGATATTGGTCACATAACACGGGGGAGGTTGCCTTTTTGTCAATCGTGCAATATGGCCTTCGCAACTGACTTCCCTCACAGTAAGTGCAACAACCTCCATTTGAAACACTGACGGAGTGTGAGGAAATGAAACACTATAAGGCTACTGAGGTGGGAGGGGAAGAGAGATGCAGTGAGCTAGAGAAAAGTCCATATGCAATCCCTTTGCGTAATATACATATACCTCTTTGAATGGCAATCGCTTTATCTACTCAGAGTCCGATGGTGAGGTGGATTGGCACACCCTTGGCAACATTTTAACCGGAGAACTTCTCGGACAAGTGGGTTGCATGTTCTTTATGCATGTATAGCATCATTTGGGCTCAAACTCCATATGCCGATGATATACGAGTAAAGATGAGTTAGGATGCGTGCCATATGCCACGTTACGGCATAATGGCACCGAACGGTACTTTCAAATGTCGTTGAAACAGTTACAACCGATCAGACTGGCAAAACCAATTGCATCTAGACTAAGATGTGTCATGTATTTTCAAGCAAGGAATGGTCCTAGCTTCCAAAAATGCGGGATCAATTTGGTTTTGAAAAATAATAATAATAAAAATGTCCCCTTGTGACCAATCGTTTGTTTCTTGGGGGGGGGGGGGGGGGGGGGGGGGGGGCGGCCACATTCCGCAGGTCAGGCGTAACTAATGATCGTCTCAACGGACTTATTTTTAGATTAGAATACAGGTCATATTTACAGGGCGTCATGACCAGTTGTGGGGGGGGGGGGGGGGGGGGGGTGAACATGTTTTGCAAGGCCCTTTTTTATCGAAAAGGAAAAAATTGGTCTACATAGACTGGATTATAAAATGATCACTCCCCCAACAGATGAATTAGGCTTCATCATGCGAGCCTACCTCTCACTTGTTCGCGCGAATTGCTTTAACCATCGCGATTACACTTCTCAAACGTTATGACAGAGCCTCGAAAACCATTGAGCGCTTAACTGAGATTGCATTACGTTAGGTATTAGTTGCCTGTGCAAAATCTATCAGTGTATGTCAACAAAGCGTTAGATCCTACATGCGTACTGCATGAATGTAGCTTTAAAACTAACTGCATATTCAGGTCAGTTAACTAATCCAAATCATGATTCCTCATGTTTCAGATGCTGTCAATTTCAAACATTTTAATTTTGTGCATGGGATTTTGGAATTGAGAGCTGATTCGCTAAGAAATGAATTTTATTTTGCGACTACCAGTATTTCACCAATTGTTCAAATCATTACAGCCATTTCTAGCGGAGTGGCACGAGCTGCTGGCGCACGTTTACAAACACATCCTGCAAGGCAATCATTCCGATGACCAATTTAAGTTCATATATTCTTCAAACTGTTCCTTTGGTTTTACTTTTTAATTAATTGGATTTACTTCACGCTAACAGAATATAGGATAGTCGTCAAGGGCAGTGATATTACATATATGGCGTAAATACATGTATAGAGTATTCATATTCATATCAGTACGGAAATTACAATTGTTCAAGCTGATTATTGTGCCACAGGTTCATTGCGCCTCTTTTCTGGATCCATTGTATGGACCAAAGAGACAGAAGACTATGCTACCAGAGACAAGCTGGGAGTGAGTACATGCAGGCTACTGTATATTTTGCAACTCATATTGAAAAATATTTCATGCTGAGCATAGCTAGTGGCTTACAAGATGCCACTCACTTTTTTGCTGCAAGCCAGACGTCAGTATTACCATTTTAGTTGACATATATGCTAGGAATCATTTACAGTTGACTGCGAAATGCCAATGAATTGAGTGCGTATACGGTTGTGGTGCACGTGTGTACGGACTTGTTTCTGTTCCACGTGCATGTGTATCTGCAATCACCTGGTAGATGATTGCAACTAAATCGTGTGTTAATTCAATACATTCTATATCTATTAAGGTACGTTGGAATGAAGCATAAAGTTACTATCCTCAAGAAAGTGGAGGGTACTTCCCCAAATAGGTAATTAACTTATGAATACCTACATGTTGTGTTCAGTCTTTAGGCCAGATATTGGTTCTCATTAATATTCAAACCTGCTCAGTTTTATGGGTCGTGGTGTTGTCAACTGGCCTGTAAGAAACGTTGCTCAACTGTTGGCTGACGATATGAAACAGATGTGTAACTGGGAGAAGTACCTTGCTGTAAGAATAATTATTCCTTAACATAATATTCTATGTAGGACCAGATTTAATTAAGCTGTCTAACCATACTTGCACGCTAGCTAGTTATGTTCCTGATGGATTTCCAACTCTGTTTCTTATTATAGGATGTCAGGTGTATTGCACAGCTGTCTGAAGACAAAGTGACTTCATAGGTGATTATGATTGCACACATTTCATACTTCATTCAGTCATCTTGCAGTGTACAGATGCTACCATGCCACCGTGTGCCTTGTGAATTCGAAAGCAGACTTGGTTTATTATTCAAGAGTAAAATATAATGTAATGATTCAAACAAATCTGTTGCTGCCTTTAAAAGCTTTATTTCCTATAGGATGAAAAAATTTGTAATTACAGGTGTGTCTGTAAGTGACACATTCAGTCCTCCAACTCCAGGAACAATTAGAGCAAAGGTGAAGTTTTGACTGCAGTAGAGCTTTATGTATGGAGTAAAAAACTGACATGGTCATTAAAATACTAGTCATATTATACTGCAGTTCATAAAGTGGTAAAAATATTCAAACAAACAGAGGCACCCATCTACTTCCGCCAAACTCTAACAGCAAGGGGATAATGGTTGAATTTGAATTTAGTTATGATGACTTTAGGCACAGTGAGAAAATTCCCCTGCTTAGAATAGAAACTTTCATCATAGCAAACTGAGAGTTAGAAATGTGTTGCATTACGGGTGGAGTGATGGCCAGTCACTGCACCATTGTTTCTGTGAATGCAAACAGATACTCCCAGGGTCAGGATATGTCTTGGAGCCATATTTAGGTGATCCAACATGACATTGGTGACATATGTAGCAGCTGTAAGTTACTATGTTCAGTTTCATAAGCAAAACTAATGCAATTACATGAAAGGGTGTATGTAGTATTGCAGCCTGGGCAGATTTGGTTTGGTTGGGTTGATTTTTTTAGAAGTGATATCAATTTAGAGTAGTACTTGGGCTATCTTTTAATGATGCAGTTGTTTCTCTAAAGTGATGCTAAAAATACACATGCATGCAGCTTACGATTGGTGGAGTGCCTGCTGCTGCCGTGAGCAAAGTTCTAAAGCACCTCTCTGTCAGTGTACACTATCTGAATGAGTATCTGAAGAAGAGCTGGGGGTTAAACCCGGGGCTTCAGAGGGTCTATTGACATTTGATACCACAAGTGATACATGCTCAGAATGTCAGCCCATCCATGATGATCATTTGGAGAATGTGGAGTCGAGAAAACTATACAGATGAACAGGAATTAGAAAGGAAAACAACTGCAATCAGCCTCCATTGTGATAATGAAGACAGAGGTGGAGCAATTCAGGAAGTTGGAGATTTGCATCCAGCAGCAGATTGTAAGATTTCCTATGTTGCAATACAAAATACAATAATGTAGTCCAATAAGATGTATTGTAACCACTTCTGAAACAGTAATTATGTGAATTTCGTAATGTTTTGTCCCCAGTGAGGTTATACAATGGCGGAGAGGTGAACTGGGAGGCTTAGGACAGGTGGCCACCAGATGTATCCTTGAGGATGTAGAGAGCATTGCAATGATAGACAAGAAGTATGGCAAAGGAAGCAGAGAGTCACATGATAAGGCTGACTGGAGGTGAGCAATTACTACCCAGGAATCAAACTATAAGATTTTGATCTGTCTGTTCTCCAGATTTGTTCATGAAAAACATGATGTAGTTGTTTATACTAAGAAGCAAGAGAATTCACCCATCGATTGGTACGGTTCAATGAAATAATAGAGTCAAATCAAAACGTGCTATTTTGACCAAAATGAATCAGAGTTGTTCCCTCATAATCTTCTCTTTTTTTGCCAGCTTTCTTGGCCGTGGTATAGTAAATGCACCAATGAGACAGGTGGGTGATTTTACAGCAGATATTCAGTCAACCTTACATGGGATAACACACTAATGGTATGTCCAACTGACTGTAAGCAATTGGTCCAAATGTGTGTTGGTTGCATGCTTAAAGGATGCAAAATATGTAAAAGTGATCAAGAAATCTCATACTTGTACAGATTACATTGGTAAGTGATGCATGTTACAATATTCATGTACAAATCCTTGTAATCTCTGTTTGTTTCTTACAGGATATCAGAGACATGAAACCACAAAGTGTATGGTTCATGCAAAAAGAGACAACCTCTACTTCGTGAGATGTATTTATACTGTAAGCCTGTCCATTTTTCTATAAGTAATTCATTCCAAAATGCAATTAGAATGGAAAGTATGTACAAGCGGCCATATCTGTTGATCATTCAGATTGTCCACCTCCTCCTAATACCACGAGAATAAAGGTATGTCACGAAACTGTACAGTGTAGCACAACTCCAAATTGCAATCTTTTTTAAGGTGTTTTCGGGATCAGGATGGGTGATGGAACCATACCGTGGAAGTGAGACACAAACTCTGGTGACTTACTTGGCTCATGTTGGTTGACAGTCTTGCATTTGTTCAAATGCATATCCTAAATTCTAAATCTACTCATCCTACAGGTGGATCTGATAGGCCTCCCAGCAATTATTACAAACTTTGTACTCAAGAGGCATCCCCTTGCGATTCACTATGTAAAACTACATCTACCCTCCTCCGTTCAATCACTTGAAAACATGACTACCTCTTCCTACCATGTTGAAAACAAACAAAGTAAAGAGGACAGTGAGCCAATTGCTTTGCTGACTGATATAGATCGTCGACTAGAAGAAGGATGGAGAATAATTGGCTTGGATGCATAGGTGTGTATTCATTTGCACTCTCTAATTGTCAACGTGCCACATATGTCATCCATTTATTTACACTTGGTCTATTACATCTGCTAATAAAAATCTGATCGAGCGCGTAAAGTACATGTACCCTACACATGACATCAGCATAATATTATTCGCGCATTATGATTGTTAATACACAGTTGTACAGTAATATGCAGAAAGTCTGAGGACTGTAACTGCATGCTAAAGCGCGCTAGTATATTCACAATAAATCGGATGAACAGAGTTCTTCACACTGATGCGCGTGGCGCTGTAGGCACATCCCGTTATAGCTGCAGGCCGTGATCTCATGCGTCAATCCTAAGCAACATATTCGAACGATGCGGGTAATAAGGTACACCCCTGCTGTACGTCGCTTCCACGCGACATACGGATGACACGTAAAACAAGTATTGGTTGCGGTCGCGGTAACGCACAGTAAACGCGGCTGGCTAAAGCTTGTGCTGGCGCCTGTCGATCGTACATTCATGCAGTTAAGCTGCAGAATATATTTATGTTTGTCTGCGTTGCATTGATAAATGATCACGTGCACATGCATGTACAATGATAATCATTGCAGTCCTAATTGCTTCATGGGCAGAATGTGTAATGCAGAGGGAGGGGCAGTTTTCTGTGCAAGCTCTTGATATGTTCGAACCGCATGGCTCTCTCCATTGACTTTCCCCCACAGTGAGTCCTTATTAAAGTTCGGGTAGTATCTTTGCAAGGGGTTCTAGTACGCGCACTCGCGCAGTAAGTGTAAGGCAAAAAAGGGAACGAGTTAAAACAAAGGGAGGCGAACCCCTGATTAATTGCACGGGTGCAAAGAAAGTGGGCCGAGCTTGTGTGGTATAGCGACCGTGCATATACTATTATTTGTGAGCGCATATGTGTCTTCCTGCTGTAGAATCCGATGGTGAAGTGGACTGGCGTACCCTCGGAAATATCCTGACAGGGGAGATTCTCGGGCAGGTATGTCTGTACGCCATGGGTGACCGTGTGAGGTGTATGACATATTACACTCTGTGGGGTCGCTTCTATGATTCACGACAAGAAGCCTTGTGATATGAACTGCAAAAGCCCTTCTCCCTTCCCTCCTCTCCCTCCCTCTACTAAGCATTTGTATCAAATATACAGCACCAATAGCTAACTTTTATGTAAAGAAAACGACATGATATGTTATAATGTTTAAGCATTTGTTTTTAAAAAAAGTTAAATCAATCGATCCTCGGTCATGTGTGAATATTGCGTCTCAAATCTTTGCATTCACTGCATGAAGGTACATGAATGGTGATGAAACAGCATAAAGCCAACCCACCACGCAACTTCTTGCCATAAACGTATTCACACCTGGATCAGTGAATACTTAAAACTATCAGCAGACTGTTGATCAGCCAACATTGCGTCATAGCTATGTTTTTATAACCTTTAATCTCCAGACGTCCTACATGTAGATCTAGCTAGAGCGACTAACCAAGCAACAAATAAAATGAACCCAAGTTTCAAAAATTCTGAAACTTTACTGCCTTGTCTAGATACGGAAAGTGCTTTTCTTATCATTCACGAGTAAAAACTTGCACATCGATCGATTTGGGTGCGATATAACCTGCACACAATACCTGCCAACCCAAGCTGAATCGCTCTGGAAGGGTTTGTGCAGGTATTGTGCGAAGGTTAAAAATGTATGATTGTAGTCAATAATAAACTATTAAGCAGGTCCTAATTCTAAGACTACAACGGTCTAGATCTAGGACCAGTGCCTGAAAATTAAAGGGTAAGAGAAGCTATTGCAAGCAAAAATTATTTCTGAATTGACATTATAGGGCATGCATATGTACGTTGCATTCCGATTGAATGAATGCAGCTACTTCTCAATAATCATGATACTTGTTACAAGGTCTTTACACACTTGTCTATAATCATACAACAGCTCAAATAATTAAACCAAATCGTGCCGTTTGCATATTTTTAAACAGCCAAGGATATTTGCTCACTTAAATGATAAAGGCAAATTAAATCCATGCAGGTAGTGTAATGTTTTGAATGACTATTGAATTAGAGTAAGTGCATCAATTGCGCCCATTAGTCAAATAATATTGGAAAAAAGTTGCGCAAAGATCAAGCAATTAGAATCGGTTTGATGGCATGGTTTAATCATTTTCGATGAATATGAAATATGCGAACTATTTACAAAAACAATAACCAGTTTTGTGCCTAACTTATCCAAAGAGAATCATAATCTTTCTATCTTGAATAGTCGGTTATCATTTCAATTTAATTTTTTGAGGGTCTTGATGTAGTTACATAATCATTTGATATAATCTAAATTTGCTTGTATAATACAATTTATCTAATTAAATATATGTACCAGTTTGCTAACAAATTCATATCAGTGTGTTTTGAATCCCCTGGTATGCATGTACATGAATGTAAAGCTGGGTTTTACTAGCATCTTGCAATTTCTAGGTTTACTGTGCTTCATATGTGGACCCCAAATATGGACAAAACCAAACAAGGCTTGTTCCTGACACTGGCTGGGAGTAAGTACTGTGAATCATGCATGTTCATTTGGCTGCTTAGCAGTACACTTTTTGAAATGCTTACACCTACATATATATCCAGAATTTACTCAAATGTATATAAACAAATGCTAAATACCTGTCATGTGCACCCAGTATTGAGCCAAACATGCACACTCACATGCACAGACACATGTGCATACACATGAATGCACGCACTTACACACACATGCACACACACGAATACACACACATGAATACACACATGCACACACACATGCACACACACATGCACACACACATGCACACACACAATGCACATACAGACACACACACAGATGTGTACATGCACACAATGCGCACACACAAATGAATACAAAGCATACACCAAATCACTGTGTAATTGGTATTATTCTCACTATCTATATATACTGCAGGTATGTGGGAGTTAAGCGTAAGACTGTTATCCTGAAAAAAGAGTGGAGGGCACTATGTTGGAGAGGGTAAAACATTCAGCTGAGAACCGATCTTATTTTGTGCATATTTCTTAATGCATAATCCTAGCACTATGAATAATATAATAGAATATCTTCGCCCACTTCTGCAGCTTCATGGGTCGATGGTGTCATTAACTTCCCGGTTGAAAGAGTTGCTCAGTATATTGAAGATGAAGAGCAGGTTTACAACTGGGAGCAGTATATTGAAGTACGGGGTACCTTGTTTGTGAACTTGGCTGCATGTGAGCTGTCCCAATTAATCCCTTTGATCATTGGTGCTATTTATTGCTTCTCTGGGTCAATGAAACACATCATACTACTCAACTGAATACAAGTTATCACTAAGCTGTGCATAGATCTGTGCACACAGTTTTATCTATACTACTGTTTTGCATTTCAATGTGGGGAAAAAAACTTCACTACGTTCTCGTCTAATAGAATGTTGAATATGTGAAGCGTATATCAGAAGACAGGAGTGACAACATAGGTAATTGCGAGTGCACACATATTATCACGTGTCCTACATTTGTTCCGTGTTGCAGTGTACAGACGTTATCAGGCCACACCCTGCCTTGGAAATGTAAAGGCAGATGTAGTCTATTTTATGAGGGCAAAGTTATCATGTAATGGAGTTTTAATGTCAAATCGCATTGTTACTTTACAATGACCTTTTCTCTTAGGATGAGAAATTTGTGATTACAGGAGTGTCAGTCAAGCGATACATTCCACCCTCCAGTGCCTGGAAGTGATAGGGCAAAGGTGAGCTCTGTACATAATTTTGAGCTATTTGCTGTACTATTCAACTAGCTTTTATGCTATGGTATACTGTAGGAGTAGCACTTTCTGAACCTGGTATAGCTTTGTTTATGCATATAATTAGCTTTTATGTATAGAATCTTGTTGCAACTGAAACGTAGTAAGGGTATTTAATTTGTACCACAGTTGTTATGACAAGATGTGACTGGGAAAAATGCTTATCATGTTGATAGCTATTATTAGTACACAGATTTATACAGATAATATATTCATAACAGGTACTCCCTGGGTCGGGATTGTGTGCTGGAACCATACTTGGGGAATCCTAACAGGACACTGATTACATATATGACAGCTGTAAGTTGATCATCATTTGGTGTATGAAGCTATATACATTAAACTATACATTGACTTCTAAGTGTATTTAGATTATGTTTTTGTGAACAAACACATTTAGTGGCATCATCATTGCATCCATCTAGCTGTCTATTGGAGGTGTCCCTGCAGTTGTAATTAACAGAGTGATAAAGGACTTCACTCTCACGGTGCATCATATCAACGAGTACCTAATTAGAATCTGGGGGGCACATACTCCTAGTCTAACTGATAACACTGGCATAATGAGTGATCTGGAGTCTGAATATCTTCGCAGTACTGTTGAAATAAGGACTGAGACTCCAGTGCAGCAAGTAGATGTGCATTCTTGTAGCGTTTATGAAGCTGATTCTTGTGATATAAGGAGCAATCAACTCAATTTTAAAAATACTTCTGCTCACAACAAAATGCAGCATTTTGCAGGTAAATTTATCAAGTTATTTGAACATCCACATAAGGGCATTTAGATATGAAGGAAGATCTGTTTTCGATCCTGATATTGTCGAATCAAGGCATATTACTAATATGTGAAGCATTTGCTTATAATGTATCAGCTCCCAACCAAAGGACAGTTTTTCTGTTACAATGCTGGAGTTATTGGTTAATGTGAATGCGATATAAAAGCACTGTAATCACAGCTTTTTGTTCAATGCTGCAATCACATTTACTGCCCAAGTATTGAGATGAAATGTGTCCATTAGTGTTGCATAATGTTTCATGTGGCACAGGCCTCTACAAGGATGGAGAGGTAGACTGGGACACCCTTGGTCAGGAAAACAACCCGTAGCATTCTTTGAAGTGGTAGAAAGTGCTGAAGCAATACTTGTAGACTTGAGATACAGGGATGAAGGCAGAGGTTCACAACACAGCACAGGATGGAAGTAAGCTACTTTATGCATGAGGGTGAGCATGGTCTCTCTGACTGTTTCATCACCACCAGATTTGTGTATGAAAAACACAATGTAACTGTTATACTAGGAAGAATGAGAACTCTGCGGATCGATTGGTATGCTTTTCTCTGTTGCGTACATGTCATTGTTCTAAATGTCACGATAATTATGTCTTGCAGTCACATTCGATTCTTGTGTTTGCATTTGCACAGCTTTCTTGGTCAAGGCATTGTGAATGCACCACTGAGAACAGTGGGGAATTTTGTAGCAACATAGAATCTACCTATGCATTAAACAACACTTTGGTTGTAAGTTGCAATTGTATTTTAACCAAATAAATACATGATTGTTTTACTTCAGGTACAAATGTTTGAAAGTGCTCCATCAGTCAGAGAACAGCCTTGACTACATTGGTAATGACCAAAGTGTTTACTTCACATCCATGATCATTTGTGATGTTTTCAATATGATTTTGCAAGGGGTATCAGTACCATGAAGCAACAAAATGTTTAGTTCATGCAAAGAGAGACAACCTCTACTTTGTTCGATGCTGCTATACTGTAAGCACATTCCAAATGTGTTGTATCCACTCTACTTCACGTATTTGATTTCAGAATGGAAAGTATGTGCAGAGTGCAATATCTATTGAACACAGTGATGTTCCATCTCCCCCTGGTACCACACGAATACTGGTATTAAAACACATATCCCAAGTGAAGGATTAATGCTTTTAATCAGCATTTCCCACTCCCAGATACATGCTGGGTCAGGCTGGGGTCATGGAGCCATATTCAAGGAGTGAAATCACAAACACTGGTCACCTATGTTGCACATGTACGGCTGTTCTTTACTTTTATTATGACATGAGGAACGAGGGGTTTGAGGATAAAATTGTGCTGTGCTTATTCTCTTACTTTTTCATGCAAATAGGTGGATCTGATTGGCCTTCCAAGTATCATTGCAAAACCGAGCACTCAAATGGCACCCTCTTGCCATTCACCATGTGAGGCTGAACTTACCTGCATGCAGCCAAATTTAGAGGCCTTCTCTGCCAGTTCAAATTCCAAAGTCACAGAGGAAACTGTCGAGAGAGATGCACATGTTAAGTGAGACAGCTGTTCAACTTGACACTGCAAATGAGAAGCCTCCACCAGAGAATGGGTGGATCATCAGTGGTTGGGACATAGCCAAAATAACTATCGTGAATGAGTTTGCCTTGCACCATCTATTCATCAGCACCCAGTGAAGTATTATAGTATCTGATCCATGTTTTTTTATTAACTTGGTAGACTGTGCAAAGATCAAACCAGATTGATACGCTTGCATTATGTACTATGCACCTTTACAGCATCTGGAGTGCATTCAACCAATGCTTATCAATGATTGTGATGTTGTTACAAATTGTGGCCACTTGCAGTTAGTTGAATTGTACATTTTGGACACTCTAATCAGTGATGTGAGCTGCTATTATTATTTACCATTAGGCCCCACTGCATGTCCTCTACCTGGTTTTTCAAGCTAAATAATTCACACATATTTGACATATGCATTACACCTATTCAATTATAATCAAAGTTCTGAAGGGAAGGAAGGTACCTTTAACACCTTCCTCTCTCACAAGGCACTCTGCAATTGTAATGAATAATTTATCTCAATAGTCAGAGTGAAGCTACCGTATATCCTATTTTAGTACATAGTACTAACTATTATGTGGACTTCTCCACTTTCAACGTTCCCTTTATGCTCGGCTGCACTGTGGGTTTCTCAGGAAATGATGTTTTAACTGCGTCTTAACTGCTACAATCACCTTCAGTTGTGACGCTGTAGGAACAGGGTGCTGATGCTGGCTTTATCACTCTGCTGATGTTGGTTCACCTTTCTTATTAGTAACACCATACCTCTGTATCATCTGGGATTGGGGGAAGAGGATGAACCTGGTGACTTTGATCATCTTTGCACTGTCATCGTGTGTTCAGAACTCCTTCAAGTATGGCCACTCAGGCTCAATTGTTCAGGAAGCAAGGTTAGTGTGCAGTTCTGTCCCATTAGAAGTTCAGCAGATGAAAGCTTACATTATGGTAAGGTAGTTGATCGATAGATGAGCATTGCTAATAAGGGTCCTCTAACGTCCTCAAAATACTCTTGACCATTTGCACTGATCTTTCAACATGCCGTTGCTCCTAGGAAAATGGGCTGCTTGTCACATGAGTGAAATTGGATTCCACTGCAAACATTTCTTGGAGTGTGCTGTGAGCCATTGTCTGAAACCAATGTTCCAGGAATACCATGCCTTGAAAATATTGCCTTCAATGTATCAATGACTCCTTTCAATGTGGTATCTCTCAACTTTAACACTTCAGGGTATCGTGACAAGTAGTCTGTAACAAGAACATAACTTTCTCCCTTGATAATAAATAGGTTGATTGATTGTTGGTCTCTCTTTGAAGTTCTTTTGATACCATGAACCTTTTGCTATAGCTGCAGTCTTATCACGATCTGCTCGGATGCCACCCAGGATTGAGACATTTAACCAACTCCCACCCTTCTCAGGACCTCCATTAACCGCGTGCATCTTGATCCTTGCCAAATACTAAAACGCTGTCTATCTGGCGAAAAACTACTTATGGATGTGGCTCATGCATTTCTGGAAGTGTTTTGGTGTGCTGCTTATCCCAAAAGGCATTTGATTGAAGCCCATATGGTGTAATAGATGTTGTAAGCAACTGTGATTGTTCTACAGCGGGATCTGCCAAAACCCAATGTTAGCATCCTAACATTCTTGCACCAGTCAGCAAGGCCAAGATTTCATCTACCTTAGGTAGTGGATGTACTTCTCTCAAAACACTGCTCCTCAACAGACACATATATGGATATCCCCCATTGTATTTGGGAGCCACAACCATACAGATACACCAAGGAGAAGGTATGTCCACTTTTGAGATGACTCCTAATAGCAGCATCCTGTTATGTTCTTGCCTAACCTTTTGCCACAATGGAATTGGGATACTCCTCGGAGGGAAAAGTGCATATGGTTTAGCACTTGGCTGGAGGCTGATATCAAAGGGTTTTCCAGTCCTTGAGAGTGCTGGGAGATTGTCCATTACAGTGATGCACTAACAAACTTAGCTTCAGTGTGATGATTGTGGCTGGGAGACAGCGCAAATTCATCCGAAGTCCTGCAACAACAAAAGTGGTTCATTTGAATATCTCCTTTCCTTTGTAAGATACTTTGTGAACTGCCCGAAGACTTCAGGGGTGTTACCAGCATGTTTTATATTAGTACATTGCTCTTCACGACTCATCATTTTTCCATGACCATTGAACCAGTAATAGAGGGAGTCACTCACTTTACCAAACATCCCATCAATTACCACAAAAAGCTTCCTAACCAATCAGAGGCTTTTCAAGTGTATCCCCATTGTCGTGTTGAGTAGTAATTGTTTGTTCAGCTGTGGCAGTACCATCACCGTAAAAGTTAATAATTCCAGGAGTTACATCTTGAGTATAATTTAACAGCTGCAGAAATAATAGCTTTGGTTGACATCAAAGGCATGACAGTTTCTGGATATTGTCAACTGGCAAACCGAAGTCTTCGTCAAGCATAAACAAATCACTCCACTAGCATTGACAGGAGTCTTTCTAACCATTAATGTGACAGGACTAGTACATATTGCACCTACACCACTACAATCATCTCAGCTTCAATAGATGCTATTTTTAACCCTCATGCTCCACGATTCTAAGATGATGTAGCCAGCATCAATTCTTCTTTAATATAAATTCTGCTTGCCACATTATATACTTCCGAAAAGCTTTGATAGTTGAAAACTTGGGGAGATTTTAATAGGGTTTAATGTACAAGCCATCTGGTTGGTGTATGCAAGAATTATTTATTTATTTTGTACACTTTGCTCTATGAAACATACCCCTGCAAAGCAATTATGCAGCTATCAGGACAAGGCTCCTACACCCAGATTGTAATACAAAGCAATTAGTTATTTCTGACCTGTCCCAATCATTAGAAGTGCTCCATTATTTTTTAGCATCATGTTAACATGAAATCCATTATACAGCTTGCTGATCTTTACATGACAACAATAGGCCAAGGGTAGCTATGGAAACACTGCTTTACCCTTGTATTTTAATGTCTTCTTCAACCCTGGCATTGCACTAAGAGAAAAGTAAGCCCATTATTTTCCAAGCACTTTCTCACCAATTGTTGTTCAGACTTTGGTGCCATGAGAAATGTAGAATGTGCTACTGTCATATCTGTTTAATTCTACAGACATACTTGCTAATTGCCCACAAATGCATTGTAGATTCTAGTGTTGCAAATGAAGCCTTAAATGTATAGTTTTGTCACAACGATATCTATTACTGCCTCTTAACAACTATGGATAAGAGGGTTATGATCTGCTTCCAGTTTTCACTAACAAAATGGTTCAAAATCCATCTTACCTTGATATACAATTGATCACTATAGCTATGTTATTGAATTACTCTTATTGAAATGATCATCCATGTTATTCACTCTGTCCTCTATAAAATTAAATGTCTCCCAATTGCATTCACACGTGCAAACATCATTGTATTTTAATAATTGAAAAGTTGCACTGATGGTATATCTAAAAAAAATCTTCATTCTGCCTTTTCAAATTACACTACATGTATGGGATTATAGGATACAAGATACCATAAGACTTCTAGAACACACATACAATATACCAGATAATCAGGTAGATAAGTAACAAAACTTCAGTTCATAAAATGGTTTATTATTACATTTACAGTTTGGGTGAGGAGTCATTATTGTCAGGAGTATGGGGAGGAACTATCATAGGCAGCATCGGGTGTCGATATGTTGGGTTGCTGGCTGAAATTACCCTTTCACCACAATTGTTATACTTTTTCTGGTCTTGGTTGTTATTGTTATTGTTGTTGTTGTTGTCATTGTAGTTGACAAATTGTTCTGTGGAGACAATAAAGTCCTCATTTTTGGTTTCAAAAGTTGTAGGGAAATAATCGTTTTTAGAAGGAACAGCTGTGCTAAGTGGGACAAGATGAATGGATGCAACATCAGGGTCTGCATGTAAACCATACACATTCTCGAGTTGTTTCGTTGTGCTCATACTTTGGAAGCCCAACTTTTGCATCGTTGCTGCGGCTGGACCAATGGTAACAAAGAGCTCCACAGCATATGACAGCAACTATACAGCCCAACACAACAGCAATGGGTACAACAATGAATAAGATCAGATGCCACTTGGTGTTACTGGATGCTGATACACCCACAGGGTAGGATTGATCCTGAGTGATGTTGCTAGGTACAAGGGTCTGGCCGCTGAACATGAAAGATAGGGCAGATGTTCCAGAGGAAGATGAAAGAGCTAAACAAAATTCTGAATGCTTTGAGTGGTCTGGGCACCAGCAAAGAAGGTGACAACAATGCTTCCACTTCCAACTGTGATATTGTAAATCGTAACATCTGGATACATGCTTTGGACGCTTGTTTTGAATGAGGTTTTGAATTGTTCTTCCTTGCCAGATACAACAGCTGTGTAGTTTGCTTGGTAAACAACAATGAAACGAGCAATAGGCACCGAACTGACCACAAATGAAGGAGTGGTGAAAGGAGAGGGTACAAGAGCACTGCCAGGGTCTGTAACAGCACTGAACACAAGAACGTAAGATCCACTTGTGGTCACAACCACATTCTTAAAAATGGCCATTCCCATCTGAAATGGAACTGTCCAGGACTGGTACATGTAGACAGTACCAGATGTGCTCTTCACTGTAATAGAGGCATACCAAGTACTGTTTCTCCAAGAAAGGTCCTGAACCAGTGCTCCTGTCTGTGAGTCCACAAGAGTAAGATTAGGGTAGGGATATAGTGGGACAAGGGCTGTGCCAGTAGAAGGGTATGTTACTACAAGCTTCAGCTGCCGTGCTGCAATAGTGATAGGCTGTGTGGTAATATTGAACTGGGCATTCGATGGGAATGTGACAGTAAACAGGAGTGTGTAGGTGCCTGGGTAGGATATGACAAGGTTTGAGAAAGTTGCTATTCCATTTGAGAAGTTTGCAGTGAATGATGTCAAGAAGGCAGCACTTGGACCACTGGCAATCACTGCTGTGCAGATCCAGCTAGCACCTACCCCAAGTGTGGTCGCCACTACACCATTGTTGTCATACATCGCTATTCTTATTGGAGACTGAAATGCGACACCTTCCACGCCTACACTTGGAAAATAGACGATCCTTAGAGCTGTCGGGATTGATAGTACCACGCTTGGCTGCTGGACGGTTCCATTGATGGCTTGCTGCACAGCTAGTATACCCAGTGGTACCAATGTGGAATTACTAGGGCTGTGGGCCACCAGTATCATTGGTAGCTGGTGGTGGAGGTGGAGATGGCGGAGCCACGGGTTCAACAAGTGTTGCAGTAGAAATGGTGCTGTTCAATGCTGAAGCAAGTTCACCAGTCTGGATGGCATTGGCTAATGTTGTAGTCAGCATCACAAGTGACGTGTAGTTTAGTGAAATTTGGCCAGCAGCAGTGCCATTGCTAGAGATATTAGTGGCATTTGTACCGGAGCTGGTGGAGTTAGTGACATTAGCGCTAGCAGTGATGTTGGTAGTTGCGTTTATTGAGGTGGTAGGTGTGCCTCCTATCTGTTGCACAGGGGCATCACCAATCTCAAAAGACAGCTGTAACGCACTGCTGCTGGGAGTTTGTCTCTTGCCAACTCCACTCTCTTTCACAATACTGACAATCCGGATCTTATTACTAGGTATTCCGAGAAGGAAGGCAATATTGCTCACCAGCATTGCCTCATTAAAGAACTGTTCTGCAGTGACAAATAGACTGAGAGACACTTGTACCACTGGTGTGGTGACAACCGTGATTGGACTGCTGCCTTTTATGACAACAAAAAGCTGCTTCAGCTGCCGATCATAGTAGTTTGTGCCAACGACGTCTGAAATTAAGGGTGCAAATGAAGTTCTGTTAGCAGGAGGGAATTGGAGGTATTTGAGGTCTGTGCTAGTCCGATCTGCATTTGTTGGTGGCACGTAATTACCCTGATAGTATATGTCTAGTCGTTGTGGGTTTGTGTAAATGATACCCACCACAATGGCCTGAGATGAGTTAGCATTAAGTAGGCGCAGACTTGTGTTCTGTGGATTGGTGCTGGTCAAGCCGATGGTGTACGAAAGCCCTGTGGCCACTATGATGTAGAATGTTGAGATTCGCTCCTGGCATGTGTACCCACCACACCAGCCAAAATCCTCAGGACCATTGATGAGGTCGATAAAGCCGTTGGCAGCCATACCGACTGGAGACAGCCGTCTTGTCTCTGTGTCAATGTCAAGGCTCTCCAAAACAAACATGAGGTGGTCCAGTTGACTACACAGGTATGCATTCCACATTGCGTTGTAGGCGCAGTTGGCAGAGCTCGCAAAGGTGGTGCCCCGAACGATCCCCTTTGCAGGGTACGTCAACGCAACGCTTTCCTTGGAACCATTGGGGAAAGTAAGCATGGCAGGAGGTGGAATGCGGTAGTCTCCTATTCCTCTTTGTTGATTCCCCAGGCAAACTCTGCTAGAGATATGATGGTGTGCAGTTTGCCATCGTTGTACCCTGTAAATGACCCATCGAGGTCACGGATAAGGACCTTCTTAAATCCGTCGCAGTCCATGTCCACGCAGTCCGAAGGATTGATGGCCTTCAGGAGAGGCTCATGGATGAAGAGCGAAGCATTCACCTGAACGTCATAGAGGTTGATCTGCCTGAGAGTGGTGGGGTGGATGCCATCCTGGGAAATGGGGTTGGTGATCAGAGCCAAGTCCACCACAGTTGTGCAACGACGCTTGAAGTGGGCAAAGGTGACATTACGCATCTCGGTGAGACCATTGATGGCTGGGTACGACCTAATGTCAAACCAGGGGAACTTTGGGAACTCCGCAGGGCCAGAAGTGAAGGTTGTCAAGACCACACCCACATGACCACTACCATATGGTGACTGGATGCCAAAAAATGATTTAAGGTGAGATGCAATTGGCGGCTTATTGCTGTCGCCAGCACAGTTGGTCTGGTATACAGGACTGGCACCCACAATGATAGAATCTTGAATTAGCACTGGCTTGTCTCCTGCTATGTGAGACACTGCTTTTGGTCCTATGACGGTCACAAAGATGGCAGCAAAGTTGTTGACAAAGACAGAGTTAGAAATCCAAGCACCCGAGATTCCAAATGAGAAGAGACCATAGTGGAAACAGCTGAAGATGGTGAAACGATTGAAGTATGCACAGCCACCTGGCTGACCATCAGCATAGCCAAGATGGATGCCATGCAACGACGAGTGCGCTACATTGTCATAGATAGAGGACCTAAGTGCCTGGGCGAACACTATCCCTGACACACTTGAGGATGAACATGACTCTCCATTGAAGTGGTAACCAGCCCTGGCCCCACCTGCCGCAGAATTACCCACAAGGGTTAATCCTTGGGTGTTTGCCAGCTCAAAGTTTGCAGTCCAGACGGAGTTCAGAGGCTGATCGACACCTCCATAAGTTCCTGGGAATAGGGAGAGGGAAGCGAGGTTTTGAATCACTTGGTGATTACTTCCGGTTACAAACATGGCAGGGCCGACTGTTACATGGATGACATTGCCTGCGATGACCATTGCATCCGTTCCAAACACTCCCAGACCAATGTTGTAGCCATCATGTATAGAACATCCATTCACATAGTTGTTGGAGAAAGTATTCAAAAATGCCAGGGAGTATCTGGGATCATACGCCTCATTGTAGCCTAGTTGGCCGCACCCACTTATCTCGACCCCTCTTATCTGGGCGCTGCCTGTATAGATCATCCCAGAGAGGTCCTTGTATGTTCCAATCAGAACTCTGCAACCAAATCCTGTCGTTGATTGGTCTCCCTGGATCACAATGTTTCTTGTCAGCAAGCCGACCTCTCCCCTCACGGAGTAAGATAAGGTTCCTATAGTTTCTGTCTCTGCCGTGTGGTTGTACTTAAGAGTTGCATTGAGTGTTACCACAGCTCCCGACACGCTGACAACTTTAAACACTTCCGTCTCAGAAGGGTCGAATGATGTTGATGTCACGACGATGGTGTCATTCGGATTCCAGTCAACTGTGTTGATCAGCGTGAGGCTTGACTGGCCCACAAGGGCAGATTTGTCCAGCCTTGTCCAGGTGCTTCTCTGCTTACCGTGGAGTGACATTTGACCGAACACCCCAATGGCCTTGGCCCCTACCACCGGCCCTTCCGCTGGATTCTTGAACTGGAATTCTGGAGAGAAGGCAGTGCCATGGAGAGTGATTACAAGACTGTCAGTGTATGGTGCATCCTGGTAACCAACCACGAGCCTGCCTCCACCCAGATTAAGATGAGGTTGGCATCCAGCACATAGTTCATGCCATTCACAAATTCCAGCCCTCCGCAGATGGTGAGGTTGTCAACAACTATGGCACTGACATCAACGATGACATACAGACTGCAGTTGATGAAGGCTGTTCTGGTGGTTAAGTTGGCAGGGAACAGGAAGACCAGGTACTGGTCACATTGGGACGGCCTGGGGAGTAGGTGGAGCTGGCGTGGTTGGGACTGGAGGGTACAATTTACACATATAGCAGTTATAGGTCTGGAAGAAAAATCCAACATCACTTGGAACAGTGTTGGCCCTTCACCACATAGTACAGTGTGTTGTTGGCATCGATAAACCAGCTCCCTGTGCGAGCAAGAGCAGGGTTTGCGACAGAAGTTTGATTAAACACAGATGATGCCGTGGTGATACCATTCACTTGGGTGACGTCCAGTGGCTGTGGATACTGATAGCTGATGACAAAGTAATCAGATGAAGTGAGCCCGGAGATCAGAGCACCGTAGGAAATGTTGGTTATGTACGTTGAGAGGGGCCACTGAAACTGGTAGGTTGAATTCAACGGCAGGAGGGCCATGTACCCGTTGTTGGTGCAATGCGCTTCTGGACAAAGGGAAGGGTGATGTTGCCGCCATCTTGATTCAACATTGCAGCCGACATGAACATCAGACTGGAAGGTGAAGGACTGTACACTGCAAATCGACCAAACTGGATACCGGCAGGGCACACGCTCCCAGGTACTGCTCCAATCGAACCGTTGTGGTTGAAACATGTGCGAGGAAGGAGAGCGTGGGTTGGAGTCAGAGAGCCACCACGAATGCCGGTGAGTGAGCCGTCCATGTCCCTGTGGAGGTGCTCATGTGGCCACTGCCACTGAGACACCTGGGTGCAGTTAACAAACTTGATCCCCTCAAATCTGGTCTCAAACCCACCATCGTTTACCTTACAGTGGGAACAAGCTCGAATAGGGACGCAGTCGGGTGTGCCAAAGTTCACAAAGGTCACATTGGAGACGGTAAAAAAGTAAGACTCAGGAGTGCGTATGCCGGTGGGCGTGCAACCGGTTGTGATGTTACTCTGCCCAACAATCAGGGTTCCCTGCAAGGCAGCGCTCTGCACCCCCCACCGAGCGTCGACACGAATCACTGTCAATCCAACAAGGTTATTGTCCAGGAGCACACTGTTCCTCAGCTGCAGGGCTCCCACTTCCGTCAACTCCGCACCCTGATTGTTGTGCCACGAGAGGAGGCTGTCAAAGTAAGCCGGCTGGGGATTGTTTGTTGCACATCCTCCGCCCACTTGAGGATGGTAGTTAGGATACACCCAGAGTCCGTACCAGCCAAACGAGTGGGCAGAGTTGTTTGAGAATTCCCAGTGGGATGCCACGAGGGCAGACCAGTGGTGTGGCAGACGGACCAGTAGGGTTCACGGGCAGGCGGTACCAGTAACCGAAATGTGTCCCCCCGGCCGCGGCGTTCCGGCGAACAGTGTTGTTGGGATTGACGATCCAGAAGGTTGCAGGAGTGATGTCCACGTTCAGGAGGCTGCTCGAGGCGCGCACAAATATTCCCAAGTTGTCTTGGATCACGTTCCCCACTTCCACTCCATCCTCCAAGAATAGGCGTGACCCATAATGTTGTAGGCGACGTTCTTCTCGACAAGAAGGTAGTTCACGGCATGGATCGTGACAGCTCTGTTGAATGTATGATGTATGGCGCACCCCCTAACGTAGGATCCACTGATGTTTCCGTTGAGGTGGAAGTGAATAGGGTAGCGACCCAACCTGAAGGCCTGCCCTGCATGGGTCACTTCGACGTACTCTATTCTCGCAGCGACACGGGCTGTATTCTGCATTGCAGCGTGAATCATGATTTGGGAGCCAAACATATCGTTGACAGATTCAGCACCAAAGCGACCTTGGAAGCAGGACTGTATCTCAAACTGGCCAGGCAAGAACGCGTGGGGCAAGCTGGAATATCTTGATGCCACTCAGTCTGTACATTTCCGCGCACGACTACATTTCTAGTGAGGTAACCAACCTCAGCGCTCGTCTCAATCGTCCTTCCAGCAATTGTCTGTATCGCTGCAATGTGAGTGAAGTTGAGTGGTTTGGATAAGGTAAGGGACATTCCATCACTGCCGATGCTCGCAATTGTGCCGTCCTCATTCTCGGTTTGCACAAACCCCGTTGCGGCAATGACAACGGAACCACCCACCTGCCAATCCACGGCTTGTGTCAGATACAGTGTCCTGTCTCCTGCGTTTGCTGTCTTGGCCAGTCTTGTCCATGTCACGTTGAGCGGTTGTCCATGCAGTTCAAGCGTACCCTCTCTCACTGCCAATGTCTTTGCACCGTAGACAGGTAGCTCCGTGGAGAGCACGTGGCCATAGAGAACTATCTCTGCTTTGTTCGTGTAAGGCTGCTGTTCTGTGCCCACCTGCAAAAGACCTCCGCTTGTGACAAGAATGTTTTCGGCCTTGAGGCTGATGAAAGGCTGGGTGTCATCGAATATCAGCTGTCCTTGGATGAGCAGGAACGACAGCACACCTGTGCTCGTGTCCAGAAGCAGTGTCTGTCCACTTGGTATGACCACAAAGTCCCCATCCGTTGGAATGGGACCTCCACCCCACGTGAAGGGAGAGCTCCACAGATCGACGTAGAAGAAAGTCACACCAGCAGACTGGGCAAAGCCCATCCCGTTGATATAGACCATCACCTGGGCCCGGACTGTGATTCCACTCGGTCCCGTCTCGCAGATTATCGTTTGTGCAAAATCTTGGTACAGCAGAGCGCACGCTATGCCAGCAATGGTGACATTGGCTGCACCCGTAAGCCCGGTTCCCGATATCATGAGAATGGATCCACCTGCGGTTCCTCCCCTGGTGCGGTTCACCGAGTACACCACAGGGGTGAGGCTCTTGCTGTACGTGTACGCATTGGGAAGAACGACTGTGGAGTTCTGGCTGGTCACGGTTACATCACACGTCACTGCTCCGGACTGAGGGAGTGAGCTGGTGTAGGAGGGCACGATGCAACTGAGCATGGTTAGTTGAGGGGGATCGCTGGCCATCCCGCACACCCGTCCGCAGATAGTCACCACCGTCGAAGTTGGGTTGAAGCCGATTCCATACACAACCAGCGTATTCATGCCAGCGAGGCTCCCATTGGACGGTGAGACCGAGGTGGCAATAAGTGAGTACTTGAACTGCAACGTCGAGGTCACGGGCCTTGCGTAACCGTTCCCAGCCACCCGAACAGTGACAGGGTAGCTGCCGGCGAAGCTGGGACCAAGGGTGCAGGTCACGCTGGTGGATGATGAGGAGACGACGGTGCACACCGATCCGTTGAACGATACGAAGACCTGGGCACTGTCTGTGGGGAACAGCGTGCCCGTAACGGTAACATTGTCGCCTTGCTGTCCCGATAGGGGAGATATGCTGGTGATGTTGGGGGTCAAGCTCTGAGAGTAGGTGAAGTTTGTCGCGGCAGTCGCAAGGTAAACGCCCAACTTGACAATGACTATGTATCCTCCGTTTGCTTGTGGTGGGGTGATGCATGTGACAACGCTGTAGTTTGAAGTAAGTACCTGGCACGACTTGTTTCCCACTGTAACGAACACATTTGATGACATGATTGGAAACCCTATTCCAAGAATAGTCAATACCGTCCCCCCTTGGGTGCCTCCAGATGGGGGACCGAAACTCATCACGCGGAGTGGACTCGTGAGGGCACCCACACTTATCAAAGCCATTCCGAGGGGCACAGTTGCACCTACAGCCACATCCAGGACTGTAACTGAGAGGTTGTACAGTCCCGGGAGGAGCGTCGATCACGCACTGTATGTAGGCTGGATCAGCAAGAACAGTCAGGCAGTCGTACGCTCCTACTTTCACCTTGTTCAAGGTGACATTGGACGAGAATAGCGACCCGTTGATGGATAGAGTGGTGAGGCCAACAAGCTCGGCCGGCTTGACGGCGACGACTCTGGGCGTGAGCGCTTGCTGATACGTGTATGTGCAGTTGTTGGCGTCCATGCACACCGCACTTGCAACGCCGGAGGGGCTGGAGTACGAAAGCACAACACTTGCGGCCACAGGCCCTCCTGGTACGAGGTGGTGGTGCAGGTGAGGACTGGTAGCTCTGGGACACAACTGCGCAGTCGCTGCTACCGATTCGCACTGACACGTTTGCCGCCGACAACCCTTCGCCCCTTATCGTGACGAGGGTGCCACCGGCTATGACCCTTGGACTGGGTATATGGATGACATGTATGGCCGCAGCACGACAGATGGCACATTGGCTTGGACAACG
>JABACO010000019.1:7058682-7156381 GCA_013339895.1 Ephydatia muelleri | reverse complement strand
CAGAGACACACCACACACAGAGACACACACACTGCACAGCACAGACACACACATACACACATATAGATGCTTCGTACTGTGCTGCACATTACACATAGCACGAGCGTTCGCAACAGCAGTGTTGTACAAAACTGTAGTGTATAAGTGCGCGGGTGATGGTGTTACATGTAGGTGGGGAAAATGTTGCATGTAAACACGACGAGATCAGCTTTAATTAGCTCACTAACGTTCGTACGATCATATTACACTGATAGCTGTTACCAAGCGCATTACGTAAAAAAAAGTTTTCTCCCGACCACACCTGCATGTCCGCGGTATTTGTTATCTCAAATTGAGTGGAGGTTATGAAACCATCATGGGTACCGTCCATCAATGCTTCGAGAGATGGTGGCGCGTGCGTTAAGTAACTTACTGCGAGGGATGTCTGGGGAGTACTCTGCAGTTGCCATCGCATCGTATATCACCGAATGCTGGTCAATAAATTAAAGGTTAGTGAGCCAAATGACGTCATTTGTATTGCTGCATAACACTAATAGCTCAAGCGCGACGTAGACACTTAGCAGCGCAGCCAACTCTGAAATAGAACTCAAAAGTCTATTCCAGTGTCACGTAACATAATTGACAAAATGCACAACGTTCAGCCAGAGATAATTATCTCTTGGTTCAGCTAATGTCACATTTTAAACGACTTGTGACGGTAAGATAATTGCGGTGCATTACAATGATAGTTAAGGAAATCAACTCCCTTTTTCTGTATCTATGATACATTGGCTTATGCTTAATTTATGCACCAGCAGTAGGGGACATATTCTTAAGCAAGCAGGTCATTCTGGTGCATAAATTATCACCCCTACTGTATTAACGACAAACCCGCATCGCGATTTCCACGCAACATTTGAATTGAATAATGAATTTGAAATTTCGTTTTTATGTTGAAATAATATAATTGAGACGATGGTAAAATGATAATAATTCAAATCGATTCGTAGTTGTTTATGATAACAGAGCGGTCTACGATAAGTAGAATTCTGGTGGTTGGGTTTTAAAGCCTTTGTACTGTTATATGTAGCTCCAATTTCTCATAGGTCTTGGGATGTAACTCTCACATATATGCTGCTCATAAATACGGAAATATTCCCTGTACTACTGCGTAATAGTGCAGTGATAGAACTGGCCTGGCAGACCCAGAGGCTACCCGTGTGGGAATAAATAAAATAATTATTAATAATTTGGGTAATCTGATGGCGTCACCACATGGACTGAAGATGGAGGAACCCACCGAACCAAAATCTTCAACCATATCTACTGCAGTGAGTTTAAACGTTAGATGCATTGTAGCATACTACTGTAAAACACAACATTCTGGTGTGTCGATAGAGCGTTAGTGCAGAGATACATGTAACACTCTCAGGATCGTTCGCGCATGCAGTACGCGGGAGCAGCAGGGTTGGAATAAGAGTGAAAGTGGTCTAGAGCTAATAATCGTCATCGTACATGCCCATAGACACCATGCACTTGTGTATACGCTACTGAAATGTGTGTTACATATGATTCTCTTGTCAAGACAGATGATGGTGCCCATCCCATTGGAAAAGGCTCACGGCTGCCTGACACAGCTGCATCTCAACTTCAGAAAGCGAATGAGTTGAGAGAAGAGGGGAACAAGTTTTTTGAAGAAAAGAACTTCAAAGGAGCCATTAGGAAGTACCATAATGCCCTCCTCTATACTAGAGCCATGACAAATAAGATGAGCGAATTTGGATTTCTGAACACATCACAGCGAGCTACTGCAGCAGAGGAGGAGTCTGCTAAGAAACTCACAACTGCTTTGTCCAATAACCTATCAGGTTGTTTGAGCATGGTGTGGTATGTGTGAGTACTTATGTATGTAAACAAGTTACTTAGTACAAATAGGGTAAGAGTGTGGGCTGTACTCAACATGTGTCGATCAGCAGTTCAGAAGCACTTCGTACAGATGTGTACAAGTACATGTTATTTTATGCCATCACTTTCAGCTGTTTTCATAATTCATATTGCGTTTGTTTTGAGAGAGCGTTTAAAAAATTGATTTCATTGTTAGTCTTTTTATATGATAATGTATGGTAGTAATGTTGCCTTTCTTTGTAATTTAAATATAAATATACTACTGTGGTTTTATGTGATGCAACTGTGCTGCTCATCTATGTTTGTAAATTTTGCACTACGTGCATAAACTACTAAACTATATCCCCCAAATATTGTGGGTAAGTGAATGATGATTGCATAGATATATTAGCTGTACAATTGGTGTGTCAAGTTTTAAACAGTGAGAGACAAGGATTATTATGTTTTACATGCCCAACAAGGATGGTATACCTCTCTTTGGTTCAGCAGCATGTTAATGATGTAAGCAATTTAGGTAACATCACTGAATGCATACATGAGGTAGGTCAAGTGACCTGTCCATAAGTAAGAAATGGTAACAGAGCGCACAACCACCCGATCAACCAAACATGACGTGTGTTCATATAGCAATTGGCATACTCAGCCTTGCCAGCAGGCCCTTGGCATTTGACCCCACAATTATGAAGTTGAGGGGACCATATCTGTAGATAGTGCCTTAGGTTTGGTTTCTGATGTTCTGATGACTAGAGTCTCTTGTGCCTCGTTACCTCAAGTTCCACCGGTGTCAGTCATCAGAGGCCATACCTCTAGCCTAGGGCAAAACATATGGCAAAGGCCAAGAAGCCAGTCCTCCACAAGTACTTATGTGTCTGCTAGACGTGTGTGGTGAAGGTCGCCACTATAAGCTCTAGCCGAGCACTTGTGCCCTGCATTATGGCCATTATATCTGGATAACAACACCACTGGTTTTACTTGATAAAGCATGGGTCCAGGGTGCAGGTCTTGCACAAAGCACATCTGGAGGAGGAAAGAGTAGTGCCACTGAGGTGAACTGAGGTGTCCAAGCCAACTACCAGCGATTGGGATCCAGATGGCGACCTAGATATAGGGGAAGGTGCATTATAGGGACAAGACACTGCACAGCAAGGCGGCCTGCTTTACACACTTGTTGTCATCCATTGTCGACGATTATAACTCGTGACCAGGATAGAGTTGAATCAATACATAGCAAAACCCAAGAATAGCCTTCATCGGTACGTTATGCAACAAACACCAAAACTTTAGTGCATTTGGCGTTCTAAATTATCAACTTTATACACAAAAAGAACAGGGACGTGCTATAAAACTGAAATTCTCAAATTATGCTTAACAGACACTATATAACTATGTGTTTTAAAGAAATCATGATAGTTACCTCTTTTGGCTCAAGAGGCATCTAAATACAGGATCTCACCTCCTGGTGGTGCTACACCTCAGTTTATATCTGTTGTATCTACATGTTTAGTGTGTATCAGAAGTTTCCACATGTATGTGTATCACTGTATGACAGTACAAAATGTGCATAATAAATGCATGTATTTATATCCATTTTATAGAGTAGCTGAATGCATTCTATTGCATGCTATTAGAGGTATCACTTTTATATTTCATTTCATTACAGCTTGCTTTATGAAAACTGAAGAGTGGGAAAAGGCTGCCACTCATGCTAAAAATGTATGATTTGTTTGATGCTTGTTGGTGTTGAACGCTACGGGCATTTGCCACTGCATTTGTACAATTATATGAGCTTGTTGGTGTTTTCAAAACATGAAATAAGTATAACAATATCTACTCTTGGCTGGTGGTGTATTATGTAACTCAACTACACTTGTACATCTGTATGATTATAGCGATGGTTTAGGGGGAAGTAGATGAGGTTGTCCAAAGGAAAGGGAAAGGTTTGGATCTTTAAATACCGCGCATTCCAGCCTTACCTCTCACTTTGTCCACACTAAAATGCAATGTAATTGTCTGATTTTGGAAATGATGAGTGTCTTTGTTGTAGGTATTATCTGCTGAGCCCAACAATCCGAAGGCATTGTTTAGGAGAGGGACTGCAAATATACACCTGCGCAGGTATGAAGAAGCTGAGATGGATCTTAATAGAGCAGAAGAACTTAGTCCAACAGGTACACAGATCTATCCATGTGCAGGAAATACATGTATGTACAATTACGTTTTGTAGGCTATTGTAGTAAGGTGGTCATTAGGTACACCCGCTACTTCCACACATACTGTATGACTGATTATGATGCAGTCATTTAGTGTGACAACTGGACTTCATAAACAAATGGAGAATTGCTGACGCACAAAGAACAACTTTGCATACATATACCGGTATGCATGTAGAATATTACATGTACATGTGTGATTGCTGCATAAAGTGTATACAATAATGCCACTACTGATACAATATAAGCGGCACAACATGCATGTACATCATGCCGTGCAGTCATCATACTCCTTTCCTTCAAAATCCTAAACGGTCGATCCGGTTGACTCATAGGCATGAGATGAATCCTTGTGCCGACATATTAATTAAGTGGGAGGGTACTGTACTCTCTCCCACACCCCTTCTGAAATGCCACACCCTTTTCCCAGACCAATTCATATTGGGATTGGGAAAATGCATAGCTTTTCAGAGAGGGTGTGGGAGGGGATAGCGTCTCGCTTAAACTAGGTGAAGCAACCCAATAAGCTTTTGAAGTTTGGATGTTAAAAGGCCAGGAAAACAATGGATTCAATTTATTAATCATTGATACTTCAAACATCTGATCGCAAATGTTCTGATAATGTCAAATTTCATTTGCATGTTGCGATTTCAGATCGAATTACTGATTATGTACTACATACAATGCACATGGAAACAAGTACTGGGACTTACTAAGTTATAGACAGTATGCATACCCTAACTTTAACCTAAATAATGACATTCTGTGTTCATTAGTAAATCTATCCGTGTAAATCTGGTTAAGCCTTATTTAGCTGGTATATGTACTTTGTAAGAAGCTTTCACTCTTCTCATGACTGAAAATGACTGGTTGTCACTCAATGCATTTGTTGCAGGCAGCATGCTTGTGTGAAGGATGTTTGTTTACGATACAAAACGATCGTAGATTTTCTTGCAAGGCACATGTAGCTCTACATGTGCCTTGCAAGAAAATCTACGATGGAAGTATTTAGTCTAAAAAGGTTACCTCTAGGTAACCTTTTTAGACTAAATATTTCCAGCTGCGCTCTCAGATCGTTTCAGCAAAGTTATTTTGCATATAGTTGATTGCTTCATTTTAAAAGCAGGGGGATACAAGGCTTTTATGGATTACATTATTGAGGCAGCCTTAAATAGTTTGGATATAGCAAGATCTGTTGCTTGAAAGTATTGTTCGCGATAGTGATCCTAAATGGTAAGCGATGCAGGCTCTTGATTCCATGTGTTGTGAACACAACAGTTATTCATTATTATTTATGTTCTTACATTGCATGTGCTAATTGACTTAGGATGTTGGTCTGGCACCTGCGTGGAAGCAATCGTGGTAAATCACGATTTGTCACAGTAGGGGGTGATTGCTATAAGAGATAATATTACAGACGAATTGCCTCTACCGCAGAAAATCTTGGTTTTATCACGATTTTCCACAATTTATTCCCACACGGGTAGCCTCTGGGTCTGCCAGGCCAGTTCTATCGATGCTGCATATATATGTGCCACAGATCAAGCTCTTGCCTTGCATTAGGATTACAGTGGGTTGTAGGATGGGCCATGTGGTCCCAAAAAAAGTAAGCAGGATCCTACACAATCTAAAGGTGCCCTGCTTCGTTGGAAATGAATCAGCCCTGAGTTGTTGATATGTGTACAAGTTCTAGATGGTACCCAAAAGATCTTGCATCTAATTTTGTGCTGTGATATGGCTATCTGCATACATTTACAATGTATGGTACAAATGAAAAGCTTTATAAAAAAGCTTGCATATTTTTTTTCTTCTCTTTCAGACGTTGGTATCAAAAAGCAGTTACAGCTACTCCACCGAAAACAAAAAGAGTATGAACAAGATGAGAAGAAGTTGTATTCCTCTATGTTTAGAAATTGATCAGTCCATTTTATATCTGGAACTGCATAATTATTACAAGGGGACTAGCACATTATTTATAACATTTTGATTGCTCAGCATTCTTCTTTTTCTTGCCAATGACTCTTATGTAAAGCTGTTGTATTTCACTCCACCTTTCACAACTCAAACACTGAAGCACAAAATCAAGTATTTGCATGCCTTTTTACTCAATTGTAAGCATACATGTGCTGGTTGAAAAGAGTGAAGAGATTGTGCTGTGTGGCTACTAGTCAACAAAGCATGCATCTGATATAATTGTGTAGCAGTGATGTAATCCACTTACTGTCTACGAATAGCCTCAACATGAAAAGGAACTAATTTAAGTAAGTTTAAGGGTTGGTTCTGTGCTGTGTATTTTCTGTACCATCTTTTTTCTTTGAACTGTAACCTGTTACACTTCCTCTAGTATGCACAGTCAACTGAATCAGGAGGCCATGCTGTGCAATATGTATTTAGGCCCCATTTTTTAATTTCTCATTCCCCTTCACCCTCCCCACTTCTGGCAGAGTGTGAAAATCTTCCACACATATTAATAAATATAACTATTCTTGCATTTGTAGGAACTGCTTGGCCATGGCCACTATACTTTTCTGAGTAAAAATGTAAATGATTTTAATAATGTATTAAACCTAATGCAATTATTGTACAGTGTATGAAAGCACACATCTATCAAGTACTGGTCAACCAGAGATTGTATTCCAACCTTTTCTTCGTTACTTGTGTAGACCAGGATTCCGCCAATGTATTGTTGCAGGTAATGCAAGTAAATTTAGCATGCCACTAGCTTAATTATGTACTGTATGCCAAACATCACTATGGTAATCTTCCAATGGTGAACATTATTAAAGATACTGATTCAGATAGTTGTTGGAAGACCATTGAAGCTAATTTTTGAGCACTTGCCTCTGCACAATGTGAAGCATACCACAAGCTATCAGTGTAATCCAGGCAAGGCCACTTCGTTAAACTATGATGGCTGGAAATGTGTAACTTTTATCCAAACCTTCAGTTTGGAAACAAAAACATTCAAGGTTAATTAGCATAACAGGTAAGCTGCCTGTAATTCCAGTACTTGTTGAAACAGCAGTGTTCTCTAAAAATACTTCTCAACTTATAATTTTAGCAAGTCAAGGTTTGCCTTTTTTAGAGGGCATGGAGGTCAAGAAAGTAATTCAAATGTTATTCTGTACTTGAAACTGAGAGGTGAGGATGATTCCTGACATACAAAATAAATTATTGAATATCATGGCTCTACATATGCTTTGTCAGGTGGTTGAATTGATTTGCTTGGCTCCTTTTCTTGGTCTTGAAAAATGGGCAATAGGTTGACTGTATTTGATGCATGGATACCAAATTAGAATCTCGTCACTCTACAATGGCTATAGAGAAAAACTCATCTCATTTGCAATAGGGTGAGATAGGTATGTTCTATAGCAGTATACACTTGCAGAGTGCTAAAATGCCAAAGAAATTCAAAACGTTATGTTATTATATTGCACTTTTGGGAACTGGAAGAGGAAAGTGAAGATCATACTTAGCTGATATTGTGCATCATGACCTAGTAACACTTGCCTGTTGAAATTCCCGTATGCAAATGTGTGTAAGCCTATGATATACATGTATGTTTCTTGGTTTGAAATTTTCGGAATGTAAGTGTTAAAAGACTATAAAGCTATAACCATTAGAAAATCAACGTCATCGATCGCAATACTGCCCTACTTAATTGTGTGTTATAGGATTTGATTGCGCGTAGATAGCACCAGCTGGATAGCACACGAGTTCGGCATATTCATGCGCATGCGTACGATGCAATTGCAGTCATGTGATGGCTTCAAAAATCAGTATGAAGAGCTTTTTATTCAATACACTGGGTCTAGTTATATGTACCCTACTGACCGGCGCCCGTTCTCAAGGCAGGGTTCCTCCGTTGGTGGCGACCGAATTTACAGCCAATTTCATCCAAAATAAATTCAATCACAATGGTTTCGTGGTCAACCACACTTGCTCCGGTACGTACTACTCGAGCTACACACAGCAGATGATCCGGGCCGATTGCACCGTTGTTGACCTGAGTTCCAACAACCACAGCCAACCATCTCCCTTGACCAGCTCAGTTAGTATTAGTTTGCTCGATTTCACGAAGAGTCCCCCGCTCAACACCGTGTTGGAGCTGACAAACCTGGCCAACGGATCGACCTGTGCTACTTACGAAGCCAGTTGGCTGCCTCCCTTTTCGCAAACTTTTCTTAGAGACGTGAATGCCATTTATGCTGGAGACGAAGTAACAGCCGAGTACGGTCTTTGCGAGAAGTGGACCTTTGAGATCGCTCAAATACCTGGCCCTATTTTTACGTTTTACTTCGATTCATTTGCAAATTTGGTGCGCTACGACTTCTATGTACTTGGCGACCCTGTGCAAGGGAATGTGGGTGTGACGAACAAGTTCTACAATGTCTTGACCGGTGACAAGACACTGCTCCCACCAACTCTCTTCGATGGCTCCGGAAAATGCCCACACGAGAGTTCCGCGGGCCACCCAGCAAGCTCACTGTCTATGAAACTACGGTAACTTGTGTTTGCGAAACTTTATGATGGTCAGAAGTTGTATTCGACGCTTGTATCCATAGAAAGTATGTACATATATTGTAAATGACAGTGCGAAGTACTCGCAATTGCTATAATCCACGTTCACTTATGCTCATTTGGAGATGTAGCTGATTCGCGAGGCCTATAAAAATAAATTACACGCACATATAACTAAATTGCTATGTTTTGCTCATTCAGGAGTAGGGTAGCGTAGGTAGTGATCGCCACCTGCGATAACGTCAGGAGTGTTCGCCACCTGTTTATTCTACAGAGCAACGTTACTTGCGTAAAACTGTGTATGGCACTAACAAAGGAGCCTATTAGGGTTGTTTTAAACTGATATAGAAAGATCCAAACTTATTATTTTTGTTTTTATGAGCTATTAAAAGTGGGGGTGGCGACTACTCCCCCCTGGCGAATATACCTGACGCTACCCTATGCAATATTATATGTTCTCAGCTGTATAACCGGCCATGGCAATTAATGGTAGTATACAAAGGAAGGACGTGCATTTTAGGGTCCTATAGGCGTGCTAAATACAGTATAGGTCTTTACATACCACCCCCCAAAAAACTCTTCTTGGAGGCAATAGAACGAGAACGCGAGCCTGCATGGAGGCAAACGGTTTCAAATAATACATCACTATAATGAAATACTGCTATTGTACATGTACAACACAACTGAGAAATACAGATATATATATGCAAGCCATCGTCGTGTGCAGGTTCTATGCGCATGCACGCGGTTTCTCTCCTAGAGACTAAACTACTTTCACCATGTCCCTCGGAGTGCTCGTACATCCGCTGGCCAATGAATACAATTATTAAGTTTGTAAACAGCACGTAAATGAATAAGATATTGGTCACATAACACGGGGGAGGTTGCCTTTTTGTCAATCGTGCAATATGGCCTTCGCAACTGACTTCCCTCACAGTAAGTGCAACAACCTCCATTTGAAACACTGACGGAGTGTGAGGAAATGAAACACTATAAGGCTACTGAGGTGGGAGGGGAAGAGAGATGCAGTGAGCTAGAGAAAAGTCCATATGCAATCCCTTTGCGTAATATACATATACCTCTTTGAATGGCAATCGCTTTATCTACTCAGAGTCCGATGGTGAGGTGGATTGGCACACCCTTGGCAACATTTTAACCGGAGAACTTCTCGGACAAGTGGGTTGCATGTTCTTTATGCATGTATAGCATCATTTGGGCTCAAACTCCATATGCCGATGATATACGAGTAAAGATGAGTTAGGATGCGTGCCATATGCCACGTTACGGCATAATGGCACCGAACGGTACTTTCAAATGTCGTTGAAACAGTTACAACCGATCAGACTGGCAAAACCAATTGCATCTAGACTAAGATGTGTCATGTATTTTCAAGCAAGGAATGGTCCTAGCTTCCAAAAATGCGGGATCAATTTTGGTTTTGAAAAAATAATAATAATAAAAATGTCCCCTTGTGACCAATCGTTTGTTTCTTGGGGGGGGGGGGGGGGGGGGGGGGCGGCCACATTCCGCAGGTCAGGCGTAACTAATGATCGTCTCAACGGACTTATTTTTAGATTAGAATACAGGTCATATTTACAGGGCGTCATGACCAGTTGTGGGGGGGGGGGGGGGGGGGTGAACATGTTTTGCAAGGCCCTTTTTTATCGAAAAGGAAAAAATTGGTCTACATAGACTGGATTATAAAATGATCACTCCCCCAACAGATGAATTAGGCTTCATCATGCGAGCCTACCTCTCACTTGTTCGCGCGAATTGCTTTAACCATCGCGATTACACTTCTCAAACGTTATGACAGAGCCTCGAAAACCATTGAGCGCTTAACTGAGATTGCATTACGTTAGGTATTAGTTGCCTGTGCATAAAATCTATCAGTGTATGTCAACAAAGCGTTAGATCCTACATGCGTACTGCATGAATGTAGCTTTAAAACTAACTGCATATTCAGGTCAGTTAACTAATCCAAATCATGATTCCTCATGTTTCAGATGCTGTCAATTTCAAACATTTTAATTTTGTGCATGGGATTTTGGAATTGAGAGCTGATTCGCTAAGAAATGAATTTTATTTTGCGACTACCAGTATTTCACCAATTGTTCAAATCATTACAGCCATTTCTAGCGGAGTGGCACGAGCTGCTGGCGCACGTTTACAAACACATCCTGCAAGGCAATCATTCCGATGACCAATTTAAGTTCATATATTCTTCAAACTGTTCCTTTGGTTTTACTTTTTAATTAATTGGATTTACTTCACGCTAACAGAATATAGGATAGTCGTCAAGGGCAGTGATATTACATATATGGCGTAAATACATGTATAGAGTATTCATATTCATATCAGTACGGAAATTACAATTGTTCAAGCTGATTATTGTGCCACAGGTTCATTGCGCCTCTTTTCTGGATCCATTGTATGGACCAAAGAGACAGAAGACTATGCTACCAGAGACAAGCTGGGAGTGAGTACATGCAGGCTACTGTATATTTTGCAACTCATATTGAAAAATATTTCATGCTGAGCATAGCTAGTGGCTTACAAGATGCCACTCACTTTTTTGCTGCAAGCCAGACGTCAGTATTACCATTTTAGTTGACATATATGCTAGGAATCATTTACAGTTGACTGCGAAATGCCAATGAATTGAGTGCGTATACGGTTGTGGTGCACGTGTGTACGGACTTGTTTCTGTTCCACGTGCATGTGTATCTGCAATCACCTGGTAGATGATTGCAACTAAATCGTGTGTTAATTCAATACATTCTATATCTATTAAGGTACGTTGGAATGAAGCATAAAGTTACTATCCTCAAGAAAGTGGAGGGTACTTCCCCAAATAGGTAATTAACTTATGAATACCTACATGTTGTGTTCAGTCTTTAGGCCAGATATTGGTTCTCATTAATATTCAAACCTGCTCAGTTTTATGGGTCGTGGTGTTGTCAACTGGCCTGTAAGAAACGTTGCTCAACTGTTGGCTGACGATATGAAACAGATGTGTAACTGGGAGAAGTACCTTGCTGTAAGAATAATTATTCCTTAACATAATATTCTATGTAGGACCAGATTTAATTAAGCTGTCTAACCATACTTGCACGCTAGCTAGTTATGTTCCTGATGGATTTCCAACTCTGTTTCTTATTATAGGATGTCAGGTGTATTGCACAGCTGTCTGAAGACAAAAGTGACTTCATAGGTGATTATGATTGCACACATTTCATACTTCATTCAGTCATCTTGCAGTGTACAGATGCTACCATGCCACCGTGTGCCTTGTGAATTCGAAAGCAGACTTGGTTTATTATTCAAGAGTAAAATATAATGTAATGATTCAAACAAATCTGTTGCTGCCTTTAAAAGCTTTATTTCCTATAGGATGAAAAATTTGTAATTACAGGTGTGTCTGTAAGTGACACATTCAGTCCTCCAACTCCAGGAACAATTAGAGCAAAGGTGAAGTTTTGACTGCAGTAGAGCTTTATGTATGGAGTAAAAAACTGACATGGTCATTAAAATACTAGTCATATTATACTGCAGTTCATAAAGTGGTAAAAATATTCAAACAAACAGAGGCACCCATCTACTTCCGCCAAACTCTAACAGCAAGGGGATAATGGTTGAATTTGAATTTAGTTATGATGACTTTAGGCACAGTGAGAAAATTCCCCTGCTTAGAATAGAAACTTTCATCATAGCAAACTGAGAGTTAGAAATGTGTTGCATTACGGGTGGAGTGATGGCCAGTCACTGCACCATTGTTTTCTGTGAATGCAACAGATACTCCCAGGGTCAGGATATGTCTTGGAGCCATATTTAGGTGATCCCAACATGACATTGGTGACATATGTAGCAGCTGTAAGTTACTATGTTCAGTTTCATAAGCAAAACTAATGCAATTACATGAAAGGTGTATGTAGTATTGCAGCCTGGGGCAGATTTGGTTTGGTTGGGTTGATTTTTTTAGAAGTGATATCAATTTAGAGTAGTACTTGGGCTATCTTTTAATGATGCAGTTGTTTCTCTAAAGTGATGCTAAAAATACACATGCATGCAGCTTACGATTGGTGGAGTGCCTGCTGCTGCCGTGAGCAAAGTTCTAAAGCACCTCTCTGTCAGTGTACACTATCTGAATGAGTATCTGAAGAAGAGCTGGGGGGTTAAACCCGGGGCTTCAGAGGGTCTATTGACATTTGATACCACAAGTGATACATGCTCAGAATGTCAGCCCATCCATGATGATCATTTGGAGAATGTGGAGTCGAGAAACTATACAGATGAACAGGAATTAGAAAGGAAAACAACTGCAATCAGCCTCCATTGTGATAATGAAGACAGAGGTGGAGCAATTCAGGAAGTTGGAGATTTGCATCCAGCAGCAGATTGTAAGATTTCCTATGTTGCAATACAAAATACAATAATGTAGTCCAATAAGATGTATTGTAACCACTTCTGAAACAGTAATTATGTGAATTTCGTAATGTTTTGTCCCCAGTGAGGTTATACAATGGCGGAGAGGTGAACTGGGAGGCTTTAGGACAGGTGGCCACCAGATGTATCCTTGAGGATGTAGAGAGCATTGCAATGATAGACAAGAAGTATGGCAAAGGAAGCAGAGAGTCACATGATAAGGCTGACTGGAGGTGAGCAATTACTACCCAGGAATCAAACTATAAGATTTTGATCTGTCTGTTCTCCAGATTTGTTCATGAAAAACATGATGTAGTTGTTTATACTAAGAAGCAAGAGAATTCACCCATCGATTGGTACGGTTCAATGAAATAATAGAGTCAAATCAAAACGTGCTATTTTGACCAAAATGAATCAGAGTTGTTCCCTCATAATCTTCTCTTTTTTTGCCAGCTTTCTTGGCCGTGGTATAGTAAATGCACCAATGAGACAGGTGGGTGATTTTACAGCAGATATTCAGTCAACCTTTACATGGGATAACACACTAATGGTATGTCCAACTGACTGTAAGCAATTGGTCCAAATGTGTGTTGGTTGCATGCTTAAAGGATGCAAAATATGTAAAAGTGATCAAGAAATCTCATACTTGTACAGATTACATTGGTAAGTGATGCATGTTACAATATTCATGTACAAATCCTTGTAATCTCTTTTTGTTTTCTTACAGGATATCAGAGACATGAAACCACAAAGTGTATGGTTCATGCAAAAAGAGACAACCTCTACTTCGTGAGATGTATTTATACTGTAAGCCTGTCCATTTTTCTATAAGTAATTCATTCCAAAATGCAATTAGAATGGAAAGTATGTACAAGCGGCCATATCTGTTGATCATTCAGATTGTCCACCTCCTCCTAATACCACGAGAATAAAGGTATGTCACGAAACTGTACAGTGTAGCACAACTCCAAATTGCAATCTTTTTTAAGGTGTTTTCGGGATCAGGATGGGTGATGGAACCATACCGTGGAAGTGAGACACAAACTCTGGTGACTTACTTGGCTCATGTTGGTTGACAGTCTTGCATTTGTTCAAATGCATATCCTAAATTCTAAATCTACTTATCCTACAGGTGGATCTGATAGGCCTCCCAGCAATTATTACAAACTTTGTACTCAAGAGGCATCCCCTTGCGATTCACTATGTAAAACTACATCTACCCTCCTCCGTTCAATCACTTGAAAACATGACTACCTCTTCCTACCATGTTGAAAACAAACAAAGTAAAGAGGACAGTGAGCCAATTGCTTTGCTGACTGATATAGATCGTCGACTAGAAGAAGGATGGAGAATAATTGGCTTGGATGCATAGGTGTGTATTCATTTGCACTCTCTAATTGTCAACGTGCCACATATGTCATCCATTTATTTACACTTGGTCTATTACATCTGCTAATAAAAATCTGATCGAGCGCGTAAAGTACATGTACCCTACACATGACATCAGCATAATATTATTCGCGCATTATGATTGTTAATACACAGTTGTACAGTAATATGCAGAAAGTCTGAGGACTGTAACTGCATGCTAAAGCGCGCTAGTATATTCACAATAAATCGGATGAACAGAGTTCTTCACACTGATGCGCGTGGCGCTGTAGGCACATCCCGTTATAGCTGCAGGCCGTGATCTCATGCGTCAATCCTAAGCAACATATTCGAACGATGCGGGTAATAAGGTACACCCCTGCTGTACGTCGCTTCCACGCGACATACGGATGACACGTAAAACAAGTATTGGTTGCGGTCGCGGTAACGCACAGTAAACGCGGCTGGCTAAAGCTTGTGCTGGCGCCTGTCGATCGTACATTCATGCAGTTAAGCTGCAGAATATATTTATGTTTGTCTGCGTTGCATTGATAAATGATCACGTGCACATGCATGTACAATGATAATCATTGCAGTCCTAATTGCTTCATGGGCAGAATGTGGTAATGCAGAGGGAGGGGCAGTTTTTCTGTGCAAGCTCTTGATATGTTCGAACCGCATGGCTCTCTCCATTGACTTTCCCCACAGTGAGTCCTTATTAAAGTTCGGGTAGTATCTTTGCAAGGGGTTCTAGTACGCGCACTCGCGCAGTAAGTGTAAGGCAAAAAAGGGAACGAGTTAAAACAAAGGGAGGCGAACCCCTGATTTAATTGCACGGGTGCAAAGAAAGTGGGCCGAGCTTGTGTGGTATAGCGACCGTGCATATACTATTATTTGTGAGCGCATATGTGTCTTCCTGCTGTAGAATCCGATGGTGAAGTGGACTGGCGTACCCTCGGAAATATCCTGACAGGGGAGATTCTCGGGCAGGTATGTCTGTACGCCATGGGTGACCGTGTGAGGTGTATGACATATTACACTCTGTGGGTCGCTTCTATGATTCACGACAAGAAGCCTTGTGATATGAACTGCAAAAGCCCTCCTCCCTTCCCTCCTCTCCCTCCCTCTACTAAGCATTTGTATCAAATATACAGCACCAATAGCTAACTTTTATGTCGACATGATATGTTATAATGTTTAAGCATTTGTTTTTAAAAAAAGTTAAATCAATCGATCCTCGGTCATGTGTGAATATTGCGTCTCAAATCTTTGCATTCACTGCATGAAGGTACATGAATGGTGATGAAACAGCATAAAGCCCAACCACCACGCACTTCTTGCCATAAACGTATTCACACCTGGATCAGTGAATACTTAAAACTATCAGCAGACTGTTGATCAGCCAACATTGCGTCATAGCTATGTTTTTATAACCTTTAATCTCCAGACGTCCTACATGTAGATCTAGCTAGAGCGACTAACCAAGCAACAAATAAAATGAACCCAAGTTTCAAAAATTCTGAAACTTTACTGCCTTGTCTAGATACGGAAAGTGCTTTTCTTATCATTCACGAGTAAAAAACTTGCACATCGATCGATTTGGGTGCGATATAACCTGCACACAATACCTGCCAACCCAAGCTGAATCGCTCTGGAAGGGTTTGTGCAGGTATTGTGCGAAGGTTAAAAATGTATGATTGTAGTCAATAATAAACTATTAAGCAGGTCCTAATTCTAAGACTACAACGGTCTAGATCTAGGACCAGTGCCTGAAAATTAAAGGGTAAGAGAAGCTATTGCAAGCAAAAATTATTTCTGAATTGACATTATAGGGCATGCATATGTACGTTGCATTCCGATTGAATGAATGCAGCTACTTCTCAATAATCATGATACTTGTTACAAGGTCTTTACACACTTGTCTATAATCATACAACAGCTCAAATAATTAAACCAAATCGTGCCGTTTGCATATTTTTAAACAGCCAAGGATATTTGCTCACTTAAATGATAAAGGCAAATTAAATCCATGCAGGTAGTGTAATGTTTTGAATGACTATTGAATTAGAGTAAGTGCATCAATTGCGCCCATTAGTCAAATAATATTGGAAAAAAAGTTGCGCAAAGATCAAGCAATTAGAATCGGTTTGATGGCATGGTTTAATCATTTTCGATGAATATGAAATATGCGAACTATTTACAAAAACAATAACCAGTTTTGTGCCTAACTTATCCAAAAGAGAATCATAATCTTTCTATCTTGAATAGTCGGTTATCATTTCAATTTAATTTTTTGAGGGTCTTGATGTAGTTACATAATCATTTGATATAATCTAAATTTGCTTGTATAATACAATTTATCTAATTAAATATATGTACCAGTTTGCTAACAAATTCATATCAGTGTGTTTTGAATCCCCTGGTATGCATGTACATGAATGTAAAGCTGGGTTTTACTAGCATCTTGCAATTTCTAGGTTTACTGTGCTTCATATGTGGACCCCAAATATGGACAAAACCAAACAAGGCTTGTTCCTGACACTGGCTGGGAGTAAGTACTGTGAATCATGCATGTTCATTTGGCTGCTTAGCAGTACACTTTTGAAATGCTTACACCTACATATATATCCAGAATTTACTCAAATGTATATAAACAAATGCTAAATACCTGTCATGTGCACCCAGTATTGAGCCAAACATGCACACTCACATGCACAGACACATGTGCATACACATGAATGCACGCACTTACACACACATGCACACACAAGAATACACACACATGAATACACACATGCACACACACATGCACACACACATGCACACACACATGCACACACACATGCACATACAGACACACACACAGATGGTGTACATGCACACAATGCGCACACACAAATGAATACAAAGCATACACAAATCACTGTGTAATTGGTATTATTCTCACTATCTATATATACTGCAGGTATGTGGGAGTTAAGCGTAAGACTGTTATCCTGAAAAAAAGAGTGGAGGGCACTATGTTGGAGAGGTAAAACATTCAGCTGAGAACCGATCTTATTTTGTGCATATTCTTAATGCATAATCCTAGCACTATGAATAAATATAATAGAATATCTTCGCCCACTTCTGCAGCTTCATGGGTCGAGGTGTCATTAACTTCCCGGTTGAAAGAGTTGCTCAGTATATTGAAGATGAAGAGCAGGTTTACAACTGGGAGCAGTATATTGAAGTACGGGTACCTTGTTTGTGAACTTGGCTGCATGTGAGCTGTCCCAATTAATCCCTTTGATCATTGGTGCTATTTATTGCTTCTCTGGGTCAATGAAACACATCATACTACTCAACTGAATACAAGTTATCACTAAGCTGTGCATAGATCTGTGCACACAGTTTTATCTATACTACTGTTTGCATTTCAATGTGGGGAAAAAAACTTCACTAACGTTCTCGTCTAATAGAATGTTGAATATGTGAAGCGTATATCAGAAGACAGGAGTGACAACATAGGTAATTGCGAGTGCACACATATTATCACGTGTCTACATTTGTTCCGTGTTGCAGTGTACAGACGTTATCAGGCCACACCCTGCCTTGGAAATGTAAAGGCAGATGTAGTCTATTTTATGAGGGCAAAGTATCATGTAATGGAGTTTAATGTCAAATCGCATTGTTACTTTACAATGACCTTTTCTCTTAGGATGAGAAATTTGTGATTACAGGAGTGTCAGTCAGCGATACATTCCACCCTCCAGTGCCTGGAGTGATTAGGGCAAAGGTGAGCTCTGTACATAATTTTGAGCTATTTGCTGTACTATTCAACTAGCTTTTATGCTATGGTATACTGTAGGAGTAGCACTTTCTGAACCTGGTATAGCTTTGTTTATGCATATAATTAGCTTTTATGTATAGAATCTTGTTGCAACTGAAACGTAGTAAGGGTATTTAATTTGTACCACAGTTGTTTATGACAAGATGTGACTGGGAAAAATGCTTATCATGTTGATAGCTATTATTAGTACACAGATTTATACAGATAATATATTCATAACAGGTACTCCCTGGGTCGGGATGTGTGCTGGAACCATACTTGGGGAATCCTAACAGGACACTGATTACATATATGACAGCTGTAAGTTGATCATCATTTGGTGTATGAAGCTATATACATTAAACTATACATTGACTTCTAAGTGTATTTAGATTATGTTTTTGTGAACAAACACATTTAGTGGCATCATCATTGCATCCATCTAGCTGTCTATTGGAGGTGTCCCTGCAGTTGTAATTAACAGAGTGATAAAGGACTTCACTCTCACGGTGCATCATATCAACGAGTACCTAATTAGAATCTGGGGGGCACATACTCCTAGTCTAACTGATAACACTGGCATAATGAGTGATCTGGAGTCTGAATATCTTCGCAGTACTGTTGAAATAAGGACTGAGACTCCAGTGCAGCAAGTAGATGTGCATTCTTGTAGCGTTTATGAAGCTGATTCTTGTGATATAAGGAGCAATCAACTCAATTTTAAAAATACTTCTGCTCACAACAAAATGCAGCATTTTGCAGGTAAATTTATCAAGTTATTTGAACATCCACATAAGGGCATTTAGATATGAAGGAAGATCTGTTTTCGATCCTGATATTGTCGAATCAAGGCATTACTAATATGTGAAGCATTTGCTTATAATGTATCAGCTCCCAACCAAAAGGACAGTTTTTCTTGTTACAATGCTGGATGTATTGGTTAATGTGAATGCTATATAAAAGCACTGTAATCACAGCTTTTTGTTCAATGCTGCAATCACATTTACTGCCCAAGTATTGAGATGAAAATGTGTCCATTAGTGTTGCATAATGTTTCATGTGGCACAGGCCTCTACAAGGATGGAGAGGTAGACTGGGACACCCTTGGTCAGGAAACAACCCGTAGCATTCTTGAAGTGGTAGAAAGTGCTGAAGCAATACTTGTAGACTTGAGATACAGGGATGAAGGCAGAGGTTCACAACACAGCACAGGATGGAAGTAAGCTACTTTATGCATGAGGGTGAGCATGGTCTCTCTGACTGTTTCATCACCACCAGATTTGTGTATGAAAAACACAATGTAACTGTTTATACTAGGAAGAATGAGAACTCTGCGATCGATTGGTATGCTTTTCTCTGTGCGTACATGTCATTGTTCTAAATGTCACGATAATTATGTCTTGCAGTCACATTCGATTCTTGTGTTTGCATTGCACAGCTTTCTTGGTCAAGGCATTGTGAATGCACCACTGAGAACAGTGGGGAATTTTGTAGCAAACATAGAATCTACCTATGCATTAAACAACACTTTGGTTGTAAGTTGCAATTGTATTTTAACCAAATAAATACATGATTGTTTTACTTCAGAGTACAAAATGTTTGAAAGTGCTCCATCAGTCAGAGAACAGCCTTGACTACATTGGTAATGACAAAGTGTTACTTCACATCCATGATCATTTGTGATGTTTTCAATATGATTTTGCAAGGGTATCAGTACCATGAAGCAACAAAATGTTTAGTTCATGCAAAGAGAGACAACCTCTACTTTGTTCGATGCTGCTATACTGTAAGCACATTCCAAATGTGTTGTATCCACTCTACTTCACGTATTTGATTCAGAATGGAAAGTATGTGCAGAGTGCAATATCTATTGAACACAGTGATGTTCCATCTCCCCCTGGTACCACACGAATACTGGTATTAAAACACATATCCCAAGTGAAGGATTAATGCTTTTAATCAGCATTTCCCACTCCCAGATACATGCTGGGTCAGGCTGGGTCATGGAGCCATATCAAGGAAGTGAATCACAAACACTGGTCACCTATGTTGCACATGTACGGCTGTTCCTTTACTTTTATTATGACATGAGGGAAAGAGGGGTTTGAGGATAAAATTGTGCTGTGCATTATTCTCTTACTTTTCATGCAAATAGGTGGATCTGATTGGCCTTCCAAGTATCATTGCAAACCGAGCACTCAAATGGCACCCTCTTGCCATTCACCATGTGAGGCTGAACTTACCTGCCATGCAGCCAAATTTAGAGGCCTTCTCTGCCAGTTCAAATTCCAAAGTCACAGAGGAAACTGTCGAGAGAGATGCACATGTTAGTGAGACAGCTGTTCAACTTGACACTGCAAATGAGAAGCCTCCACCAGAGAATGGGTGGATCATCAGTGGTTGGGACATAGCCAAAATAAACTATCGTGAATGAGTTTGCCTTGCACCATCTATTCATCAGCACCCAGTGAAGTATTATAGTATCTGATCCATGTTTTTTTATTAACTTGGTAGACTGTGCAAAGATCAAACCAGATTGATACGCTTGCATTATGTACTATGCACCTTTACAGCATCTGGAGTGCATTCAACCAATGCTTATCAATGATTGTGATGTTTACAAATTGTGGCCACTTGCAGTTAGTTGAATTGTACATTTTGACACTCTAAATCAGTGTATGTGAGCTGCTATTATTATTTACCATTAGGCCCCACTGCATGTCCTCTACCTGGTTTCAAGCTAAATAATTCACACATATTTGACATATGCATTACACCTATTCAATTATAATCAAAGTTCTGAAGGGAAGGAAGGTAACTTTAACACCTTCCTCTCTCACAAGGCACTCTGCAATTGTAATGAATAATTTATCTCAATAGTCAGAGTGAAGCTACCGTATATCCTATTTTAGTACATAGTACTAACTATTATGTGGACTTCTCCACTTTCAACGTTCCCTTTATGCTCGGCTGCACTGTGGGTTTCTCAGGAATGATGTTTTAACTGCGTCTTAACTGTACATCACCTTCAGTTGTGACGCTGTAGGAACAGGGTGCTGATGCTGGCTTTATCACTCTGCTGATGTTGGTTCACCTTTCTTATTAGTAACACCATACCTCTGTATCATCTGGGATTGGGGGAAGAGGATGAACCTGGTGACTTTGATCATCTTTGCACTGTCATCGTGTGTTCAGAACTCCTTCAAGTATGGCCACTCAGGCTCAATTGTTCAGGAAGCAAGGTTAGTGTGCAGTTCTGTCCCATTAGAAGTTCAGCAGATGAAAGCTTACATTATGGTAAGGTAGTTGATCGATAGATGAGCATTGCTAATAAGGGTCCTCTAACGTCCTCAAAATACTCTTGACCATTTGCACTGATCTTTCAACATGCCGTTGCTCCTAGGAAAATGGGCTGCTTGTCACATGAGTGAAATTGGATTCCACTGCAAACATTTCTTGGAGTGTGCTGTGAGCCATTGTCTGAAACCAATGTTCCAGGAATACCATGCCTTGAAAATATTGCCTTCAATGTATCAATGACTCCTTTCAATGTGGTATCTCTCAACTTTAACACTTCAGGGTATCGTGACAAGTAGTCTGTAACAAGAACATAACTTTCTCCCTTGATAATAAATAGGTTGATTGATTGTTGGTCTCTCTTTGAAGTTCTTTTGATACCATGAACCTTTTGCTATAGCTGCAGTCTTATCACGATCTGCTCGGATGCCACCCAGGATTGAGACATTTAACCAACTCCCACCCTTCTCAGGACCTCCATTAACCGCGTGCATCTTGATCCTTGCCAAATACTAAAACGCTGTCTATCTGGCGAAAAACTACTTATGGATGTGGCTCATGCATTTCTGGAAGTGTTTTGGTGTGCTGCTTATCCCAAAAGGCATTTGATTGAAGCCCATATGGTGTAATAGATGTTGTAAGCAACTGTGATTGTTCTACAGCGGGATCTGCCAAAACCCAATGTTAGCATCCTAACATTCTTGCACCAGTCAGCAAGGCCAAGATTTCATCTACCTTAGGTAGTGGATGTACTTCTCTCAAAACACTGCTATTAAGAGACACATATATGGATATCCCCCATTGTATTTGGGAGCCACAACCATACAGATACACCAAGGAGAAGGTATGTCCACTTTTGAGATGACTCCTAATAGCAGCATCCTGTTATGTTCTTGCCTAACCTTTTGCCACAATGGAATTGGGATACTCCTCGGAGGGAAAAGTGCATATGGTTTAGCACTTGGCTGGAGGCTGATATCAAAGGGTTTTCCAGTCCTTGAGAGTGCTGGGAGATTGTCCATTACAGTGATGCACTAACAAACTTAGCTTCAGTGTGATGATGGCTGGGAGACAGAGCAAATTCATCCGAAGTCCTGCAACAACAAAAGTGGTTCATTTGAATATCTCCTTTCCTTTGTAAGATACTTTGTGAACTGCCCGAAGACTTCAGGGGTGTTACCAGCATGTTTTATATTTAGTACATTGCTCTTCACGACTCATCATTTTTCCATGACCATTGAACCAGTAATAGAGGGAGTCACTCACTTTACCAAACATCCCATCAATTACCACAAAAAGCTTCCTAACCAATCAGAGGCTTTTCAAGTGTATCCCCATTGTCGTGTTGAGTAGTAATTGTTTGTTCAGCTGTGGCAGTACCATCACCGTAAAAGTTAATAATTCCAGGAGTTACATCTTGAGTATAATTTAACAGCTGCAGAAATAATAGCTTTGGTTGACATCAAAGGCATGACAGTTTCTGGATATTGTCAACTGGCAAACCGAAGTCTTCGTCAAGCATAAACAAATCACTCCACTAGCATTGACAGGAGTCTTTCTAACCATTAATGTGACAGGACTAGTACATATTGCACCTACACCACTACAATCATCTCAGCTTCAATAGATGCTATTTTTAACCCTCATGCTCCACGATTCTAAGATGATGTAGCCAGCATCAATTCTTCTTTAATATAAATTCTGCTTGCCACATTATATACTTCCGAAAAGCTTTGATAGTTGAAAACTTGGGGAGATTTTAATAGGGTTTAATGTACAAGCCATCTGGTTGGTGTATGCAAGAATTATTTATTTATTTTGTACACTTTGCTCTATGAAACATACCCCTGCAAAGCAATTATGCAGCTATCAGGACAAGGCTCCTACACCCAGATTGTAATACAAAGCAATTAGTTATTTCTGACCTGTCCCAATCATTAGAAGTGCTCCATTATTTTTTAGCATCATGTTAACATGAAATCCATTATACAGCTTGCTGATCTTTACATGACAACAATAGGCCAAGGGTAGCTATGGAAACACTGCTTTACCCTTGTATTTTAATGTCTTCTTCAACCCTGGCATTGCACTAAGAGAAAAGTAAGCCCATTATATTTCCAAGCACTTTCTCACCAATTGTTGTTCAGACTTTGGTGCCATGAGAAATGTAGAATGTGCTACTGTCATATCTGTTTAATTCTACAGACATACTTGCTAATTGCCCACAAATGCATTGTAGATTCTAGTGTTGCAAATGAAGCCTTAAATGTATAGTTTTGTCACAACGATATCTATTACTGCCTCTTAACAACTATGGATAAGAGGGTTATGATCTGCTTCCAGTTTTCACTAACAAAATGGTTCAAAATCCATCTTACCTTGATATACAATTGATCACTATAGCTATGTTATTGAATTACTCTTATTGAAATGATCATCCATGTTATTCACTCTGTCCTCTATAAAATTAAATGTCTCCCAATTGCATTCACACGTGCAAACATCATTGTATTTGATTAATAATTGAAAAGTTGCACTGATGGTATATCTAAAAAAAATCTTCATTCTGCCTTTTCAAATTACACTACATGTATGGGATATATAGGATACAAGATACCATAAGACTTCTAGAACACACATACAATATACCAGATAATCAGGTAGATAAGTAACAAAACTTCAGTTCATAAAATGGTTTATTATTACATTTACAGTTTGGGTGAGGAGTCATTATTGTCAGGAGTATGGGGAGGAACTATCATAGGCAGCATCGGGTGTCGATATGTTGGGTTGCTGGCTGAAATTACCCTTTCACCACAATTGTTATACTTTTTCTGGTCTTGGTTGTTATTGTTATTGTTGTTGTTGTTGTCATTGTAGTTGACAAATTGTTCTGTGGAGACAATAAAGTCCTCATTTTTGGTTTCAAAAGTTGTAGGGAAATAATCGTTTTTAGAAGGAACAGCTGTGCTAAGTGGGACAAGATGAATGGATGCAACATCAGGGTCTGCATGTAAACCATACACATTCTCGATTGTTTCGTTGTGCTCATACTTTGGAAGCCCAACTTTTGCATCGTTGCTGCGGCTGGACCAATGGTAACAAAGAGCTCCACAGCATATGACAGCAACTATACAGCCCAACACAACAGCAATGGGTACAACAATGAATAAGATCAGATGCCACTTGGTGTTACTGGATGCTGATACACCCACAGGGTAGGATTGATCCTGAGTGATGTTGCTAGGTACAAGGGTCTGGCCGCTGAACATGAAAGATAGGGCAGATGTTCCAGAGGAAGATGAAAGAGCTAAAACAAAATTCTGAATGCTTTGAGTGGTCTGGGCACCAGCAAAGAAGGTGACAACAATGCTTCCACTTCCAACTGTGATATTGTAAATCGTAACATCTGGATACATGCTTTGGACGCTTGTTTTGAATGAGGTTTTGAATTGTTCTTCCTTGCCAGATACAACAGCTGTGTAGTTTGCTTGGTAAACAACAATGAAACGAGCAATAGGCACCGAACTGACCACAAATGAAGGAGTGGTGAAAGGAGAGGGTACAAGAGCACTGCCAGGGTCTGTAACAGCACTGAACACAAGAACGTAAGATCCACTTGTGGTCACAACCACATTCTTAAAAATGGCCATTCCCATCTGAAATGGAACTGTCCAGGACTGGTACATGTAGACAGTACCAGATGTGCTCTTCACTGTAATAGAGGCATACCAAGTACTGTTTCTCCAAGAAAGGTCCTGAACCAGTGCTCCTGTCTGTGAGTCCACAAGAGTAAGATTAGGGTAGGGATATAGTGGGACAAGGGCTGTGCCAGTAGAAGGGTATGTTACTACAAGCTTCAGCTGCCGTGCTGCAATAGTGATAGGCTGTGTGGTAATATTGAACTGGGCATTCGATGGGAATGTGACAGTAAACAGGAGTGTGTAGGTGCCTGGGTAGGATATGACAAGGTTTGAGAAAGTTGCTATTCCATTTGAGAAGTTTGCAGTGAATGATGTCAAGAAGGCAGCACTTGGACCACTGGCAATCACTGCTGTGCAGATCCAGCTAGCACCTACCCCAAGTGTGGTCGCCACTACACCATTGTTGTCATACATCGCTATTCTTATTGGAGACTGAAATGCGACACCTTCCACGCCTACACTTGGAAAATAGACGATCCTTAGAGCTGTCGGGATTGATAGTACCACGCTTGGCTGCTGGACGGTTCCATTGATGGCTTGCTGCACAGCTAGTATACCCAGTGGTACCAATGTGGAATTACTACCGGGCTGTGGGCCACCAGTATCATTGGTAGCTGGTGGTGGAGGTGGAGATGGCGGAGCCACGGGTTCAACAAGTGTTGCAGTAGAAATGGTGCTGTTCAATGCTGAAGCAAGTTCACCAGTCTGGATGGCATTGGCTAATGTTGTAGTCAGCATCACAAGTGACGTGTAGTTTAGTGAAATTTGGCCAGCAGCAGTGCCATTGCTAGAGATATTAGTGGCATTTGTACCGGAGCTGGTGGAGTTAGTGACATTAGCGCTAGCAGTGATGTTGGTAGTTGCGTTTATTGAGGTGGTAGGTGTGCCTCCTATCTGTTGCACAGGGGCATCACCAATCTCAAAAGACAGCTGTAACGCACTGCTGCTGGGAGTTTGTCTCTTGCCAACTCCACTCTCTTTCACAATACTGACAATCCGGATCTTATTACTAGGTATTCCGAGAAGGAAGGCAATATTGCTCACCAGCATTGCCTCATTAAAGAACTGTTCTGCAGTGACAAATAGACTGAGAGACACTTGTACCACTGGTGTGGTGACAACCGTGATTGGACTGCTGCCTTTTATGACAACAAAAAGCTGCTTCAGCTGCCGATCATAGTAGTTTGTGCCAACGACGTCTGAAATTAAGGGTGCAAATGAAGTTCTGTTAGCAGGAGGGAATTGGAGGTATTTGAGGTCTGTGCTAGTCCGATCTGCATTTGTTGGTGGCACGTAATTACCCTGATAGTATATGTCTAGTCGTTGTGGGTTTGTGTAAATGATACCCACCACAATGGCCTGAGATGAGTTAGCATTAAGTAGGCGCAGACTTGTGTTCTGTGGATTGGTGCTGGTCAAGCCGATGGTGTACGAAAGCCCTGTGGCCACTATGATGTAGAATGTTGAGATTCGCTCCTGGCATGTGTACCCACCACACCAGCCAAAATCCTCAGGACCATTGATGAGGTCGATAAAGCCGTTGGCAGCCATACCGACTGGAGACAGCCGTCTTGTCTCTGTGTCAATGTCAAGGCTCTCCAAAACAAACATGAGGTGGTCCAGTTGACTACACAGGTATGCATTCCACATTGCGTTGTAGGCGCAGTTGGCAGAGCTCGCAAAGGTGGTGCCCCGAACGATCCCCTTTGCAGGGTACGTCAACGCAACGCTTTCCTTGGAACCATTGGGGAAAGTAAGCATGGCAGGTGGAATGCGGTAGTCTCCTATTCCTCTTTGTTGATTCCCCCAGGCAAACTCTGCTAGAGATATGATGGTGTGCAGTTTGCCATCGTTGTACCCTGTAAATGACCCATCGAGGTCACGGATAAGGACCTTCTTAAATCCGTCGCAGTCCATGTCCACGCAGTCCGAAGGATTGATGGCCTTCAGGAGAGGCTCATGGATGAAGAGCGAAGCATTCACCTGAACGTCATAGAGGTTGATCTGCCTGAGAGTGGTGGGGTGGATGCCATCCTGGGAAATGGGGTTGGTGATCAGAGCCAAGTCCACCACAGTTGTGCAACGACGCTTGAAGTGGGCAAAGGTGACATTACGCATCTCGGTGAGACCATTGATGGCTGGGTACGACCTAATGTCAAACCAGGGGAACTTTGGGAACTCCGCAGGGCCAGAAGTGAAGGTTGTCAAGACCACACCCACATGACCACTACCATATGGTGACTGGATGCCAAAAAATGATTTAAGGTGAGATGCAATTGGCGGCTTATTGCTGTCGCCAGCACAGTTGGTCTGGTATACAGGACTGGCACCCACAATGATAGAATCTTGAATTAGCACTGGCTTGTCTCCTGCTATGTGAGACACTGCTTTTGGTCCTATGACGGTCACAAAGATGGCAGCAAAGTTGTTGACAAAGACAGAGTTAGAAATCCAAGCACCCGAGATTCCAAATGAGAAGAGACCATAGTGGAAACAGCTGAAGATGGTGAAACGATTGAAGTATGCACAGCCACCTGGCTGACCATCAGCATAGCCAAGATGGATGCCATGCAACGACGAGTGCGCTACATTGTCATAGATAGAGGACCTAAGTGCCTGGGCGAACACTATCCCTGACACACTTGAGGATGAACATGACTCTCCATTGAAGTGGTAACCAGCCCTGGCCCCACCTGCCGCAGAATTACCCACAAGGGTTAATCCTTGGGTGTTTGCCAGCTCAAAGTTTGCAGTCCAGACGGAGTTCAGAGGCTGATCGACACCTCCATAAGTTCCTGGGAATAGGGAGAGGGAAGCGAGGTTTTGAATCACTTGGTGATTACTTCCGGTTACAAACATGGCAGGGCCGACTGTTACATGGATGACATTGCCTGCGATGACCATTGCATCCGTTCCAAACACTCCCAGACCAATGTTGTAGCCATCATGTATAGAACATCCATTCACATAGTTGTTGGAGAAAGTATTCAAAAATGCCAGGGAGTATCTGGGATCATACGCCTCATTGTAGCCTAGTTGGCCGCACCCACTTATCTCGACCCCTCTTATCTGGGCGCTGCCTGTATAGATCATCCCAGAGAGGTCCTTGTATGTTCCAATCAGAACTCTGCAACCAAATCCTGTCGTTGATTGGTCTCCCTGGATCACAATGTTTCTTGTCAGCAAGCCGACCTCTCCCCTCACGGAGTAAGATAAGGTTCCTATAGTTTCTGTCTCTGCCGTGTGGTTGTACTTAAGAGTTGCATTGAGTGTTACCACAGCTCCCGACACGCTGACAACTTTAAACACTTCCGTCTCAGAAGGGTCGAATGATGTTGATGTCACGACGATGGTGTCATTCGGATTCCAGTCAACTGTGTTGATCAGCGTGAGGCTTGACTGGCCCACAAGGGCAGATTTGTCCAGTCTTGTCCAGGTGCTTCTCTGCTTACCGTGGAGTGACATTTGACCGAACACCCCAATGGCCTTGGCCCCTACCACCGGCCCTTCCGCTGGATTCTTGAACTGGAATTCTGGAGAGAAGGCAGTGCCATGGAGAGTGATTACAAGACTGTCAGTGTATGGTGCATCCTGGTAACCAACCACGAGCCTGCCTCCACCCAGGATTAAGATGAGGTTGGCATCCAGCACATAGTTCATGCCATTCACAAATTCCAGCCCTCCGCAGATGGTGAGGTTGTCAACAACTATGGCACTGACATCAACGATGACATACAGACTGCAGTTGATGAAGATAGCTGTTCTGGTGGTTAAGTTGGCAGGGAACAGAGAAGACCAGGTACTGGTCACATTGGGACGGCCTGGAGGAGTAGGTGGAGCTGGCGTGGTTGGGACTGGAGGGGTACAATTTACATAATAGCAGTTATAGGTCTGGAAGAAAAATCCAACATCACTTGGAACAGTGTTGATGCCCTTCACCACATAGTACAGTGTGTTGTTGGCATCGATAAACCAGCTCCCTGTGCGAGCAAGAGCAGGGTTTGCGACAGAAGTTTGATTAAACACAGATGATGCCGTGGTGATACCATTCACTTGGGTGACGTCCAGTGGCTGTGGATATTGATAGCTGATGACAAAGTAATCAGATGAAGTGAGCCCGGAGATCAGAGCACCGTAGGAAATGTTGGTTATGTACGTTGAGAGGGGCCACTGAAACTGGTAGGTTGAATTCAACGGCAGGAGGGCCATGTACCCGTTGGTTGGTGCAATGCGCTTCTGGACAAAGGGAAGGGTGATGTTGCCGCCATCTTGATTCAACATTGCAGCCGACATGAACATCAGACTGGAAGGTGAAGGACTGTACACTGCAAATCGACCAAACTGGATACCGGCAGGGCACACGCTCCCAGGTACTGCTCCAATCGAACCGTTGTGGTTGAAACATGTGCGAGGAAGGAGAGCGTGGGTTGGAGTCAGAGAGCCACCACGAATGCCGGTGAGTGAGCCGTCCATGTCCCTGTGGAGGTGCTCATGTGGCCACTGCCACTGAGACACCTGGGTGCAGTTAACAAACTTGATCCCCTCAAATCTGGTCTCAAACCCACCATCGTTTACCTTACAGTGGGAACAAGCTCGAATAGGGACGCAGTCGGGTGTGCCAAAGTTCACAAAGGTCACATTGGAGACGGTAAAAAAGTAAGACTCAGGAGTGCGTATGCCGGTGGGCGTGCAACCGGTTGTGATGTTACTCTGCCCAACAATCAGGGTTCCCTGCAAGGCAGCGCTCTGCACCCCCCACCGAGCGTCGACACGAATCACTGTCAATCCAACAAGGTTATTGTCCAGGAGCACACTGTTCCTCAGCTGCAGGGCTCCCACTTCCGTCAACTCCGCACCCTGATTGTTGTGCCACGAGAGGAGGCTGTCAAAGTAAGCCGGCTGGGGATTGTTTGTTGCACATCCTCCGCCCACTTGAGGATGGTAGTTAGGATACACCCAGAGTCCGTACCAGCCAAACGAGTGGGCAGAGTTGTTTGAGAATTCACCCAGTGGGATGCCACGAGGGCAGACCAGTGGTGTGGCAGACGGACCAGTAGGGTTCACGGGCAGGCGGTACCAGTAACCGAAATGTGTCCCCCCGGCCGCGGCGTTCCGGCGAACAGTGTTGTTGGGATTGACGATCCAGAAGGTTGCAGGAGTGATGTCCACGTTCAGGAGGCTGCTCGAGGCGCGCACAAATATTCCCAAGTTGTCTTGGATCACGTTCCCCACTTCCACTCCATCCTCCAAGAAATAGGCGTGACCCATAATGTTGTAGGCGACGTTCTTCTCGACAAGAAGGTAGTTCACGGCATGGATCGTGACAGCTCTGTTGAATGTATGATGTATGGCGCACCCCCTAACGTAGGATCCACTGATGTTTCCGTTGAGGTGGAAGTGAATAGGGTAGCGACCCAACCTGAAGGCCTGCCCTGCATGGGTCACTTCGACGTACTCTATTCTCGCAGCGACACGGGCTGTATTCTGCATTGCAGCGTGAATCATGATTTGGGAGCCAAACATATCGTTGACAGATTCAGCACCAAAGCGACCTTGGAAGCAGGACTGTATCTCAAACTGGCCAGGCAAGAACGCTGTGGGGCAAGCTGGAATATCTTGATGCCACTCAGTCTGTACATTTCCGCGCACGACTACATTTCTAGTGAGGTAACCAACCTCAGCGCTCGTCTCAATCGTCCTTCCAGCAATTGTCTGTATCGCTGCAATGTGAGTGAAGTTGAGTGGTTTGGATAAGGTAAGGGACATTCCATCACTGCCGATGCTCGCAATTGTGCCGTCCTCATTCTCGGTTTGCACAAACCCCGTTGCGGCAATGACAACGGAACCACCCACCTGCCAATCCACGGCTTGTGTCAGATACAGTGTCCTGTCTCCTGCGTTTGCTGTCTTGGCCAGTCTTGTCCATGTCACGTTGAGCGGTTGTCCATGCAGTTCAAGCGTACCCTCTCTCACTGCCAATGTCTTTGCACCGTAGACAGGTAGCTCCGTGGAGAGCACGTGGCCATAGAGAACTATCTCTGCTTTGTTCGTGTAAGGCTGCTGTTCTGTGCCCACCTGCAAAAGACCTCCGCTTGTGACAAGAATGTTTTCGGCCTTGAGGCTGATGAAAGGCTGGGTGTCATCGAATATCAGCTGTCCTTGGATGAGCAGGAACGACAGCACACCTGTGCTCGTGTCCAGAAGCAGTGTCTGTCCACTTGGTATGACCACAAAGTCCCCATCCGTTGGAATGGGACCTCCACCCCACGTGAAGGGAGAGCTCCACAGATCGACGTAGAAGAAAGTCACACCAGCAGACTGGGCAAAGCCCATCCCGTTGATATAGACCATCACCTGGGCCCGGACTGTGATTCCACTCGGTCCCGTCTCGCAGATTATCGTTTGTGCAAAATCTTGGTACAGCAGAGCGCACGCTATGCCAGCAATGGTGACATTGGCTGCACCCGTAAGCCCGGTTCCCGATATCATGAGAATGGATCCACCTGCGGTTCCTCCCCTGGTGCGGTTCACCGAGTACACCACAGGGGTGAGGCTCTTGCTGTACGTGTACGCATTGGGAAGAACGACTGTGGAGTTCTGGCTGGTCACGGTTACATCACACGTCACTGCTCCGGACTGAGGGAGTGAGCTGGTGTAGGAGGGCACGATGCAACTGAGCATGGTTAGTTGAGGGGGATCGCTGGCCATCCCGCACACCCGTCCGCAGATAGTCACCACCGTCGAAGTTGGGTTGAAGCCGATTCCATACACAACCAGCGTATTCATGCCAGCGAGGCTCCCATTGGACGGTGAGACCGAGGTGGCAATAAGTGAGTACTTGAACTGCAACGTCGAGGTCACGGGCCTTGCGTAACCGTTCCCAGCCACCCGAACAGTGACAGGGTAGCTGCCGGCGAAGCTGGGACCAAGGGTGCAGGTCACGCTGGTGGATGATGAGGAGACGACGGTGCACACCGATCCGTTGAACGATACGAAGACCTGGGCACTGTCTGTGGGGAACAGCGTGCCCGTAACGGTAACATTGTCGCCTTGCTGTCCCGATAGGGGAGATATGCTGGTGATGTTGGGGGTCAAGCTCTGAGAGTAGGTGAAGTTTGTCGCGGCAGTCGCAAGGTAAACGCCCAACTTGACAATGACTATGTATCCTCCGTTTGCTTGTGGTGGGGTGATGCATGTGACAACGCTGTAGTTTGAAGTAAGTACCTGGCACGACTTGTTTCCCACTGTAACGAACACATTTGATGACATGATTGGAAACCCTATTCCAAGAATAGTCAATACCGTCCCCCCTTGGGTGCCTCCAGATGGGGGACCGAAACTCATCACGCGGAGTGGACTCGTGAGGGCACCCACACTTATCAAAGCCATTCCGAGGGGCACAGTTGCACCTACAGCCACATCCAGGACTGTAACTGAGAGGTTGTACAGTCCCGCCGGAGGAGCGTCGATCACGCACTGTATGTAGGCTGGATCAGCAAGAACAGTCAGGCAGTCGTACGCTCCTACTTTCACCTTGTTCAAGGTGACATTGGACGAGAATAGCGACCCGTTGATGGATAGAGTGGTGAGGCCAACAAGCTCGGCCGGCTTGACGGCGACGACTCTGGGCGTGAGCGCTTGCTGATACGTGTATGTGCAGTTGTTGGCGTCCATGCACACCGCACTTGCAACGCCGGAGGGGCTGGAGTACGAAAGCACAACACTTGCGGCCACAGGCCCTCCCTGGTACGAGGTGGTGGTGCAGGTGAGGGACTGGTAGCTCTGGGACACAACTGCGCAGTCGCTGCTACCGATTCGCACTGACACGTTTGCCGCCGACAACCCTTCGCCCCTTATCGTGACGAGGGTGCCACCGGCTATTGACCCTTGGACTGGGTATATGGATGACATGTATGGCCGCAGCACGACAGATGGCACATTGGCTTGGACTAACGCGTCGCCTAGACCTCCGACGTTCATCGCTAGAGGCAGCGGTGTGAAAGATGGGGGACTGGAATTACCAAAGGAGCACACAACCTGGCTCTCAGAGCTATTCGTAACCAAACAAGCATACCCGCCAAAGGTGACTACATTGTCAGACGGATTGGCGTTGAAACCAGACCCACTGATGGTGATAGGCGTAACCACTGTTATGTCGGTTGGAACTATCGATGACACGACAGGTGTCGCACAATCGAGATAGTAAAGCACAATCGCCAAGGGAGACAGAGGTGACCCTTGGGGTGCTGGGGCACACTGAAGACCACCGGACCTTACCCTACGGTTGGAGATGTTTGTGACGGCACTGAATCCCGCGACGGTGACTGCAACGTTGGCAGATGAGTTCTGGAGTCCACCAACGGTCAGAGGACCCACGCTGGCCAGGGTCCCGAGGTTGGACACAAAGGTATTGAAGGAGAGGGTGCTGCCTGGCTGGTTCAGAGTTATGGAGAATGCCCCAAATGAGCTGGTCGGACTGCTCATCATCGTGCCTTGTGGGTAAATCCCAACTGAGATCTGTAAAGAGTTAGCTGTAGATGGAAGCCTCCATACCCACTATTTTCGAGCAGAGGAGGGAGAAGAAAAAAAGTTGGTGACAAGCAAAAACCGGGGGGGGGGGGGGGGGGGGGGGAAAAATTAGTTGTTTACCTGCAGAGTGTCTCCAATGTACAGGTTGCTCAACTGGCTCGTATCCCATGCTATGAATAGGACAAATCATGTAGAGAAGGTAAATGAAAGTATGAAAATTATGCAGATACATGTGCTTGCAAATATAGAGGGATTTCGAACATTCGTCCCACTACACTACAGTACTATCTGTTTATTAATACATCAGATGCCCACTGGAAGTGTTAAACATTGTCATAAAAGTGTCAAAAGTAACAATTTATCACATCACACATCACATTTGTAAGAATTTACAAATATACATAATGAAGTACACGATTCTACTTTCACAACTGGAAACGCATGTATAACTACCACACTAACATGACCAAACAAGCATCAAATAAATGCCCTGAATTGTATCTGGCAACTTATAACTGGTCAACAAATTACCTGCTTGATCCGGTAAGTATGTGATCACACGAGTAGCAACAGACGATGGGCTCCTGCAATTGATCTGGCCAGATGTTACAGACACCACGCTGCATGGTTTGGCTCCGATGGTGACCACAGTGTTCGACACATTGCCAAACCCTTGCCCTTCGATTGTCACCAACTGGCCTCCAAAAATGGAGCTCAGCGCAGGTGATACCCTGTTGATCTCCAGCTGGTACTGGTACATTGGAAGAGGAGAAGAGGCTGAGGCATTATTGTCCAGCACTGCGATTCCAGAGTCGTTGACGCTCACTAGGATGGGGTAAGAGCCAGGAGGGTGTGGCGCAGTGAGGCAAACAACCTGGTTCTCAGACACGCTAAGGATAGTGCAGGTGCTGCCACCAATGCTCGTCTGAACATTACCCAAGAGGTTGGCACCACGAATTGTAACGGTTGTGGCTCCCAGCACAGAGCCCATGGTTGGCTGCACTTCAGATATCAAAGGTGTGCGTCCGACAGAGAACTCAAAGCTGATGGGTACCATCGCCTGACGGCTGCCAACCACTACTGTCACGTTCACCAGTCCTGGTTGGTGCGGTGCCGGCATTATATAGCAGGTGATGTTGTTGTATGTTGCCACGGAGATTGCACACAGCTCTTGTCCGACGAGCACAAACATGGGCAACGTTGTGGTACCGTTGGTGATGGCCTGGGCCTGAGGTGGAGCATTGGGCACAGGTGTGGGTGGGTACAGTACGGTGACATTGCTCCAGTACTGATATGCGTTCATTATGCTAAGTGGTCCAAAAGGGTTAAATCCAGCACCAGTGATGTGAATAGTTTCCCCTCCACCGACACTACCAGCTGTAGGTGTGATACTGTTTGCAACGAGACGGTAAATAAATGATCCTTTTCCTTGAGCCAGACCGACTCCATTGACGCTGACAATCACATCGTACGTCCCCGCTGGGTTTGGGCCAACAGTGCAGGCAATGTAGGTGTTATTGGCAGCAATCACAGGACAGTTTATGGAGCCAATCTGAACCACAATCTGCGATTTGTCGTTTCCAAACTGCGTGCCATATATGGCAAGCACATCTCCTGTGAGTCCCTCTTGAGTGAATGGAGACACTTGTGGTGTGACGGAGTTGCTGAAGTTGAAACCACAGTTGTTTTGGGGACAAGAAGATGGAATCTTGTTGACCAGAACTTCAACCTGCATAAAGGGAGAAAACATACGATGAACTAATTTCTAACCCCACTCCTCACCATCCTCAATAACCTTCGACTTTGACTAACCTGAGGCATTGGATACGGAACTCGTAGCATATCACCCCGTATTGGTCGTAAGTAAACTCCTCCAGTTACAAGCGCCGTCACGGCGATAGTCACGCTGTTCCCTTGGAGACCGGTGCCATTGGCTACAATCAAGGGTTGGTCCCCCCCTGCAGTGAGCCACGTGATGTCCCAGGAGTACCCTGCACAGGTTCCCCTCTGGGAAACGGAGAATTGCCCGCCACCGAACGCGTTCTGCAACTGTGTCTGAAGCATCGATGCTGCGATATTGGCTGCCAGGCTACTTGTCTTGTAGCCTTGGAATGACAGGGCAAAGGTCCCCGAGACAGCGGGGGACCCTTGCACTAGCTGACGAACTGCGACACTTCCAGGCTGTCCAGTAGGAAGGAGGGTAGTAATCGGTCCCATTCCAGTACCGCAGTTCAGCACGGTGTAGGCGACTGTGTACCGGACGACTTCGAGTTGAAGCCCCGATAAGAGGTCTGAGGTGGTTACGTTTGGAAGCAGAGGAAAAGACACGCTGGCGACCGGTTTCGATGGCACCGTCGTCACCACGGAGATGGAGTTCACGAATATCCCTGCTGGTCGGACAGCTGGGATCCGAGACGAGTCTGAGAAGGAAAACGTTTATGGCGTACTGTAATGTTTAGTAGTGCAAATCTAACTACAATACATGCACATGATCACTCGATGGCGTCGGCTCTCACATGTAATGAAAGTCCTGGTAATGGCGAACTCGTCGATCCAGAACGGCTGTGACGTGTACGAAGCAAAATAAACTTGCAGAATGGACTGGGACTGCCCACTGCTGATAGCAGCGCTTGCAGCGATGGCGGGACGAATGTCAAAGCAGTTGAAATACCAGGCTCCATCACGTGTGATAGTTGCATTCACGAATAAATCTATCAACGCTGTTGTCCAGAGAGATGTGGGCGAGAGATAGCCAATATTCACGAACAAAGTAGAAGGAACTGCTCCTCTATAAGCCAGGCACACCTATGCGAAACGGGTGGCGCCAAAGAGGATTATAAAATGTAAGTGTGCACGTGTGTTGTCGTGCCCATCCCACAAGGAGCTATTAGTATTGAAAGTATTGTCCTCAAAAGGCGCAGTAAGACGAGATTATTTACGTGGTCAGTCGCCCAATACATGCAGAACCCCCATGGTGCAGGTTATACTGTAAATGCATAGGATTTGACCACACATATTTAGCTCGAGACAGGAGCGTCTTAAAATATAGGCCGCAAGCACATCGAAATGTAGAAGAGGGATCCGTGAGAGGACGAAAACAAAGATTGAGTGCATATTTGTTGCACATCTAATAGAAATGTATTATTTTTGTGCGCTAAAAATAGGTCCATTCAATTTACCTATGAGAATAATTTTGACGTCAAACTACAGCTTTTTACTTAATTTGCCATGTTCTAATTTTCAAGTGTAGTCTAAGGATTAGGTATTGCATTTACATGAATCAACCAAATATGCGCATATGACTTTTGTTTCTTTCAATTTCAAAGTGCAATAAAAACTTGATTATCACACACGAACTGAATTGCAGAAGCAAGCTAAAATTATTAACTGCCTATGCATATCCTAGACGACAATGACTAGGCCCCTCCTCCCACTTTATGTCCCCCAACCTTGTCACCCATAGATCAGTGCACGACTATTGAGGCTTTCTTTATTATGGTTGACCTGAAAGTCTGGTATACAGGCGATGGTCACGATTTAATAGGAAAACTATTTAGCTGGGCTGAAGACCAGAACCCAGTGGACGTTAATCGACCGCACGCCCACAGATATTACGACCCAAACGGATGACAATAATTACCAACGCAACCCCCTGGGGACAATATATAAAACCACCCCTGGACAAGCTTCTGTTATCTCTACCCCACCCCCGGGACAGACTTTAAATACCCCCGGGACAGACTTTAAATACCCCCCTGGACAAACTTCTATTTTGTTACACCTCCCCTGGACAAGCTTATGTTATACCTGCTAACCCTCCGGGACAGGCATTTACACCACCACCACCACCACCCCGGACATATTTCCAAACACCTTCCTGGGCAACGTCATATTTTTAAATACATTCCCTAGACACAATTTATTGTCATCCAATAGGGGTGTACGATTTTTTAATGAAATAGCCCTAAGAAGGTCACATTCAATGGCATCAAAAACTTTGTTGCCTTTGAATCTACTGGGCCCGTGGCCCTCGCTCCTTTTGACAGACTTTGGGTCGCCGCATTGCGAACACCACTAGAGATAGAAGCTCTCTTCTACAAAAGCTCTCTGTTGTCATTCAGAGAGGGAATGCAGCCTCAAATTTCGAGATACCCTGCCTTCATCCGCCTCCTCCATTAATGATGTTTAATTAATATCAAAATTAATGGTGAACAGCACTAAAACAAGGCTTCATTTTTAGTTCTATCATCGAACCATTCGCTGGTGGAGAGCATATAAATGATATTGATGACAGAGAGATAAAAGTTGAAAACAGTGTGCGTTTGACGACTAGACATATCCGTATCTGTAAAATGCTTCAAGAAAGGTTTTTTTTTGTAAATTGCAGTGATACAAGAGTCAAGCAAAATGAGGGGCGTGCCCAACTGGATACGAAGTTCTAGCAGCTCGCTGGCATAGTTTTCTGCCGCCACCCTGTAAGCCCTCAGCTGTATCAAGTTATCTCCTTCCGTTTTTGGCCATGCACCACACGCATATGCACCCATGGTGCAGCGTCATTTGTTGGAATCAAACGATTTGTAACGCCCTCATCGTGTAGGCCAACAGCACCTCGACAATTAATAATAATAATTGTTGTTTGTCTCAGTCACTATGCATTGTATGCGCCATAAAATTGTGACCATGCGTATTATCTCGGGTATTGACAGTGAAGTATTGGCGGATCCAAATAAATAATAAGTGGGTCCCCCTCCCGTTTTCTGTTTGCTTTGTGTGGATTCAATGTCTATTGTGTGGGGGTTTATGCGTACATAACATATTTCTAATGACTTACGTATGGATAGGAGCTAACAAGAGAGGTGTAGCTTTGTTGATTCCCTAGCAGTGTCCAGAGTGAAGATGGGGGATTGAGAGAAGAGTACTTGCCACAGTAAGGCTCAGTTGAGGAGTCACGTGTGGCATCTGTTTCATAGGATTCGTTGAACAGGACGAATGATTGGGACTTCTGACATGACCAGGTGAAGAGTTCTGAAATGGCACTGGACACAGCATCTGAAGTATTGGTCACTGGGATAGCACTAGTGAGCCTGGGAATAGCTGCATTGTTCAAATCGTTATTAAATCCAAGTTGGAAAGTGCTGGGTGCACTCAAGGTACTGTTAATAACCGTGACGACCACACTCAGGGTGTCTGATCGTGCCACCAAAGCTGGAATTACTGTGCTGGTGAGAAGAGTTTGGAATGCAACAACAAAGCTGCTGCCATTGTCAGCGCTGAACACACTCACTCCACCTATGCGCTGTATATTTGACAGAGCATTGAGTGCTGATTGGATAGCTGTTGCATTAATGGACCTTATAAGGCCAGTAGTCTGGTTTCCGAATGTGAGATTCATTTGCCCCGCAGTGTTAGGGTTCAATGTGATTGATATTAACTGTGTGGGTGGGTTTCCTAGGACACGAATTTCCTAAAAAGGAGAAGAGCATTATTTGTTTTCTCCAAAGAAAGAAAGAGCACAAGCTAAAAAAGGGAGGGGAACCTTACATGTGTCTCCTTGGCAACAACAGAGTTAATCATGACTCTCTGCACTTCTTGGTCTGCACTGGTCTGTGAAGAGGTCCAGTTCAGGCTGTGTATTTTAGCCCCGACAATCAGTGCCCATGGCCCAAAATAGTTTTGACTCAGTGCCTCAAGATAGTGATAGCTCCCAGCTTCCAGATAAATGGGGGTTGATGTCTGGCTTGGGTAAGAAGTCCATAGAGGAGTAAAATTGTCTGAGAATGCAACTATGGTCTTGCTCTCAGCTGACATATTTGGACTCAAAGAGAACCTGCCTGGGTCATCCGTGAGGAGAGAGAATGTGTAGTAACTAGAAATGGGTGGGACAAAGAAACCTGTCATTCGTTGGGAAAAGACAGTGCTCTCCTCAAATTCTGCTCCATATACAGTTTGGCTCAGGCTACTCTCGATGATGGAGTGACGATACAGGGGATTTGCCTCAGAGGTGTTCAGGGTCTTGATTTTGTCCAGCGTGTCATAAGTATTGAACCAAACCTCTCGATAGAGTCCCCTTCCACCTGTATTGCAGGGGGGATAGTAAAAACACACACACACAAACACAAACACACACACACACGTGCACGCACAACACAATTTAGTTGTTCAATACATTGTTTTTAGCTGTGTGCTTGAAGCATGGTAATAGTGGTTAAGATTACATTCTTAGCAAAGAGCAACGTGTGAAAAGTGGGCATGATGAAGAGGTGTGAATAGGCTGCTCAACGAACCAGGATAGTATGTGGAGGGTGCAGGTTTTGGCCCTGTGATGCACTGGATAACTGCATCTGTCACGTTCACTACTTTGCAAGGAATGCCTGTATTGAAAGGAAATAGTTCCATCACGTTAGATGTTGATTAGTTGGAATATCCGGACACACACATTCATGCAATTTAAGTGGATGTATACACACATGCATAATGATATATTGCAAAGGATTCCCTCTTGTCAAAAGTTTCAGCACACTAAGTTTGATACCGTAATAAGTGTATTTGGCAGTGAATCAAATCAACACTGTAGATATGAGGGATAGCAATTGTTTATGGATCCTGGACTCATGATGCAATGTGTCAGCTATAGGGCTTAGAACTGTTTGATTTTCCACATTTCATTTGATTTTAGCATTTAATTCGAGATATCCTAAGCAATTATCCTAAACCTGGTATGTGTAAGGAGGGATTACTAATAGCTTGAAATTGTAAAACCTATGGCTTACCTCCAACCAGCACTTGAATATTGTTTATTGATGTACCAAAGTTTGTTCCATATACAGATATCAGTGTGCCACCAGCATTACTACCAACACTTGGTACCACCGATGATATGACTGAAATAAAATACGTATAATTGGTAAGCAGGCCCATCGTACATAATAATATTCAATTCTGTTTCCCAACACCACTGTAGATGTACAAATTGAAAGCATGACAGCAGCTATTCATGCCCATTTGCTGCAGTATTGATCACTTTATCACCTTAAGTCTATCATACAAGCACAATTATGACTTATTATTGCAAGCCAAAACACTGTTAAGCTCTCAATGTGTGCCATTTCAATTTGAAATAAACTCTACCTGTGTATGTTTGGAAATTGTATAACATGAGATTGTTGTCAACAGTAAGACTTGTGAGTGGGATTGATGATCTGTTGAACAACATCACAATGAGATAAATTGAACTTGAAATTAGCTTGAAATTACCCTCCACGGATTGCAAGGAACATGCTGACATTCATCGATGCTGCAAATAAAAGACGTACATAGTCATTCACATCGTTATTGTGCCACCCAATTAGTGGGTGTGTGCTCATTGAATGCTTTAACTAGTCACCATGAGCGTACCTATTCTAGCTCCAACTTCAGGTAGGCATGAAATGGAGAAGGCACCCGCTGCTGTTCCCACCAAGGTTGGTGCATATCTGTAATTAAAATAGCAAATGTACTTTTTAAGTGCTATGTATAGCTGTCAGTGTATTGTGGCTTACTGAATCATATTGCTGTCTGTCAAGCTACATAGCTGCCCTCCAACTAGCACCCTTGTGATGTAGTCACCCAAACTGTCGGTGTTGTTTTCATCATACTGCTGAATTGATGTTGTGAACAAGTTTCCAGATATTGTTATATTTTGCCCTTTAAAAGTTTGTGCCGTGTAAATATGCATTGGTACAAACAATATCACTTACCAATAGGAGCAGCCAAGGGTGTGACAAGGATGATTGTTGGTGTGTTTGACTGCTGGAACTGTTAAGGCAACAGCAGTTCAAATTTAGGGGCAAACTATTTAGTTAGACTTTCAACAAATTTTACAATAGGAAGGCATGAATCAACTCTCTAGACATGTGTTGTATGCTGTGCATTGAACTCACAGTGAAGCGGCAGTTTGCAACATTACTTTTTGCAATATGTCCCTCCTAAAAGTTCAATACTTTTGCCATCCACAGTTATGTGGACCATGTATGTTCCTGCTATACCGTCTGGAGGTGCACTACAAACAGAACCATGTTTAATAAAAGTGCCTTAGTGGGCTCTCTCCGCCCTGCCCACACCCTCTTTTCTCCCTTCCCTCCCTCTTTCCCACCCTCTCTCCTTCTCTCTCTTCCTCCCTCCCCTCCTCTCTCTCTCTCTCCCCTTCCCTCTCCTTCTTCCTGCCATTCTTTTTGCTTACTTGATTGTGCACATAATTTGATTTGGTGATGTTAAATAGATGATGACATCACATGACACCGTGACCAGCCCATCCAGCCGCGTAAAGTTGACCTGGTTTCCCAGAGTGGAGTCAGTGAAGGCGAACTGGTCCATGCTGAAGCCTATAAATCATCACTAATTCAGTACGGATTGCCCTGGCATCCTTGCACGCAATGTGTTACCGGTTCCAGAGATCTTAACTTGAGTCTGTCCTGAGAGACTTCCAAAGGTCGGGCTAATGCTATTCACCGCTGTGTAGCAAGCAAATGAGGCATGAAGTGCTATACTTGTTGACAGTAATTTTGCGGCTTTAATACTTAGAGCTCGTTAATTTACAGTTCAGCTTGTATACAATTATAATCATAATATTATTAATTGAGGTGCATATAAGCAGTGGCTCAAGCCAATAGCTCGTCGTGTTTGAGTGATTATATAGACAGTATCGGGTAGCTGCGTGAGAGGATAGTAATTCTATACATGCTCATCGAGTTACTCCCCCCCCTCCCCCCCCCTCATTCCAGATGCTTCACTACATCATGGTATCCATGCAGGGAGATAGTAACATAGTGAACATTGTGACGCCGACCTGGAATTGTGGGCATGGCGGCCGCCACCACGGGCACGGGAACCTTGGTTTGAGTATTGTTCTTCGCTGCAAAACAACGTTGAAGTATAGGAAGGGATCAAGTTGACAAATCTTATACACGTCATCGTTAGAAAAATGTAGACCATGCAGAAATTACAAGTAGCGCCGACGACAGCTACAAGTGCCAACAAACCCACGGCATACATCACTGCGTATATAGATGCATACAACTTACAACAAAGTGAATTTCCATAGCACTTGGACCACTGTAAAGGGCACGTGGAACAAGGGGAACCGGGAGTATACGGTGACTGTCCTACGATATTCCCTCTGCAAACGTATAGGAGAAGATTACTCACGGGTCGGAGCTGCGATCATTTAATTCCTCTATACCGCCTTACCCAGGTGCGTAGTTACACACGATAATGGTCCCCGCCAAGTTAAAGCCGGCCACCGTTTTGCAGTAACTACTTCCGCATCCCACCAAATAGGTTTGAGACCACACGATCTGAAAATGGGTGAGGGGCTATATCAATTTGCATCCATGCAGCGCGTATTTTAACGAACCTGTGTGTAGTGACCGCACACGCCAGTGCAAGAGCCTGATGCGAAATTGTAGCTGGCCTTCTCGTCGTACCATGCTTGTATGGCGCTAGCAATCAGGCCGAGCGATTCGTTGGCGCTCGTCACGAATAGGTTTTCTCCTACATACGTCGCCGCAGGATTGGCTCCGGCGGCCATTACGTACTGCGTGGAACGAGCAGCATTGTGCTGAAAGTTGCACTGCTGTGCATACGTCTGTGCCACAGTTGCAAGATTCGAATCCCACTCCTATTTGTAAGTGAAATAACAGAGAAACAAGTGTGTGAATGGGGTGGTGGTGGAGGAGCGGAGTGCATCGTTCACAACGTTCAAAGTACACGCAATATTGTACTAGAGACAGCGAACCATTTGTAACATATTCGCGGCACCTTCCGCGGATCGGTACTGGTTGTGGACATCGAGACACAGCTGCTGGTCTGCAGTCGAAAGTGCAGCGTCTGTAGATGCACAAAGTGCTACCAGAATTCCGACCAGCAAAATCGGTAGCATGGTCCGTTAGCGCTCAGCTTCAGCACCTTAGAAGTCTTCTTTTATACTGTTGCAAACGTGAGCTCGTCACCTATTTAAGCTGCACCTTTTGTGCACTTGTGAGGCTTCGAGGTGTGACCTATTGCTCTGTATTAATGAAATATGAGCTAATTGGACCAAGTTTGTACGTACAAGCTTAAATGCAGAACATACTGACAAACATAACATGGATTATGCAGTAAATAGTCGATCCATGGTCGATCATAAATTGGACTGATAACTGATGAGAATTCCACATGGAGACACGATCAAGTAGAGGGGTGCCCAAATCATCAACCCAAGCCCACTTCTCCACTTCACCATGAGCCTCTCAAACCCAAACTAGATGCCCTTACTATAGTTTTTCCCTATAACATACTGAGCCACATGTTTGAACACCATTTGTGTGACAGCTCTTTATTTCTGTCTATCTGTGTAGAAAATTCACAAGTGATGTAAAGTTTCCCCTCAGCTCAGCTACAGCCTCTCTGTTCTTCTCCTTAGCTCCACTGAGATGGAGCATCAGTGGCAATGACTTTGATGCCAAATAATGCCTCCACCTGAGGTTGCCATTCACCTCTTATCCCCAAATAATGCCTCCACCTGAGGTTGCCACTCACCTCTTATCCCCAAATAATGCCTCCACCTGAGGTTGCCACTCACCTCTTATCCCCAAATAATGCCTCCACCTGAGGTTGCCACTCAACTCTTATCCCCAAATAATGCCTCCACCTGAGGTTGCCACTCAACTCTTATCCCCAAATAATGCCTCCACCTGAGGTTGCCATGCACCTCTTATTCCCAAATCAAGTTGCAGCCCGGCACCTCCAGTCTATAACATCGGCCTCTCTGATCACTGGCTCCTCGATGTCTTGCTGTATACTGACGTCATGAGATATTTGACACCAAGGCGCATTGAAGTAGCAAGGTGATCGATCACCTTCTCGTCCCCTACAGCCTTGAGCTGTGGATGAATTTTGCCTTCTATGACTACGAAAATGTAATGGTAAAGTATTTCCCCTCGCTTACATCGCTGTAAATGTGATATTTATGTTACTACGGCACGATGTAAATCCACCCCGCCAGGAACGTATACTGCATGCGGTAAATGTGAAAGCTTCTTCTGCACCCCATTAACGATAGAACGTGAATCTGCTGACATTTAAAAATACATACAATGTAACTACAAAAATGTTAATAGCACCGTCGATACGGAAATGGGCTTTGTTAACACTAATTAACGCGTTTGTTCCGCGAGTCGATCACGGGTGCCCGCTCCATGAAGCTTTCGTCACCATGGGAATAGAAGTTGCATGTTTTAGCCTAGGAGTGTATCTTATTTCTGATGCAATCGTATTTCCGACGTTTTCCAATAAAGTAAAGTGTTTGGTTGCTTCGTTACCTATCTACTGTGGATAATCCTCCAAATTCCACTGAGGCACATGCCAATAACGAAGATCTACACGTGAATAAGGTTCATGCAGTTCCCATTCCTTACAGTGCATATATACCCATTGTATCTCGTGGGTTGTGCCTAGCTAGCTCGTTCGAAGTAGACGAGGAGAGAGCATGCAGGATCAGATTATACAGAATACTGTTTGAAACTGATTTGGTAGCTCTATATTCGCCATGTTGAAATACAGGTATATGCACCTATAGTGGGTAAGCGCTTCATTTTAATACACGAACTTAAACTTCCATACATTGCCATTGCTAGAATAACAATAATTAAACACGATAGCTTTTTTTTTCTTTTTTTTAATTATCATAATATACACAGTAATAAGTTCTAATAAATCTATATACCACAAGTTATTATTTAATTAAAGTCAGTAGGGATCACATCCTAGCCAGTATGGCCCTTGCTATGGCTCTAACCAGGGTGATGTTTAGCCTTCCAAACATGTCACTGATCACCCTGGCTTTATGAAATGAGGAAGAGCCAAAGGCCAAGCGTGTGGCCAGTAGAGTGAAGGTTCTTCTTGCTTCCTCACCCCAATTGCAGTAAGTTTCTACTGCTAGAGGCACACACCTCCAGCCTAGTTCAGCACATTTAGGGTCATTGGCTGTGTGCTTTCTATTTTCTGCAGCTTCAGCAGCAGCACCCACTCTCCTACTTGCCTCCGCCAAAATAGCACGAGTAAGAGGAGATGTGACTGTGATGTCAAAGGCAGCCAGCTTGCCTTGTGCCCAGTCCCTCACTAGCACATCAGCTGGGCGAGTGCGATCCAGTCCTGGAGTGAGGCCACTTCCAGCTTCTAACCTTGCTGCAATGTGAGCTTGGTGGCAAAAGCTCAGGAAGACATCACAATAATAATGACATAACTAATCACAAATAGACATAAGTTACACAAAAAAAATCCTTCGTCTGCTCTGAGCCCAAAGAACCCATAACAGATGCAGCATTTCCACGTCCACGCTAGACACAGGGAAAAGTTTTGCATTCCCAAGTTGGATTTTGATCCACAATCCCAGGGTGGAAAGGCTTAAATCAAACATTGGGGCATTTTGATGTGGTTTGTTGTGTCTACTGTGATTGCTTATCACATTGGGATCGTGGATCAAAATCCAATGTTGGGAACTCGAAACTTTTCCCTGTGAGATAGCTATGTTATTATTAATGCTACAATACAATTGATCGACACCGTCCTTCCAATTAGATGACTCGACGATCCACGTGGTCTTCAGACACAGCCTTTAGCTCGGGAAATGTTCCTCTTGCATGGCCCTAGTCCGTGTGGTACAATCCGCTTATTTTGTGGCCACTCCCGAGATCACTAGTCTCGGCCCCAGACCCTCTGTATTGTAATCCATCGCGTTAGAGGGTCTGGGACCGAGACTACCCGTCAGGACTTCTTCCAATGAACGCGCACCCCGCGCATACATCGTAGTTGTTTCGGCCCAAGGATGGCAAGTACCATACACGTACCATGTGTAAGCCACACGTTACATTCTATTGCGTAACTCTTTCGATGGTCACTGTCAGCTAACGCCCCTCTGTTTTGCATGGGTGGAGCATACATCCTTATTTCCGCGACACGTGCTGACAAGTAAACCTAGGCGTATACGACGCGAGGTGCATGCCCACTCAAGATAAACCAGAATGTGGTACAATTTTGGCTTGCTTCACATATCGCGGCATCATGCATATTGTAGAGTTTTATAAAGATGAGGCTACCACGTGATGCTTATTAGCACGATACGTGACGTTTGTTTGTATCTATTGTACAGCCATAGATACTATAGTATCTATGGTACAGCTCACATCATCGATCTATATCGAATAGGCCTACTTTACCACACTCAGTTGCAGGTATAACGTTTCGTGCACAAATGAATGTTACCTTCCCCTTGATGTACAGGTATGTGTGAGTTTGTGTGTTTGCTAAGCTTGAGCCAAGTCGAGGTGTTTACCGGTCAGCACGTGCCATGGAAATGAAAACTGGCTACTCTCCACCCATGAAAGAGGGGCGTTACCTGACAGTGACCTTCGAAAAAGTTATACAATAGAATATAACTTGTAACTTACGTATCGTATTTAGCAGTTAGTTCAAGCACTTTAAATCTGCTGCATCGCTACCTCGATGACCAATTATGGTAGCCCACAAATGCAATGAACGCTGTAATTTTCCACTGTTTTGAGCTGTTGCATTCCACTGTTCCGAGTCGGGAGTGTATAGATCTGCTTTTAAAAATGTGGGGGCTGGAGATGGAGTGGTGGCTGGAGATGGAGTGGTGACTGGAGATGGAGTGGGGGCTGGAGATGGAGTGGTGACTGGAGATAGAGTGGGGGCTGGAGATGGAGTGGTGACTGGAGATGGAGTGATGACTGGAGATGGAGTGGTGACTGGAGATGGAGTGGGGGATGGAAATGGAGTGGGGGCTGGAGATGGAGTGGGGGTTGGAGATAATGAAATATTTCCATTCCGTTCTGGATTCCTCCACAGGAATGACAGATCAATATACATGTATTACAATGGGATTGAGATGACCTGGCGCATGTCAAACCGGTTGATGGCACTGGTATACCTGTTACTGCTGTCAGACTGTATATTAGTAGATATGGACCTGCTTATGCATGTATGTTTTCCTGGAATTGTGGAATTGCGCCAGGTAATTGCCCTTCTCTGCAATACGCAAATTATACAATATGTGAAATTCACTATTCAAACATTTTCTTAGCTGGCTTTCATATTCGCACAGCTATTCAATCCACTTGGCCAATAGCATATTCATGCTCCCAGCGCCATATTCGTATAAACAAATGCCAGCCTAAGGGATTGTGTCCAACACATGATATGGCGTTCTCCTTTCATTTCCCACGTTGTACGTAAGCAGCTACTTTCTCGGCATGTACGCTCTGCTTGTGCTCCCGCTCAGGCTCGTTTGTGTGTGTTTGTGTGTGTTTGTGTGTGTGTGTGTGTGTGTGTGTGAGTGTGTGTGTGTGTGTGTGTGTGTGTGTGCGTGCGTGCGTGTGAGTGTGTGTGTGTGTGCGTGCGTGCGTGTGAGTGTGTGTGTGAGTGTGTGTGTGCGTGTGTGTGCGCGCGCGCGCGTGTGTGTGTGTGTGTGTGTGTGTGTGTGTGCGTGCGTGTGTGTATGTGTGTATTTTGTTTTGTCTTTGTGGTAACTATTAATATTGTGTTCGCTATCAGGTTCCAACGGCCAGATGGATTGGCTCACTCTTGGAAACATCGTAACAGGCGAACTGCTCGGACAGGTACTCTATAGATTGGGTTGGAGACGATTGGTACGGTGTTTACGTTGTTAGAAGTTAATCATTTCATTACGTTAATATAATGGAACGTAACCGTAGAAGCCAATGCTAGACTGCGTTTGCATGTACCAGTATACTGTGACTTAATTGCAAAGGGTGCTAACACTCGAACTCATGTGTTGCCTATCCTGTGAAATATTGCCTAGCCAATGTGGTCACTTTGTATGCATGCGAGATATGTGGTATAGCAAACCCTATATTATTTTTGGTATGGCATCTGTTTTGAATGGGCGTGGTTTTTGTAGTTTTTGCAACACTAAATGATGCATGATTCATAGCCTCTATAGACCCTTTTCCAGCGTGGGCGTATCTTGTGACATGATTCTTCCTTCCCCTAACAAATTTTTCTCGTACCCAGACCACGTGTAGGCACAAGCGATAGTCTTACTTAAACTCTCTTGATCCTTTAGCACGAAGACGGCACCTTTTGAAGCTGTAGATCGATAGTAAAGTATCTCCGGATCTTTATGGCATTGATGAGAAGGACCAGGTTAATGACGTGGCCAAATTTACTGTATGGCTACATTCATACTTATCCGCTCATTGGTATGAAGGAACATACACACAAGAAACTCTGAAGGCTGATTAAGCATACAACGACTATTTGCAAACAGTTTTGTCTTATGAATTTAACAGATACACATGTTTTAAGGCAAAGCCAAAAGTACTAGGTAAACCCAAGTTATAAGGCACGGCCGCACCTGACCAAGGTTATGAAGCATGGTATGTCTCTGTGTTATCAGCACATTATAAATGCATGGCAGGGTATGTAACTTCATAGGATGTTGGATGTAGTTGCCACAACTAACTTATGTGCTATTTCCTTCACAATGCATTTAATTTTGTGCAGATAGATTTTTCTGTGGTGATTGACATTCACTTTGTGCAACCTGTACACAAAGGTTTGGGAGGAAAAAAATCATCAAAATATGCTATACCAGCGGTCATGCACTACCATCAAAGAGCAATACATGTAATGAATTTGCAACTCGTCCTCATAAAAGCCCTCAGATAAACACTGATATCCTATTAAGTACAATTCACAAAGTGTCTATTGCATCCTTCCCTTTAGTAACAGTTGCATGTATATCAGAGCTGAGTCAATGTCTCCTGCTATTACCGCTGTAAAGGGCGGATTACTACATCTTCAATACATTAAATTCTTGTCTTCAAAAGTTATCTATCAACACCAGGATATGGCAAAGAGTTTGGAAGCATTGTTTTTCCCTGATTCTAACCTTACCAAGAATCGCCAAAAAGATTACAAGATTGTTTTCGATAGCAAAACCTATGCTTCTTATAATCCCGTCGATGAAAACAATGAGTACCAACCTTGTATCAAAGTTTCATACTTTAGAGTTGACCGTAGATCGCTCTAGAACAATGCACAGCTTTTAACCTTCAGAAACATGTGCGTGTGCGTGTGATAATTAAAATATTCATTAACATTGGAAAAGGGTCTATAGTCCCCAACAACGACTTTTCAATTGGGATGGGATATGTAGCATGGAAGAGGTACTTTATTTGCTTTCATCTGCTATCATGATACCTTCATACCATCCATTCATGAAGATTAAAGGCAGTTCTCCATAGCATGTCAGGGTGGTGTAGGTGATAACTGGTGCAATACATAATACATCTCATTTGCATAGTTCAGTTGCGCGAGCGTGACATCAATTTGGCTTGGTATACGCTGGGTGTGACATGCTAGTTATGTCATTGAGCCAGTGTGTGTGGGCAATGGCCTGTGACATCTGGGAATGCAGGAATGTGAGGTGCTAGTGTGGGCAGTGGAAAACATGAGGAGGAAACTCATTCACTCCAAATAGTAATAGTGTGGTATCCCTCCGCTTCCTAATGGAAGCCATACCCATCTGTTCAGGCATGGGGACTAGACCATCTGGGCCCCTGCGTTGGCTGTCCCTGTTTAGGCAATGAAGTACAAAGTAGGAAGAGATTGGCTTCTATGGGGATTTGGATCATTGCATTCAAGGAAGTAGTGCTAAACTAGCAGCATTGTGTAAATGTGTTGTAACTATAGATGAGTAGTACAGTGATTTGCCTCATCGTGTGACCTCTCTATTGGCAGGTTTATTGTGCTTCCTACTTGGACTTCAAGTATGGGCGGGCAAAAGAAGGCTTTGTTCCTGATACAAATTGGGAGTAAGTTGCTTACCAGTAAGTGTGAAAGTGGTGATCATTATGTAGAGATAAACAGATGTGTGAAAATGCAAGCATGGTGGTGTGTCGTCCTCCCAGGCCTTGCCACAGTCAGAACTCAATGGCTCGGTATAACACAATGATCAATGAGTCCCTAGTCCTATATGGTGCAGCCATGAGTCCCTAGTCCTATATAGTGCAGCCCCTAGTCCTATATAGTGCAGCCATGAGTCCCTAGTCCTATATGGTGCAGCCATGAGTCCCTAGTCCTATATGGTGCAGCCATGAGTCCCTAGTCCTATATAGTGCAGCCATGAGTCCCTAGTCCTATATGGTGCAGCCATGAGTCCCTAGTCCTATATGGTGCAGCCATGAGTCCCTAGTCCTATATGGTGCAGCCATGAGTCCCTAGTCCTATATGGTGCAGCCATGAGTCCCTAGTCCTATATAGTGCAGCCATGAGTCCCTAGTCCTATATGGTGCAGCCATGAGTCCCTAGTCCTATATAGTGCAGCCATGAGTCCCTAGTCCTATATAGTGCAGCCATGAGTCCCTAGTCCTATATAGTGCAGCCATGGCATTACCTGGGGTATGTAAGCACCAGGTACCTTTTGCTTTGTTGTGTTTAACTATAAGAATTTACAAATTGCATATATAGCTTGAGCCCTGGGTGATTCATTGCATATATAGCTTGAGCCCTGGCATTCATTGCAGTCTGAAGTCTAGCAAGAAAATATAACAGTGTGTGACTCCAGTGTGCTATAGGTTATGGAAGGTGCTATTGTACATCCGTCTCATCAACACACTGAATATTTGCAATACCTGGGGCATTTGATATATTAAACCTGTATCCAGTAATACAAAGCGTCTTATAGGTCATTTGAGTGCTACGCCACTGTGTCTCTCAGCAGGTAACAAGAGCTTGGCGTCTAATTACTTGCTATTCGTGTACAAACATGTGTATGTGTACATGTACGTATGCATGGGTGCTTTGACTCATACTCTGTGCTTGGGACATTGGCTGTTACGTGTACCCAGATACATTGGTGAGGAACGCGATATTGTTATCATGAAGAGAAGGCTGGAAGGGACCAGGCTGGATAGGTATGGTGGCAGCATTCGGCAGTTGTAAGGGGGTTTATGTTCTCCTGCTTCCTGCAGTTTTATGGGACGTGGTGTCATTGAGTTTTCAGTTCAAAGAACTGCCGAAGTCATTCAAAATCTGAACCAAGTCCACAATTGGGAAAGATATCTTGTAGTAAGTACATATATAACCATAATTAGGATATGAAATGCATAGTACACATGTCATAGCATGTTTGAACTATCTAACGTTACGTCGTCTGAATGCAGTGTCACCTCTGCATTGCGGTTGCTTCAGGATGGTCCCCATGTAATGCTACTACACTACACACTCGGCATGCATTTATGCCACACCGTCTGTATTGCAGCCACCTCTGTAATATGGCCAAATAATTCCGGTCCTTGGGTGACCACTTTAGGCAGATTTAGAGTGTAGAGACAGATGTACACTGCAAGGCCATCCATAGGAAGAACCACATGTGTTCATTTGTATTAATCTTAACACAGCAGTCATATCCACATGTGTCGATGTACACCTGTAGATCTCACTTGCTGCACTTCACTATGCTTAACTATAGCATGGCTGATGGAGCTGGCACATTGAACAAACTAAAAACCAAGGTATTGTGATAAGTCCTCTTTTCTTCTTCATAGGTTGGCTAATCGGTGTTACTAGACGTGCAATGCCTGAGAATGGAATGGCCAAAATGAAGCCATCCCACGATAGTTCTGTAGGATGTCACATTTTTTGGTGACAATAGGGGTATCCATTTCAAGAGTTCTCATTCTTGCACTCTGAAGTGGAGAGTCCTTGGCTATAAGGAGATCATGAATCACTCTTTCGGTTGCGTTCATTTCTTCGATTAACAGGTGCTTACATATGTATGTCTAATACGGACACCTCAGGTACGATGCCATCATATTATTTTTATTCACTCACATAGATGTTAGTTGTCCTATTCCACAATCCAGAGTCCCCTGGCCCCCCCCTCCACCCACCCTCCTTCCCTCACATTTTTTTATATTCTATGTGCTGATGCCACACCTCTTGCAGTAGGACCATTAACACATTCTCTGGTGCAAGTAGTAGTCCATACATCAGGATCACCCTTTGTGTAAAGAAACACAGATATGGATCTTTGAATACATATAGGTATAGCAATAGAGAAACTTAAAAAGTGACTCATATTTCAACGTAAAGCATTCACAAGGATTGATATACACGAAACATCCCATCATCAAAAATAGGTTCGCCCCTCCCCCAACATTTTGCAGCATTGCTAAGGGTACATATGATACTGCTAGTCTTACCTACCCCAGTCAGTGTGGTGTGGTATGTGATATCTATTACGTTGTATGTAAATTTCACCTTATATTGCTAATGGCATTAAACTGTTTTCTCGTGTATGCAACCAAATCCTCTTGATCTTGGACAGGCATAGGTATGGTAGCCAGCAATAAGAATGTCTGAGAGTGTGGAGTCGGTAAAGAATGATTAGGATAGCCAAAATATTAGCAGCAGTTGAATGGCAAAACTTGCTTAGCTGAAGGCATGGAGGAGATCAAGAGGAGGAGGAGCTGCCCCATCTTCTCATCCCAAATATTACCATACCATCCAGTGTATGTCTACTTTAGACTATCCACCTTAGGGCATCTCATTGCAGTACAGTAATGGCTTGATTCTAATTCATCATGCATGTACATGTTCAACCAAAAAATATATAGATGCATTTGTACCTACTTCATGTGGGAAGCCAACATGCAAGAAAGTGAATGTTTTTATACAGTTATTAGAGTAAGGTAACTGCAATATGATGTTGAGTTTGTTCATGCATTATCCCTGTTTGCATGAATAATGACATATGCAAAATCATACATCCAAATTGCGATTCCAACTGATACATTAATATAGCTGAGCAGTGATTACACTAATCAAAGTGCATTCATGGGATTTAATAATGTGATTGAATGCATTTTTGATCACATTGTTTAAGTGCTTTTATTACATTAAGCTGCATGTACGATATATTGGCCTTTTCTTCACAACAATAGCTTCATTATTGTGTAATTTTTTTAATTTTTTAAAATTTTATCACTATTGCTATTAATAATAGATGGATACACAAATCAACATAAATCCACTGTATTACTATAGCCTTTCTCACACCTACAGTACATATAATACACACACTACCTACAACGATAACATGCACAGTCTACAGAGAGCGGGACAGGATGTCTTAGGAATTTGCTCTCACAAGGGCCCTTCCATATATTTCGTTGCACACGAGTGACTTGGGACAATCCTGCCTCAAGGACAAATGAGTGGCAAGTCTAGAAAGTGCTTGGATGACCTCAGTACCCCAACATCTGTATGTCTCCACCACAAGAGGAATACAAACCCAGCCCAGCTCCCTTGTGGATCTGAGCAGCCAAGGCAGCTAAACCTGCTGCCACACTCGCTTCTAGAAAAACTTGTGTATTTAGCATTGATGTGTTAGACAGGTCAAATGCCACTGGCTTGCCTAGGACCCAGTTTGGAACAAGAACATGATTGAGCATCATTGTCATACATCTGCATTGCACCTGCCACAACATCAGGGGTGGGGAACGAGCAAGATGCACCATCTTACAGAAAGCCCCACACTGATGAAGAAGTAGCAAAGCCACTTGAGGGTCCGTTTTTTTTTTTTATAATGATAATCATAATAATAACACAACAATAGAACAACAACAAAATTAGCCTACAAGTCATCCATGCCAGCAAGTGGCCAATGCTGCCTAATTATAGCTGCAGCGTTGCCCTGACGGACAGTCTTTGCAGTAGAACTGAAATGCCTGAGGATCTTGAGTTGAAATACGTAGACAATGAACAATTTCTTTCAAAACAGACATCGACTCTGGACCAATTGCACCTAAGGTCTCAAAGGCTAATGGAACAAAAAAAAAATGATCTACTCAGATGGTCGTATTTGTGATGTTTGTTGTTTTCAGCTTCTTCAGCCACCTTTCTTGTACCAGCAGAAGAGGTGGAAGGATGAGATGGGAGCCAGGGTATCACAGCAGGGGGCATCCCACACCAGAAGTTTACCACATTTCCATGGAACAACAGAAATGCCATTGGGCCGTTTGCCATCAGATCTAATATTCTGTGGTTTCAAGCGAGCAGGGACCCTTGCTGAAACTAGAGATCTATAGACGATATCATTAAGGGCTGCATGTCGTGAGTGTGTAATTTGACAAGCTTCACTATGCTTTGGTGCCCTGTGGCAAATACATTGAGTTGAAAAATGAACTGAAATCTGTTGTGTGGAGAAAAATAGAAGCAAGTGCACATAAATTGGATCTAATTATAAGGATTTACAAGTTAAATATGGGCTAAGCAGAGCTGCATTTATTATTCAGAGCTACCTCAAGTACAACACCAAGTCCATTTTATCTGTCCACATGCTTTTCTGTCTGCGGCTAATTTTAATTTGAGATGCATGCGAGAAAAAACAAAGTGCTTTGTAATTTTGGGTCAGTTAAGCACTGGACCTAATTAAAGAATATGTCACCAAGGGATACACATATAACCTGCACAATACTTTGCAGTATGGTCAGCAATGAATATATGAATATTAAACTGATACATGCGAGTGGTGAACATTAACATATTCAAATTGAAAGGTGGAAACAAATGTTTTATCTAATGCCTTCTTTCTAATCAAATACTGCCATATAATGGCTGTATGGCATTGAAAAGTAATATTTGTGTATCTTCAATAGGAATTCAAAAGGAGCTTCATACCTTATTTGGACAGGTGCCTTTTACAAAGCACTGAATGTGTCGCTTGGCTGCAGCACTAATTGCAGTCTAGAATGTATACAGTATTGCCCTACGTCATGTGTAGCTAGCTATCTGCACTCCATGGCTGCCTGCAAGTTACAAGCCCACACCATATCGGCATTATCGACAATTTATTGGAATGTGCCTGTATTTTTAATATGGTCTCTACCAGGTTTTCCATAAAATGCTTGAAATTCTTAAGCACTCCACATTATAGTGCTTCACCCCTCCACACACACACACACACACACATTCACACACACACACACACACACACACATTCACACACACACACACACACACACACATTCACACACACACACATTAAGGAGTCTTTACCTAATTGTGGGCTATTCATTTATACTTGAATTACTGAGTAATCGTATGCTGCTGTGAAATCTTTAAATGATGTCTACTCATATAATCTGTTTCAAAATCAATTTTCCTCACAGGATGCAAAGTGTTTAAAGATCCTATCTGAGAATAATGAGGATTTAATTGGTAAGCTTCAATGAAACTGGGTTATGTTCATGCATACGAATTACATTTTATGCCAATATTTGTAGCATACAGAAGATATGAGTCAACTAACTGTCTTGTGAAGACGCAGGCTGACTTTGTTCACTATGTGCGGTCAAAATTTCATGTATGTACGACTGTCGCATGCATTTTACACCACCTTCTGTGTTTTACTTGTAAATATACTAAATTGAATATTTAAATGTGTATGACAGTCGCTCCATTTGCCATTTGTGCTGTATGTACAGTATCTAAGCATTGATCTGTGTATCTGAGCATATGAAGCCATATGATATCTAACATCCATTAGGGTGAGAAATTCGTTCGTGCAGTAGTGTCTGTAGAAGATCCAGACTATCCTGAGTTTGATGGAGTCATCAGAGCAAAGGTTAGAAGAGATCTAGAGAGGTGATTAATAGCCATAGGATGAAACATAGACTCTTTCACTCATGTCAGATTATGCTTGGCTTTGACTTCATGATTGTGTGTTATTTGTGAACAAGTTTTACTACTAAATAATCATTTCATTGTCAATGGATGTGTCTAAAAATTTAGTATCAACAGGTATCTTCACCTATAAGATTGTTTTTATTTTATAGTAGACCATTCTCTGCATATATATGGTTTGCTGGAAAATGTTTATCCAATTACACAATTTAAGTGTGTTAAATACCCGATGAGTTCTACTCTACTACTCACATTAAAATAGGAAGTGCTTTTACAGTTCTGCTTTCCTTGCTGTATCCATAACCTTGTCCACCCATCCAACTTATAGTCATTTGGAGAAATACTGATATACTGTACACCTCCCCGTACAGAAATGCACGAGATCTCTCATTGGAATGCTATTCCATTTGCATTAACTAGATTTTCCAAATTTTCACAGGTTGAAAATATGCATGTAGTCACTGTAGTTATCTGAAAAGATATTTGGATCACTTCATTCATAAATTAGCAGGTTTTGTACTTGATGAAGGAGGTTCTGAAGTATACATTCAGTGTACCATCATGTACAAATGTATACAAATTTAATTTAATCCTTTCCCACCAAATGTTAGGCTTGTAACTGGAAATATTTATGTTGTGTGCTATTCTCATTTTAGATGCTTCCTGGAACAGGATTTGTTTTGGAACCCTATGATGGTGATCCTAACAGGACACTCGTGACCTACATGGCAGGTGTAAGTACCCCGTGTGGCTTTCAATGTAGCATTTAGTTTTAGTTCTAGGTAATCATGTAGTCATCTGTCACTTCATTCAGCTCTCTCTTGGTGCACTTCCTGCCATCGTCACAAATAGAGTGATCAGGGCACTTCCATTCAGCATTTACTATCTTAATGAATATATGAAGAGGATATTTGGGCTCAGTCCAAATTCAAGTGGCTTGATTGATGTTGCATCAAAGAGTCTTACCACAGTGGACGGACGTACAAATCCTGTTGAAACAGACCATCCAACAAGTGGTTTCTTGAATTTACCTCGCCCTGTACCAGAAGAGCCTGTTCGTGTACCCACACATATATTTCCTATTGCCACATGTCACAGTGGAGATGTACCTGCTATTCTAGTGACTCCACCAACTGAAGAAAGTGCAAATTGCATGGTGGATGTGCAAAAACCTATAAATGTACATATATCTGCACCTCAATCGAATCCTGATGTAAGAGTGGAGGGTACAGGTACTCATGCCACAGGTATGCAATATGGAGCTGTGTTGGAGAATGTGACACTAGACACAGTACCTGTAGATTGCTGGGATTGGGATGTGGCTTAAGTGTCTATGTCGGGTCATATTTGGATAAACCATTGGAATTTAATTTAAGTCCAATTTGATAGTATTCACACAGAATATTCTTTTCTTGCATATATCTAGGGTGTCCCACAATCAAGGAAAATTCCTTAGCCAAACTTTCAATTATGATTATGACATAAACAAATAATTAATTCATTTGTCTTATAATCAAAACTTAAAACTTAATGTAGATAAATTAATAATCAATTAGACACAACAAAAATCATACGACATATCTACACTCCATTATTGAATATCCTGCTTGTTAAGGGTTATTAAATTTCAGTATAATACCAATCATTCAAGATTAAGTGACCACTCATATTCAAGTTATAATAATTAACAGCACATCGGTTACCCACTGTATAGTCAAACATGTGATATTTGGCAACTTGATTATGCATTTTTACATTCAATTAATAACAATCAGAATTTCTTCCCATTTGAGCAAGTTATTAATGACCCATATCCACTAAATAAAGCTGTATGTGGAGAATTAATTGTGGGACACCCTATACAAGTGATATAGAGAAATGGTTTACATTCAGCAGGTTAGTTGGTAAATATTTAATTAGATAGGTCAAAACTTTACAAACTATTTTGCTGGATATTTGTTTAATTAAAACAAATCAAACAACAGCTTTTTTAATAGATCAAACTGATTCATATAATAGGATACTAATCAAACAGAAAAATTTGTTATTTAATAGATCATTTCTTAGTATGTGATACTCCAATTCTTGTTTGCTTTCTTGCTGTACGCATGCCTACATTGTATCCATTTTGTGTAAATGCAGAGATACCAAGATTAATTAATTAATTTTTTTGCAGGTGTATGTCATCAAGGGCAGGCCATAAAGTCTTTTTTAATACACATGGAATAAACCTTTTTATGGCATGCTGAGGGTAATCGTTCTGATACAACAGTTCTATATTACAATCTACATCTTTATTGAACCAATATATTTTGGAAGCCATCCCTCCCATCATCTGAATTATATGCAAGATACATGGGTTTTAAGATTAAAAGTGATTGGTCAAATCTCTAGCTCCCCTGAGTGTTCAAGCATTGTTTATTCTTTTACAATGTCAAAGCAATCTAATATTGACAATTGTTGGACAGCTGATATTGCATGCAGTATGCACTTTATTTTATTGCTGTAGCAGAAGTTATAAGGATGTTGCAATTTTGCAGATATCACTACTTCATGATGATTAATATGTATGGTGGGATCAAAAGTTATTTCTCCATCGCTCCCAAGCTGTCTGCACTCGCCAGCAATCCAAACTTTTTAGGGGTTACTATCAGCCACTGACAGTAACATCATTAATTTTCTTTTTCTTTTCTTGTCATGTATGTATGTGTGATCCCTCATGGCATGAGAGAAAATTATTTATTTGTATTCTTTTCAAAATAAATCTGACGTGCAATTGAATTACTTAATCATCTAAAGCTCTTAGTGGTACACACAAATCAAATATGCCACTGCGATAGTGTGATCATTTTAACTACATGCATGTATTGCACACATGCTATGGTCGGTGGGTAGAGTGTGGGAGGGATTTTGACTTCATTATACCTGAAGCAATCTAGCTCTGTATGACAATCGTGACTACGACACCTTTATGTGGTTGCATTGTCAGTTCAGAAAATGACGCTAAATTTTTATGTTGTTGTGCATATGCTGTTATATGTGTTTCTAGACAGCCTATGAATGGAAAAGGTTACCAGTAAAATAAGCAACACAGGTACTAGAATGCTGCAATATATGGAAGGTGTCAGTCACTGAGGTTTTGACATCAGACCTATAATGCATCTCCACAGCATGATAGTGACACCATCAATTCAGCCCGCTTAACTGGGGGGGGTATGCCTTGAGAAATCAGTTTTCCTTCAAACATGACTGTAAATCCCATCTGTTTCCAGTATAGTACTTATGTAAATAAAATTAAAAAATTGCAATATAATGTATTTTGAATTTTCTAAGCAGAGTTTAGAAGTGGAGTGAAGTCTGTATCTCACGTGGGAATCATGTTTACTGCTTTATGTATAACATCAAAACACAATGACAATGAATAGAACAACAATATGCATGTGTATAGAATTAGTTAGATTCAGAATGCACGTTTATACATGTATATAAAGTACTTTTGCAACTGATATTATAATTAGATTGACTACAATGTATAGCAGCCACAGGCCACATGGAGTTACAAGTACTTGTCGCCAATGAATTCAGAACACGAACTGCTTTCTTCAAAAGATTGCAGTTTTACTTCCACTTCACCATTTGAGTGTTCGGTGGTAGATGGAGCTGGCCGAGATGAAACAACAGGTCTGTGTGTCAAATGCAACCTCAAATAATGGATGGCCAGTGGATGTCTTCCTATCAAACGATTTGAAATAATAGCTGGAAGTTCTATTGGGTCCAGCTGCAGGCAATATTATAATATACAACGTGATTTTAAATCATTTACTCTCATTGATGTCACTAACATGAGCCAAATACGTAACCAAAGTCTTCTTGTCACTGCCAAGGTATGGCTCCATCACCCAACCACTGCCCGAGTAAACCTGTAGAGGGGCACCAATCACTGCAACGGTGGTGGGAAGTACCTACTATACCCTTATCCTTTTGATTGCTGGGAGGGTTGGACAGTCCGGGTGTTCAACAGAGATTGCACTTTGTACATACTTCCCATCCTAATTACACATACACAGAAACCAAATATAATATCCACCGTGACGAAGCTCGATCAAGCAACTCACGGCATAAATGCATCTAACAAAGAAGAGGTTGTCTCTTCTGGTCTTTATCAAGCAATTTGTGCTCTCATACAGCTGATACCCTAGCGAATGAAAGTTGTTAATTACTCAGTTTGAACCGAACAAATGGTATATTGACTGACAAATGTAATCGGCACAATTCGTCGATTTCTGTATTACTTTCACACATCTAACGCCCTATGCGATGAAGCAGTAAGCAAAAGACATAGGACGGACTGTACTAATTTAGACTTGAATCACCACCAAAGTGTTGTCCCAAGTGAAGGTGGATTGAAGTTCTCCCGTAAAATCTCCGACTGCTCGTACTGGTGCGTCCACTACTCCGCGACCAAGGAAGCTGGACAAACGAACATTGTGAGGGATCAGAATGCGAATTGATTAGCGTACCATTTAATTGGACTTCCCCTCAATTTCTTACTAAAGACGACAATATTGTGCTTCTCATACGCGTATCTGATATATAGAATTAAAATCATTATAAAGCAATTTCATATGTAGCATCATTTTTCATACCTCCAGTCATTCTCTGTTTCTACTCCATCAGTCTCTCCGTTTTGATGCCTACGCTCTGCCACTTCAACTTTAGTTACCTTACGACAGAAACACAATAAAATTAATACAGATTTCACCAACCACAGCTATGGATGAGTAAATTAACCGTTCGACCGGTTCAAGGGAGCGGTGTTTAAATGTCTTACGAAATGACGATTGCAATGCGGACTTTTTGACTATATATACACACATGCATGCAAAATTACAACTAGGGGGGGATTACAACTTCATGTAAGATAAGATGATAATTTTAGATTGATAATTTATATATGGAACGGTTTACAAAAACACTATGTCACCCAGTGGCGCATTGCAATCCCCAAGTGCTCTCTTCGTCGTCGTTTTTCTTTGTATATACATGATTTCTCAACTTTAATTGTATGTGCATGTGCGTGCCGCCGGTATTCAGTGTTGCACTGCAACGGATCGGAACTCGTCTTATATTGCTACAATTCCTCGCATGTTATACTCCACTTTACAATTGTACCAAGGAACTTAAAAGATGATCAACTGATTTGCACAAAAGCCGGCGCATATGACGTACGTGTTAAAACCCATGCAGTATTTCGTACTTGCAGAAAAAAAACACCATAGATAAAGATGAATAAGTGTCGCATGCTCCAACTGAGTTGAGAATCAGCCGTAGACTCACCTCATGAAGAATATGTTCAACTGACATCCTTCCAAGCGCATCCCAGTCCACGTTTCCATGTTGATCTGCAAGTCGTGGGTGTTGAGCATAACTTGCTACGCCTTCTCCAAGCATTGGTTATACAGTGGCGGTGGAGCCCATACGGCATGCAGGTAAAATTAGCAGCCCTACCAAAGCCTCCAAAGATAGGGCATAACCCTACCAATCCTTATGTAATGAGTTATCACGTTAGATACATGCATGTGTATACTGTACTTTAGTAATTAACCTGCATGGATCGACACAACCACTGCACCCATTAGGAATTGCGATAATAAATAGTTATAACTCTTACTGTGCAGCCCAAAAGGTAGCATATAACCAATAAAACTGAGGGTAGCTATCATTAATACAAATCTCATCAATATCTCACCTGCAGCTTGCTAAATATAGCTCGCGGTACTCGGTAATTGTGTCACCTTAAATTAATTATGAAGCACATTACATTAATTAAGGGCTGCAACCCGCCATTTAGCCCTACAGGCCGCCGCAGTCCTTTTCTACGGTATTAACCGGACCACCCCAACCGAACCACTTAATTGCCCTACCAAAGTTTTTTTTGCCGCTGAATGGTCACAATCAAGAATAAAAAAAAAAAGAAGTATTTCTAGAAGATCGCACACGGCACAAGGCTAACGGTCAACGGCGGTGCTAAGCTCTGCTCTGTAGGCTCTTCGAACTGATCTCGACTTAGCGCTATAATTGTACAGGCTGTGAGGACAAATCCAATTAAGCTACGCACGTTATTACGAGAGAAACGGTGCTCTTAACAGATAATGTATATCGGCAGGTACATGCATGTACGAACCATGAGGAATGATGATCTCCTGCGATAGTCCTGACGCAGCTCTGGTAGCCATGAACGTACAAATGACACAACCAAAAACGGTGAGAGTGGTGAATAAGCAAATATATGTCATGAATATAAAGCACCGCCCCTACACGAGCACGTCCATGTATATCGCGATACACTACAATAAACAAGGAAATACAACTTCTGTTTTCTTTGGGAAGTGCGTTGGATATATGGGATTGAGTAAATTAGGGAACAACACACGATAAATAGACAAATCAACGGTTGTAATTTTGTAATAGCAATTAAAACTATACGCCTGCGGTGTAGAAGTGAAATCTATATTGCAAATTTGCAATCGTCGTCAGGATGCATAGCGTGTGCTGCCAAATAGTATATACATTTCAGGCGTATCTTGTAAGGAGGAGGCATGGATAATAACTACAGACACCTTATTCATATACAATCACATTCATGACGCTGTGCAGCCCCTTGGTAAACAAGTCCAGGTGTCAATAGTCGTCAATACGTTAACAAGAAGTATAAATTGTGACACGTACACCAATATTCTAGACCTAATATCCCTTGCTCCAATTCACAATATATTTCAATGGTTTTCCAGCCAAAAACAGTTCCAGATTTTTCACAAATGGTGCAACCACCTGCAAGGGTAACAAGGAAATTATGTGTCAGAGGCATAAATGACTCCCTGGGTGTCAGAGACATAAATGACTCCCCAGTGTCACAGGTCAATGATAATTCCATTCTTAAATTTTGGATCCCACGCAATTATTCCTGTGTATCCCCTACTACAAGGCAATGTCAAGCAAAGTCAGAGACGTGGAAATACATGTGACAGCAAACAAAATTATACAGGAGACCAAGTGCATCACTAATGTGCAATAAACTTTAGCATGGCATAATTACATGGATGTATAATTAGCTGTTCATAGTTTTCAAAGTATAGTGTACAGGCCACAGATTAGGAGGATGAGTATCCTCAAGTTGACAAATCAAACATATAAAGCTATCTTCTAAAATGTTTCCAGATGCAGCCAATACCTCCATTTCTAATCCAAAGGCCGTGAAGCTGTGTGAGATGCTGAAGAAACACTTCAATTCTATACTATTGCATGTTGACCACTGTGTGATTGAATGTTACTGGTACCTGCAAAGTGTTGAATCTGGTGGGCAGGCGGGAGGGGTACTCTCCCTCCCTCCAGCCAAGTAAGGCTAAATTTATTAATCTTTTCTGTGCACTATGAATGTGCAATGGAGATAGTGGAGATTGTAACGTGTTATTGTTTAATCTTCAAACGTCCTTATTTAAGGACGTTGGTCCTTAAATAAGAATGATGTTGAAATCTAAGAACAATGAAATGAGCTCCATGGCTATAATCACTATTGATAGAAAGTAGACTTGGTCAAAAGATAAATTAATTATTATCTCGGTCCTTTGTCATGTTGTCGGAGCGGTGCGTGACTCCCTGAGATTAATGACTCCCTGGTCATTGATACCTTAGGCTCATGTGACTTCCCCCTGATGCAATTGACTCCCCATGTGCTACTATAGAAAAATGGAAGTAATGGAAGAGTTCAGGAAAGAGCTAGATATCGTAGAGAAATATTTGCTGCACGGAGAGTATCCTGTTGGAATGACAAAAGCAGACAAGGCAAACTTGAGAAGAAAATGCCGCAATAACTTCAAGACAGAAGATGGCATTTTGTAAAAATGTGGAGAAAGGTGAAATACAAGAGGATTAATTGTGGAGAATATGTATGTATTAGAACCTGTAAAGATAAAATGCTGCACATTCTTGAGTCCTGTCATGCGGGTTTGGCAGATAATGGAATGATGAAAAATACTATTCCGTTGAGCTTGTGTGTGTGTGCATGTGTGTGTGTGTATGTGTGTGTATGTGTGTGTGTGTGTGTGTGTGTGTGTGTGTGTGTGTGTGTGTGCGTTCCGTGCATGTGAGGTAAATATTAGCTAGCTTGATTGTGGTCTGTTCTTTACTTGTACATGTATAATATACCGATTGTGTTTCATTTACTTGAAATTATACCTCTGAAGTATGTCATTGTGATTAAAGTACATTAATTTGTTTGATTCAGAACAGAATTACATCTTGAATACATTTAAAATCCGAGCAATATATATGTTTAAATGTTTGTACAGGTTCTCACCTAGGCAGAGATAACATTGGAGAAAATATCTGCATGCTTTTATTGGCGCAACATGTATGAAGACATAAAATTATTTGTAAAAGTCTGTGAAAAGTGCCAGAAGATGAATCCAAAGTTTATTAAGAGCAACGCTATGTTGCATCCAGTACCTGTGCGAGCACAAGTCTGGCATAAAGTAAGTTGTGCATGCATAATATTAACAAAAATTATGACTTAATAAGATACACTCATATATCTCTATTCTGCAGGTTGGAATCGACCTCATTGGGCCATTACCATTAATTGCAAAGGGAAACAAGTACATTGTCACACTATTAGACTATTTCAACAAATGGCCAGAAGCCTCTCCACTTCCCAATAAGACTGCCATTGGGGTGGCTAACTTTATGAAGAATGTTGCAGGTTAGTCATAGTAGCTCTATGTCACTTTGTATAATAAGCGGCATAGACTCTTCGGTTTATGCATAAAGAGCTTTCACCTTCTATATGTACATCCAGATATGGTTGCTGTGAAGTACTTATTTCAGATCAAGGGCGTGCATTTGTAATTGAGGTCCAGGAAGAGTTATTCAGACTGACAGGCACTAAACATTGTGTTACTTCAGCTTATCACCCCAAAGCAATGGGTTAACTGAGCACTTTAATCAGACTTTACAGACTGTTCTAATCAAATTGGTTAATGAAAGTCAAAATGACTGGGATGATCACTTATCAGGTGTACTTTTTGGGTACAGAACTGCTATACAAAAGGCTACAAGATGACCCCATTTGAAGTCATGTACTGTCGGTATGATTTGATACTGCATACTGTTGTTGAATATAATATTATTCATTTTTGTTTCCTGATATATAATAAGGCTGTGTTACCTGCTGAAATGAATGCTGTTATTGCAGAAAGATGTCCTGATATCATAGCTGCAAATGATTCAGAACTTGAAAGCGATATCTGAGATGCAGACTATATCATTTCCCAAGCTAAAGCAATGGCACGTGTGAGAGAGAAAATTAATACAAAGGCAACGTCAAATATTAAGCAAAAGATAAAGTGTACTATGACAGGAAGCATGCTAATTATAAGGTAACTGCAATATTCATTATCTGCATGATATTGACATAAATATTTTGAATTTACAGATCCTACGTAATGGCACACAATTTTGCTTAAAACAGTGCTAGAGAGAGACGAATTGAAACCAAAGTGGAATGGTCCATACCTAGTTCATGCAGATCTTGGAAAGGGTGTGTATCGCTTATACAATCCAAAGACAGGAAAAACGCAGTCAGTGTGTCTTGACTAACAGAATATCATACTACAAACAAATCTTCATCACCACAACAGGGCCAATCTGCAACATCATAATCATCTCAGTTGCAATCAGCTAAGTCTTCCTCATTCTCAGAAGATGAGTTAATTGTGGTTGATGAAAATGCCTTACACCTGAAAAAATAGAATGCCAAGAATGGATCAGTGATTTAAGACTGTATAAAATTGATGAACATGATCTGTTGAATGGCAATGAGCTTTCTAATGCAATTATCCACGCAGCCCAAATGCTATTGATTAAAAGCTCTCCAAATGTTAATGGACTCCAGAACCCTGTTTTGGGTAAGGTACTTCAGTTTCAACACACTCCAAATCCTGTTGTGCAAATCCATCACACTGGTAAGCCATGCACTTTACATGTATTAACCATTCTAATCACTTACATAACCCCAGCTAAATTTTATGTTCATGTAGAAGCTAGTCACTGGGTATGTACTACAAGCATAGGAGCTAAATGTGGAGAAGTTTTATTGATGGACAGCCTGGCATCTTCGATGAGTGAAACATTAATTCTTCAAGTCGCACAGATTTATGAAATCCCTGTCGAGAAATCTTGTCTCATCATCCGAACTCTTGACGTTCAGCAACAGAATGGATGTAAGACTGTGGGGTGTTTTCCATTGCATTTGCAGCTGAATTATGTAGTGGCAATGATCCCAGGAAAGTATCTTTCCTCCAAAGTGACATGAGACCACACCTCTTCAAATGTCTAAACACTGGCACATTAGAACATTTTCCACAGTATTCAACACAAGCAGTTAAAACTGTTTGTATTCATTGTTGCAAACCAGAGAACATAACAAGGGAACTTAATTGCATCTGTTGTATGCCTGATCATTATGACAAAAAGTGTGGTTCAGTGCACTCTGTATCAGAGATGGTATTATTAGTGCTGTATGGAAATCAGAAACAAAAAGGACATTCTTGTAAATTGGAGGTGCAGCACATGTTCAAATTGCCTGGCATAAGCCCCCAATATTAATCATGCTTTTTTTTTTCTGTTTTGAAAACATTTAATAAATACTCTATTAATTATTTATGGGAGTTATTAATATCTAGCTAGGTATCATGGACTCCGGGGGGGGGGGGAGTCATTTACACCCAAGGGAGTCATTTATACCTAAGTTATAATGTTCGGGGAGTCATTGAGCGCTAGCGTTCAATGACTGGGAGTCAATAATCCATAGGGATCAATGACCGGGAGTCAATGAAAACTATGACGACGTCCTTGTAGGGAAACTGAAAGCAAACAAGTAAGATTTAATATCATCTGAGTGGCACATCGATTTCTTGCTCTGCAAGTTGACACTGACAATTTCAATGTACCACTAATTTTTATAGGTATTCATATTTCATATAACGTTTTCAAAGAATGATATATAACTTCGAAGTTTTATACCTTTTTAATACCATGTCTGATTCGCTATGCGTAACAACTAAAGTAAAGCTCAATCATCCAACTTTCAGAAAATATAAAATTGTGGTAATTTGTCAATCATAATTCTGTCAATTATGTATGCAAAAATCATGCATACATTAGAAACGCGTCCCAAGTGCATAATTGTTTAAATTACTATAACATAACTTATGTAAAGATTTTTTAATATTCTAAAGCGGAAGTGATGTAGGTACATTATCAAAATGAAATGAATTTCTCTTTATTTTATTTCTCCATGGAAATATACTGAAGAGAAGTGCATTATCATTAGCATCCTTAAATAAGGACCATGAGCTGGAGATTAAACACTAAACACTTGCTGTATTTTTTTTATTGCCGTATGTAATTGGGGATGTTCACCTTGCTAACTGCTGAATTTTTTTAAACTCTTATAAGTGTGTTCTGTAAGACGTTCGGGAGATTTATTTGGTTGTTCAGGCCCATGAGTAGTGATGAGGAGATTCTGTTCAGTTCAAGTATGGTTGGAGATAATAGTGGAATGTTTTATCATGCATGTAGAATGCGTTATAATAATGGGTGTGTCCCAACCTCTCAGGCCGGGATCTGGCCTGAACGGCCAGCCAAAATATTTGACCTGACCCTGAAACACAAGTATATACCCCACCATTCATGTCATTATAACGTTTTCTGCAACAGCCATCAACATCTGGAATTCTCGACCAGACTGTCATCATAGCTCCAAGTGTAATAAATAGTATTAAAACATATGAGACAAAACAGAAACAACAGTGTGACGTTGACCTTGCTAACTGTGTAATCTTTCCCTTTAAATTTAAATATAGTCAGATGGGACAGTTTCCGCGAAAATTGCCCCACGGATATATTATAAAAATTGATATTTATTATGTGTATATGTACTGAAAGAATCATAAGTTATAATCATTAAATTCAGACCGTACAGATTATTCTAAACCTGGAATATATTTCGATCATGATATGAACAAAATTAATGCTAAAATAAAATTAAGATTAACCATACTAAAAGACACCTAAGACGAATTGTTAGGTTGGCCGAACAGCCCGTCCCTCCCTCGCTGCCTCGACTGCCTGCTTTATTCGACGCTTGCGCGTGGCACCCGTTTTAGCTTGATATATCCACTGCAAAGTAGCCTTTTGCGACCGTTGAGGAAGTGCTTTGAATGCGTCGAGGGAGCCCGGCTTAATAGCAAACGCTTTCGATAGATCCTCGTCGATGACGCAGTCTTCAGCCTTGTCAAAAAGCTCCCAGGATCCATTTTCTTTTGCTCTATTGATAGCGGCAAGACCCGCGGGCTGCATTTGCTCTCCAGCGATTAGCCTTTCGACAGAAAGCTTGTTCTTTTTTGACCATCCACTGTTTGGCTTTCGCGGCGAAATGTACTGCTTGGTCCATAGCTCATCGACCTTGCGATTCGTGGAGTCAATCCATCCAAAGCAGAGGCACACGTCCACTAAAGATTCCCAGCTCATGTCCCCCAAGCCACTAGATTTCTTGGGATAAACAACCCATACTCCTGATTCTCGATCATTACATGTATCTTTCAACCATTCCCATAGTTCCTTTTTGGTAGTAACCTTGACACTTTCGCGCTCGTCGAGGCGAGCCATGGGATACACAACGATTTTACGAAAGCTGGATACATGACACTACTAGGTCACGTGCGACTGTTCTATTGAAAGTACCGTATCTTACAATTATGCTATATTATAATAGTTGTGACGAGTCAGTGTAAACAAGATCGAGTAGCTGGAAAACTTCTTTGTGTCTAGTTGCGTTAGAAAATAGACTGCGTTCCATAGCGCTCCTGCTCGAAGATAGGCTTAGGGAAAGGTTGAGCAAATCAGTAACTCGTGAATTTCTTCACCTCTAGCTGCCTTATATACCATTTTATTCTTATATGCCTAAGCTCGATTTTCAGATACAGCAAAAATAAGATTCAAATACTCAAAAAAAAGCCTGAAAAGCATGAAAAGCCTCACCAACAGACATAACCATCTTTGCCCGATTTATATGATCGTAACCTGGTCAGGATAGGTTTGAAGCACCTTATGCAATCCAAACAACCTACAACCATGTGTGGAATCCGAGGATCGACTAGGAAAACTATATCAAATGTTACGCAATTATTCATTCTAAACATAGAGCTTGTCCCGACACCCACACACGATAGGTTCCAGGAATGTTACCAGATATGCGAGGGTGTGACCGTGGTGGTGAGCACCATTCGATCCTTAGCAACGTGCAGCAGCAGACATTGCAGACATTGATGGAGACGGCCATGTCAACTATGAAGGTAAATAACAGACGCGAGTTGTGATCGAATATGCAGGGTTTCATCGAGAAATAGGGCTAAGGCTATATAACTTAAATTTATATGTAACTGAGATTTAAAAAAAAAAAACCCAACAAAAATATGAAAGTACTGTTCAAGGAATTGGCCCAAACACGAAACATTAAAAGCGATGTTCCCAGTTTAAATACACCTGCCACCATTCGTCTAACTATTCCTATTTCAACTGCATCTGTAGAAAGAAATTTTCTCAGATGAAGTTGATAAAAACTCGTCTAGTGTATGTAACTGTTGAAGTAGTTCGATTTTGTCTAATAGCAATCGAATCATCAGATAAACTATCAGATACTGTCCTTGATACAATATTCAAATATGGAATAGAAACAGTAGGATTGCTGTATCAGTTGTGTTTATTTACTTTTTGATACACTTAAGAAAAATTACTAAGGGAGTAACAATACAGCAAGGGGGAAAGGGGGAAAATGCCCCCTCCTTGCCCTCCCCTCGATGAAACCCTGACACTGTTTATCATTGTCAACTTTTCTGTTCTTCAGAGTTCGTCACCATGATGACCAGCAAGTGAACAGCTGCTAATGCACTGTCCAAGAAACATGACTGTGTTATTTGTAAATCTTGAAAAAATTTGTTATTCTTGCCTTGCATCTATCACACAAACACCAAATTGCATGCTAAGCAATTGCTTAGAAACATTTCAGTGGTTTATCATTACATGCCATCTAGCACAAGTGTCTAGAAGAGACTCCATGAGGTAGCAAACTTTTTCCTTTCAACGAGAATCTACAAATTTCTTTGATCTTACTTGTTCTTAGTTCCTGTCTGAATTGAACATTATCCCAATTATCGAGCAAAATATTCAGTGTCTGCAAAGGCACCTAAAGGATTTGTAGGTCCTAGGGTCCAGTACCAGGAGTGCAATACTACAGCAATATCTATATGGTGGCAATGTTATCCAAAGTGTTTCACGTGGCGGAGGTAATTTCCCAAAACCACAAACCTTCTTCTGAACCATTAAAAATTACCTCCACCATGCAACTGTATCGTCACATGTCAGCAGCTGAGACATGAAAAGAATGGTTTTACATGTACTCGTACCACTTTTTTAAAGGTTATTTGTTTGCACTTCTGTGAAAGTAATGTACAACATATTGCAATCATGACCAGCTGTTATAATATTAGACTGCACTATCCTCATCTATTATCAGATTAAATTTTTTCATTGACGACAATTGTATTCACATGCACATCGGTATATCCTGGTGCATGCAATATTGATATAAATGCTCACGATCTTGACTTGAAAGCTTCAGTTCCAGGATCAACCCAATACATTTGCCATTTTGGCTGTCAAACCCATTTTGTGCTGCTTCAGAGTAAATTCTCAACTAGAATATATCGCGACATGCATTGTCTATATTACATGGATATCTTGCACTAAAATGCTATTTTAAATATGCATTATTAAATACATGTACTTCAATGTATATGGCAGAAATGTGATGAGGGTATCTACTGCATTGATATAACACACAACCCTTTGATTGACCTACTGAATTCAAATTATAAACAAATGTGAAACGATGACATAATTGAAATTGAACAACCCTTGTACACCTATGTGCACTATTTAACCATAGATACTTATTAAATCCCAAACCACTTACACATATATAGAACACCATACCTTATTAGGTGGTAATGAAGACATTAGATTTGGATGCATTTAAAACTGGATAAAAAGTGAAATCAAGAACCAAGTTGGACTTCAGACAATCAAACAATGACAACAAGCGAGTACGTCCAGAAACGGGCTTAAAAAAAGGGTGTAACCATGACGCCACCATGTATTGCAAATCCAGGAATACAATTTTTCCTTCTTGTGCAGTACTAATGCACTGGAAGAGTATTGATCAGCCTATACCGTGCTCAACCTTTATTGGTTTGCACTCCCATTACATTGTTTCAAGAGATTTGAATTTTTGGCTTGAGTGTTTTACATTAACAGTATATGACATCAGAATACAGTGAATTTAATGTGAGGAGATGTCCATCTAATATGCTTGTCCTCATTCAATAATATCCACAGGTCCATGTTTTAAACCGCAATCTCCAAGAAAAGGAATTGAAGCGATAGTCATAATTAAATGCAATGAAATGGAATGCAACTACTCTAAATGCAATTCCTTTCTTAAATGCACCAAAGCATTTGAGGGCATGTATATTTCGCGGGTCTGCTGTTAGTTTCAAAAGCATATATCTGCATCATAATCATGGCTGCAACAAGTGAGAAAAACCAATGACTCTTGCCACGCCGTTTAAGTTCACAGCTCAGAAGAACTCTTTAAATTAAGCTTACAGTATCAAAGAGTGATTAAGAAAGCAAATTGGTAGGACAATTTCTCTCATGCAGAAGAAGTGTTTTATTACATGGAACACAAATTTGATTGGGTGTCAAATTACCTGTTGTTTGTTTGATTTTCACAAACATTATGTACATAGTGTGCAGTGATTAAGCTATACTGTGGCTGTGTAATGAAAATAGCCTGCTATATCATCTCTAATTGTAGCTTGCAGTTCGTAACCTAAGCATAAGCAGGCATGAAAAAGGTAAGTCAGCGGCTGAGAACACATGTAGGTGTGGTCCACTACTTCTTAATCCCAACCCCTCATCCTCTTTCCACAAGTTGTGTGGAAACAAATTATTTTTTCTCACCTCAGTTGTGTATGCCAAAGCTGATGAATGAGGGGTTACAATGACCTAACGTTGTACAAGACTCCAAGTGATACACAAAATCTATCACAGATAGCCACTGACCTCTGGCATTTTCCATAGTTCACTGTCTGGAGGGAGAGGTTCTACTTCAAATACATCCAATATGGCCCCTGATATCCATCCTTTTCTGAGTATGGTACAGGTGTTTGGAAAGCTATGGCATGTCAATCATCTGGTAACGAACCTGATTGCTTCAATAATGGTCTTGTCAGACAATAAGCTCCCTCTGCCAACGTTGATCAGTACTGCCTTCTACCATAAAATGTTACACAATAGCTGTGTTTAGTAAATGATATGAATTTGCATCACCAACAAACAAAACAGCAGAGTACAAATAAACATATTACACATAAATTACGACTTCACAATCATACTCAACAGGTATTTTGCAGAACTGTGTTTTTAGATGTCAAGCCCAATGTGTCTGAGTTGATGGTGCCACTCCATCATTATCAGTTACTTCTGGTGTACCTCGACTTTTATACATTACATCACAGATGTCTAATTGCCTGTTGTACATCGGTCGCTCCCACAACATTGATTGCTATGCTATGAACACGTACAGGCACTTCACAATTTCTATACCTGAAGAAGTGTTTGGTATCTAAATATAGCCCATGCAACGTGTAACACAATATATATTTTGGTTTCTCAATGCATGGTCACTCTTTGAAAGCTGTGAATCAAATTTGTGATCTTGGGATCATTCTCACCTCAGCAGCCCACGTTGCTTCATGACTCTTTAGCGCTTCTAGTCAGGCCAGACTCTAAAGGCCCTGTAATCCTTACTACAGCTTATACATAAGACCTCTTTGCAACACCTGTACAATATGATATCTAGATTGTTGAAAGTTCCAACGCTCTTTATACAACAAGTATATTAACATAGCTAAATGGCGTAACAAGCCATATGAGAGCCACTTATATTTCAGTCTCTTCTATCATGAACAATTTGCAGTACAATAATAAAAGATAACTTCACTGGACAAGTCTTGTTAACTTAACAGCATTTACAGTATTCTATTGCAACAAAAATACAGACCCCATGCCACCCACTAAAGTTCAGTAGCTGTTATTTATATTTACAGGCAGATAAATTCATTTCCTGCGCTCGCTCATTTTATATGTCAAGAAGGTAAATACATGTAAACGTTTTTTTCAGTATGTGAGTAGATTGGTTGTGTGGCATAAAAACCTGCACTTATAATAAAGGTGTTTGTGATCTTTGGAACTCAAATCAAGTCCAATGGTTTCTGAATTCCATACCAACATCACCCTATACACTGCATATTTCGCAATAGTGTCTGTCAACAACAATTCATTATTTCTGGGATAGTGTTGAATTAACAATTGCCGCTTATTGATCTATGATACAATGAATGCCATTGTACATTTTGGATAGTAAAGTGGGAACTGAATGTACAAAGCAGTTATGTCACACAGTTTGGAAGTGGTACATTGGGAGAGTATGAGTAAACTCAAGGTATGTCATCTCTAATCTTCTCAATTCTGCAAATAGCTCCCATGCATACATGTGCATCATACCAAGCAACCACAACAATTCCAATGCTTCAATCTGAATAGTCTGAGACAAATACTGGCCTCAAAATGTACACACATCATATTTGTGTTTCGTTCACCTTCTTTGCACACATTTTAAGGATGTCTCCATTCAGCAGTCCTCTTGTGCTTGGAGTACTAGGCAGGACACTACAAATGTAATCCACACTTTCCATCACCTCAGCTAAGTTTTCTGTTAACCTAGAAGTTTGTGCATCAAATGAAAATTCCTCCTATACTTTTTTGCTTGCGTTTCACCGACTGATAAATTGAGTCTTATTTTATATTTTTACCTGTAGTGATGGATGTAAGGAACTCTAACCTCTTCAGGTACTTGTGTTCTAGAGACACCCCATACAGTCATTCCTAAGGTATTGCACACCTCGGCAACTACAAAATGAAAATTTGTTATGGACCAACTTGTTGAATCAAGTATGATAGTACGTACACGAAATGCATGACAGATTTGATACATACACGTAATGTAGTAGTACTGAAGCACAAAAGGAAGTGTGTTAGCCTTTTAAATACTTACCAAAATTAAAACAGCTTTTGAGATAATACATTGTTAATGCATGCATGCTACCACTTGAAATAGTGGTCAAATTCCTTGGGGATTACATTCAAGGCAAGGCAGCGCTACAGTACTATAAGCAGATTTAACTTTGCAGCAAGTATATCGGGATGTGAACCACTCACAAACATTTTCTTGGAGGATTATGTAAAGAAAAGAAACCTCAATACTTTTAAATGGTATGTTCCAACTTACTCCGATGTCCAATATCTCCAATGCCAAGTATGCCAATCGAAAGGCTGGACAGTGGTCGATATCCTTTACGTTGATAAACTGAAGATGACCTGCACATAAACAAAGACAAGGTTGCCACATGTGCACCTAAGGGCAATTCCATATCCTATAATTAAAGCAACTTGAAAGGCCATTGCCATTCATATGCGCATACATGTACTATCCAGCCTAAGCTAATAGGCAGAAAGTACAATGATTACCATACAATCTCCTTCTGATGTTCATACATCCCAAACAAGTCTCTTTCTCGATTGATAATCTGGGCAATGACATATTCAGCCATCATTTGTCCATAAATACCTCCAGTTCTGGTGACCAAAAAAGATGGAGGAGGGTGTTTCACCAACAGTTCCACTCCTATATAAAAATACAATTAAAATTCTGTAATCTCTTGCACCGTTCACAAGAATATGCATCTGCATTTAGCACTCAATACAATATGATTAGGTTTTGGTTATACATGTACTGCAATTGTTTCAATATGTAACAATCAAAGCATTCTATAATTAATGTGTGTACATACATGCATCAACAATCACAACCTAAGCAAAATCGACTCCTTCACGTACCAGCCCATGTGGAATGCATCCATTTCACTCTGGTCATAGATTGCAAATGCCGATCCAGATCTGCTGGATTCCCAACTACAATATCTGCTTCATGCAAAGTTTTGCAAGACTCTGGGTAGAAAAGAAATATAAAAGAGGAAACTTAACAATCTCTTAAGCGTACAATAGTGCTGTGGTGCTTGTGACGAGGGGGGGACCATGAGAGTGGTGCGTGTCCTTGTGACGAGGGGGGACCATGAGAATGGTGCGTGTCCTTGTTAGAGTTGATCACATGCAACAGAACTCTACTATTACACACAGCTATATTCCGACAGTTCACTGCCAAATACACTGAACCCTTATGCTAATGTCCGAAAGCTAATCCTGTGACACAAAAACATCATCAGTTAGCTAACTATTCACAGCGAACCTATATGCGTTAAAGCTTAATTCCTAGTCACGAAACCTAATTAAACTGTAGTAATGCCCACACAGCTGTGATCGCCGAGGTGATCGCCCAAATTTTAAGGGGTGTAGTGCTTTTGCATCGCAGAGACGATGCGCATATAGAAGCACACGTCAAGTACGTGGCAAGAATACCTGGGCTCTTAGGATCAACCACCTTCAATATCACACTCTTAAACTTGCTGCAGCCAGTAACCATGTATTCAAAAAACTTGAGACTATCGGTCAAAACACACACCGTTTCTGGAGAGGCCATTTAATCAATTAACGGTTGGTAATAAACGTTTATTTACTATCAAAATAGCGGGACTCTATGGAATTATTAATTTAACATCCTCTTGCTCTGCCATGCATGCATGCATGCAGTGCCGTGGAAAGCCTTATGCATCATTCTTATTACTGACAGCACGTGCCATAACGACTACAACCAGCAGATCTTGAGGTGTGTAGTGTATTGGACTGCTAGAACTATACTATAGGTCTGGGAACTAGTAGTGTGTTAGTGCGCTTGCGCATATGATTATATTAACTGTGGTGTCCTCGTGTGTTATAGCTGCTGTGTTGCCATTATAACTTTACTGCTGAACTTGGTGGTGGGGGACACTACAAGGTGTTTTGAACCTGGCTAAATCGCAGGTTGATCTAACTGCACAGCACACTTAGTTCGATGCATGTTGTTATTATTATTTTTTCATCAACGCTATTCTCTTTCAGCAACCACAACAAAAATGAAAAAGTGGATGTCGTCATGGAAACTTTAATTTCACCCATCTTAATAATTATGCTTTTTAAAATAAATTCAGCCCCTAAAAGTATTTCTAAATCAAGTCACACAGATTAATGAAATCCCTGTCGAGAAATCTTGTCTCATCATCCCAACTCTTGACGTTCAGCAACAGAATGGATGTAAGACTGTGGGGTGTTTTCCATTGCATTTGCAGCTGAATTATGTAGTGGCAATGATCCCAGGAAAGTATCTTTCATCCAAAGTGATATGAAGACTAAACACTGGCACATTAGAACGTTATCCACAGTATTCACCACAAGCAGTCAAAACTGTTTGTATTCATTGTTGCAAACCAGAGAACATAACAAGGGAACTTAATTGCGTCTGTTGTATGCCTGATCATTATGACAAAAAGTGTGGTTCAGTGCACTCTGTGTCAGAGATGGTATTATTAGTGCTGTATGGAAATCAGAAACAAAAAGGACATCCTTTGTGAATTGGAGGTGCAGCACATGTTCAAATTGCCTGGCATAAGCCCCCAATTTTTATCATGCTTTTTTTCTGTTTTGAAAACATTTAATAAATACTCTATTAATTATTTATGTGAGTTATTAATATCTAGCTAGGTATCATGGACTCCCAGGGGGGGGGGGGGGGGAGGGGGGGGAGTCATTTACACCCAAGGGAGTCATTTATACCTAAGTTATAATGTTCGGGTAGTCATTGAGCACTAGCGTTCAATGACTGGGAGTCAATAATCCATAGGGATCAATGACCAGGAGTCAATGAAAACTATGATGACGTCCTTGTAGGGAAACTGAAGGCAAACAAGTAAGATTTAACATCATCTGAGTGGCACATCAATTTCTTGCTTTGCAAGTTGACACTGATAATTTCAATGTACCACTAAGGTCATCAATGTTTATAGGCATTCATATTTCATGTAATGTTTTCAAAGAATGATATATACCTTCGAAGTTTTATACCTGTGTAATGCAACTAATGGTCAACACCTCAAGTGTTAAGTGATCATATGATGGACCCTAGTCTAGACACTATTATATATATGTATTGAGTGTCTGTCTGTACCTGTCTGTACACGTGTTCTCCATCAGTTTTTGCCGTATTATACCTGTTTAATACCACGTCTGATTAACAACTAAAGTAAGGCTCAATCATCCAACTTTCAGAAAATATAAAATTGTGGTAATTTGTCCATCATAATTCTGTCAATTATGTATGCAAAAATCATGCATACATTAGAAACGCATCCCAAGTGCATAATTGTTTAAATCACTATAACATAACTTATGTAAAGGGTTTTTTTAATATTCTAAAGCAGAAATGATGTAGGTACATTATCAAAATGAAATGAATTTCTCTTTATTTTATTTCTCCATGGAAATATACTGAAGAGAAGTGCATTATCATTAGCGTCCTTAAATAAGGACCATGAGCTGGAGATTAAACATTAAACACTTGCTATTTGTTTTTCTTTAATCGCCGTATGTATTTGATGACGTTCACCTTGCTAACTGCTGAATTTTTTAAATCTCTTATAAGCGTGTTCTATAAGACATTCGGGAGATTTATTTGGTTGTTCAGGCCCAGGAGTAGTGATGAGGAGATTCTGTTCAGTTCAAGTATGGTTAGAGATAATAGTGGAATGTTTTATAATGCATGTAGAATGCGTAAATAGTGTTATGATAAAGGTGTGTCCCAACCTCTCAGGCCAGCCAAAATATTTGACCTGACCCTGAAACACAAGTATATACCCCACCGTTCATGTCATTATAACGTTTTCTGCAACAGCCATCAACATCTGGAATTCTCGACCAGACTGTCATCGTAGCTCCAAGTGTAATAAATAGTATTAACATATATGAGACAAAACAGAAACAACCGTGTGACGCTGACCTTGTTAACTGTGGAATCTTTCCCTTTAAATTTAAATATAGTCAGATATTGATTATGTGTATATGTACTGAAAAAATCATACGTTATTAAATCATTAAATTCAGACCGTACCGATTATATTCTAAACCTGGAATATTATGAACAAATGCTGAAATAGAATTAAGATTAACCATACTACTAAAAGACACCTAAGACGAATTGTTAGGTTGGCCGAACAGCCCGTCCCTCCCTCGCTGCCTCGACTGCCTGCTTCATTCGACGCTTGCGCGTGACACCCGTTTTAGCTTGATATATCCACTGCAAAGTAGCCTTTTGCGACCGTTGAGGAAGTGCTTTGAATGCGTCGAGGGAGCCCGGCTTAATAGCAAACTCTTTCGATAGATCCTCGTCGATGACGCAGTCTTCAGCCTTGTCAGAAAGCTCCCAGGATCCATTTTCTTTTGCTCTATTGATAGCGGCAAGACCCGCGGGCTGCATTTGCTCTCCAGCGATTAGCCTTTCGACAGAAAGCTTGTTCTTTTTTGACCATCCACTGTTTGGCTTTCGTGGCGAAATGTACTGCTTGGTCCATAGCTCATCGACCTTGCGCTTCGTGGAGTCAATCCATCCAAAGCAGAGGCACACGTCCACTAAAGATTCCCAGCTCATGTCCCCCAAGCCACTAGATTTCTTGGGATAAACAACCCATACTCCTGATTCTCGATCATTACATGTATCTTTCAACCATTCCCATAGTTCCTTTTTGGTAGTAACCTTGACACTTTCGCGCTCGTCGAGGCGAGCCATGGGATACACAACGAAAAATTTCCTTTCGATTTTACGAAAGCTGGATAGTAGACGATACATGACACTACTAGGTCACGTGCGACTGTTCTATTGAAAGTGCCGTATAAAAAGTTTATAATCTCTTACACTGTACAGGCATTATGCTATATTATTATAGTTGTGACGAGTCAGTGTAAACAAGATCGAGTAGCTGGAAAACTTCTTTGTGTGTACATATCGAGAAATTGGCGGTCAAAAGGATTACGCGGTATTCGGTCATTGCGTAATTCAATGTCCATAGAAAATGTATGGACGCATTCAGAAAACTGCAGCTAACTGCAGAAAAAAAACAAATATTGACTAGCTGCTCTCGGATTTGCAATGTGGGGACTAGTTGACATATTTTGTGTAGTTTTTCGCAACTTAAGTACCTATATCCGCACTTCCACATTAATTATGCAAGGTTTCCAATGTCCATTCATTTTTTCTCATTTCCTTATTCAGTCATCAATAGTTTCCAAACCAAATGACATTTTCCTTACCTGCTCACGGATTACATGAGAGTAATCAATGAACTTATTTATCATTATTTTTTCAGAGCTTAGGGCCTTCAAATCGCACTTCCCTTGAATGGTTAGTGAGATACACCCCACATTCAATGTGCCTACCACGATCATCACGTGCCACCCTATCGTCAGTCAGCCGTGCCCAGACCTGGTTGTTGTATTAACAATATGTACTGACTTAGCATGACCCCTTGTAAGAGTGGGCACTAATTGGGATTATATGTTGCAAAGACGGAGGTGGCGATTACATAGAGGAGTTTGCCACTTATAGAATCGACACAGGAGTGCCTGGGCATGACAACCAACCAGTCTTCTTACGGACGGAAGCATCTTGCAAGTGTCAGAGTCCTATGTTAGCACGAATGTGACACGTACATGATTACAGTAGCTACGTCCGTAATAGGGAGGGAAGTCCGTCAGGTTCCCCTCGCGTTTAGCGGGCCAAATACGAAACGCGAGACACCTTCGGGTCTAATGCATTTTTATACTATTAGAAGAGGCGGAAGTCAAGCATCGAACGGGGGAGGAGGGGGGGGGGGGAATCCCCCCCTGGATATGGGCCTGATAAGAGCTTACACATATAGATCTCTAAACTATCTACATGTATGGTAACGTCTGGTACAAACGGTGGAAGGATCAAATGTACAATAGCAGTCATACACTGGCGGTACGCACTTTATTGACCTTTCCCATTGAAAAGTAATGCCTTATAAAAGATTCCACACTTTTAACTTTGCAACAGTTAGTCCGACTTTAAGTTGAGGTGCATAAGATTTGTGTCAACTATAACATTTGAAAACTACCATGTTTTCTCTGCCCCATATGTATGTGTACATGCATGTACATGTATATGGGACAGTTTCCACGAAAACGGCCCATTGCATATAATTATTGTATAATACATGACTGTATAAAAATATGCTATAAAAATTCTTTGCGTTTGAATCATTATAACTTCCGAATTATTAACGCTATCGACTTCCTATTTTCAACACTTCATACATTTTGAGGGCCTTGCACTTGACTGTGCAAGTATCTCAACGTCCAATACCCCACCGGGTTCAAACCTACCATAACTTTCGGTAGGAGTAATCAAATCGCTTCAAATTCAGTTTGTAAATAGAGAGGTCCCTTACATGCACATTTTCCAGCTTGATATGGTGGGACACAATTTGCCGCGATAGGTACAGGAACCTCTCTACCCACAAACCGAATTTTAAAAGCGATTTGATTACAGGAGAACCGAAAGGTATTTGGCCGGTTTGAACCTAGTGGGGTATCATACATTGCAATAACCCAAAACGTATTTCAATATACAGAAATGGTGTAGTATGAAGTGTTGAGAATAAGAAGTCAATAGCCTTAACCGTTTGGAAGTTATAGCGATTCAAACGCAAGGGAATTTTGAGGGGCAATTTTGTGGAAACTGTCCCATATATGTATGTATGTGTTTTATGTACATGTATATATGTGAAAATTCTATGTTCTTGACCTTCATGTCTTCTCAGCCTTGTAGAGACTCACTGATGGAAGAACCATGTTGGTGATTCAGTGTCAGCTCTCTTGAACTATTCGGCATGCTCCCGCCTGAAAGAGTGCTGCAAGATGTAAAATAGGTCACAGTCAAGTTGAACTTTGATTTAGGAGTTAATGATACATTAGTGTGTGCTTAATTGTAGTCATTTCAGTACTTCACCACAGGCCTATTGCTTTCTGGCCACTTAATTATATGTAAGCTTTTGTTTTAAGTTTAAGTAATGAATTGCTTTAGAAGGTAATAAAAAAATCTTGTTAGGACTGATGTTTGTTTTATGGGACACAAATATAAGGCATAATCTCCCTGTCTGAAGTAATATCTGTGGATGCTATCACAGCCTCACCCGTCCACCAAAGGGGTACTGTCAAAGAAACTAGAGGACCCAGTTCTCATTGTTGTTGAAAGCATCATCATCTGCTGACAAGGCTCAGCTGCTCTCTGTGTCAGCACCTCATGCTGCGCTACTGGTCACACCTGAACTTTGAACCCAATGAACTGTAATTCTCCATCCAATGGTGGCTAGGGATGGACACGGCTAGAGGCTCATGTTCTTTGTGCCCTGGTGCTACTACCTGTAAACAGGGTGGTGATGTTGTCCAGTGCCAGCCATTGAATCACATATATGTAACAATGAGTAAACAAGCACATACATGTAATACATGTACGTTGTGGGTGCAAGGGTCAAGCATTTTAATAAAAGATGATGGTGCAGGGACTGATACAGAAAACAAAAGATAGAGGCAGCAAAAACTGTTAGTCATTTGCAACCACCCCCATGATGAGTGGGGCCTTAGGAAGAACGGTATCAAGTGACTCTTTCATTGAAAGGGCATCCTGTTCAGCTGATCCTGACAAGAGAGTACATTCAATTTCAGTGATGGATCCAGGATTTCCAGTTTGTGGGGGGGGGGGGAGAGGGAACAAATGACCCAGGCCCACGTCCTGCTCCAGCTGGGGTATGGGGGAGTGGCTGTAAGCTCCTCCATAGGGTCTAGGGAAGAGCACATTACATTGTACATCGACATCAACCCATATTTCAACAAGTCAAAGAGTGTATGGAAGCGCTTGTGCCTACAGTACATGTACACAGATAATGCCCATTACATAGAGGTGTAGCTCCTCCCATGGATGTGAGATAAGATAACCACTGGCATTACCACTTACACACACACACACACACACACACACACACACACACACACACACACACACACACACACACACTCACACACACACACTCACACACACACCCTCCACAAGAAATCCAATCTTCATGTAAAGGTATCTGCCACACTATCTGCCAATCAAGTGAAGGTCAGTATACACAGCTCACAAGATGCTATTCATTTAAGCCTGGACAATGGTTGTGTACACCTTGGACTGCCCTTGTGGGTTTTGTGGTAGTGGTCAGGCCCCAAGGCCAACATAAACAACAGTACCTAAGAAGTACTGAGTATACCATATCAACGCTAATAGTACATGGCTACACTATGATAAATGGTTTGTGTAATTTTGCCAGAGATGTCCCTGCTGGTGTACATGTACATGACTACAGGAGGACAGGAGAGAGGGAGTGAGTGAGGGAGGGGGGAGGGAGAAAGTGAGGGAGGGAGGGACAGGAGAGAAAGAAAGGAAGGAGGAGAGAGGTATTAGAGCAAAGAAAGATGGAACACAAACTAAGTGATTGAAGTGTACACGATGTACCTGGGCAGGCTGGCTGCAGCACTGATGACGCCCATTCCAACTGGAGTGCAGTGCCTGCGGGAGTGACTGGAGGACCTGTCCAACAGATTACATACTGAGCACAGATCATATACATGTACCATGCACACTGTTATTTGCGCATGTTGCACACAGTAGCAGAGAAGACATACATGTACATGTACAAAGTGAAGGGGAGGAGGCCAGTGGTGTTGTAGCTGATCACAGTAAGGGGCAGGACACCCGCCAGAGCACCATTGCAATACAAACTGAAGTTGATGAGGATGCCATTACTGTCAGTTGGCAAGTCCCAAGACACAATCATGTAGGTGGAGCCCACATTCTGCACCCACACAGCATCAAATCCATCCGGTGCTGGGGGAAGGAGGGGGAAGAGGATGACATCACACATACATGTACATGTATACACAGTCAGTGACACACACATACACACGCACACACAATCACACACACCGAGGTACCATTCAGGAGGGGATAAGACACATGCTGTAAGGGGTTGCAATGCCATATCTGCTCGACGTGCTGGGAAATCCCTCAAAGTAGACTTTCATGGTCAGCAGTGGGACAATCGTGGCAGTGATGGCCGCCGCGTGCACCGTATCCATGGTGATGTAGAAGGTATTGGAGGCCAGCTTAAACAGTACCACGTACCCCTGGCCATCACAGAGGTTACAGGAGGGGACTGCACCACACTCGCACCGACGTACAAGCTCAACATGACCGATGAGTTCTGAAGCTCACAGTGTGCCACTGACCATCGTTGAAGGTTCTGGTACTGTTGGATCCAACGACAGCTGGTCCAGAAATATTAACCATGGCACCCCTCCATGAAGCTTCACCCCCAGGAAGTCAGTCATTACACTGTTGATCTGGTAGAAGAGTGCCGCTGGGGTTGTAGGTATGGAACTGGACTGTGGCCTGGTTAATAAAACCACAAAGGAACATGTGCCCGCTGAATGTAGCCAGGCCCCTACCGTCGAAGGAGGTGCCCACATCTCTGACTGGGACTTAAGGCTGGGGACTCGATGGTGCAAGGTGTAGGCAGTGATGACATAGTCGGGTTGGAGGGGAGCATTCCATTGGAGGGACATGAAAGAGGAAGTGGTATTGAGGATGAGGGGGGAGCTTGGCCCACAGGTACTAAGGGTGTGAGAAAGATACAAAGTGGTTGTGAAGACCACTTGGGGCTTTGTTGAATATAATTGAACACATAACACATAACCACACACACACATCGGCACACATGCATGCAAATGCTGCTTGTGTCTGCTAAGTGTACAAACTGAATGATGACTGCCATTTTCTTTACGCAAGGCAAGAAGAGAAGGCCATAAAACATGTACCTACAACACCAAATCATACACATGTACATGTACCTGCAACACAAACAACATTCACACACATACATGTAAATACACACCCACACACACACATACACATGTGCACACACAGACACACATGCATGCACACACACAACACACACACAACACACACACTCAACACACACTCAACACACACACACACACACACACACACACACACACACACACACACACACACACACACACACACACACACACACACACACACACACCACACACACACACACACACACACACACACACACACACACACACACACACACACACACACACACACACACACACACACACACACACACACACAGTCCACATACAAAAACGTATACGTACCACTATCCAGTGTTGTGACATTGGCAACACCACCAGTCTGACATCCAGCTGTGGTGCATGCTGCTTCCACAAAGCTGTACTGCGTTGACGACTGCAGGTTATGTACTACGGGACACTGGAGGTAGTGAGAAGGACGTTCTCCAGTACGGAAACAGCTTACACATTGCAGGCTGTGATGATCCCATTGAGAACTGAGGGGTTAAACTACATCACATTAACAGAGGAAGAGGAGAGTGCCAGAAGCTGAGGGTTTGGAACCCCCAATGGTGCTGTGAAAGGGACCAAGATGTGACAACCATACACAAATACACACACACACACACACACACACACACACACACACACACACACACACACACACACACACACATACACACACACACACACACACACACACACACACACACGACAGTGTGCATGTACATGTACATGAGCGAGTGATACATGTGTGAATGTGAGTATGCATCAATACATATGTTCACACACACACATGTGCCTCACATTGATTTTCATTGCAATACAGGGGGTGTGGCACCTACATGTACTTACACAGCATGCGACGTGAGCGGGGCTACAAATACAAGTCGTTATCACAGTAAATCGGCGGGGGGGGGGGGGGGGGGGGGGGTATATATAATTATCGGAGATCAAACACTTCCAAAGGGTGGGGTTTCCCCAAGAAAGGTGCCGTGCCTCCCCCCCCCCCCTATTCCACACATCATACTGGATCAGCAGGCCGTTTGGATTGGACAGTGCAGTCACAGCGTTCAGAGCAGTAACATTGGGAGCAGCCTGGAATGTGGGCATGGCTTGTAATGCCTTCAAGCTGCTGGAGTTGCTTTGGCCACACCCACCGGATGTGCAGGCCTGTACCAGTATGTACGCTGTAAACAGTTGTAGTCCATATACAGTGTATGGTATTGGACAGGGCAGGGATTTACTGCTCCCACCCCCTATCCACCCCCTGGTTTGCCCCTAATTTGAATAACCCAGGGAGAAGGCCAACGGTATACCATATCCACACTCAACAAGGCCAACAGAATAGGGAGAAGGCCAACAGTATAGGGAGAAGGCCAACAGTATAGGGAGAAGGCCAACAGAATAGGGAGAAGGCCAACAGTATAGGGAGAAGGGCCAACAGTATAGGGAGAAAGCCAACAGTATAGGGAGAAGGCCAACAGTCTAACAATAAAGGAAGAAGACCAACAGTATAAGGAGACGGGCAATTAACGGTTCGGGAGTAAAGGGAGAAGGCTACCACTGGTTACAGTACAGGGAGATGTCCACCATTATAGAGAGATGGCCAACTGTACTAGTATAGGGAGAAGGCCATATCTACTCCTTCCAAGATATGCACATAGGGCCGAACACTACCCACTGCCGAACATACCCTACGCTACTAAATGCGCATAGTATACTCACCATAACACCTGCGTCTCAGAAGATGAAAGCATGAAGGGCATACGTAGTTCGATCACTGCATGCATCATTGTGCCTAATTGATGCGCTCCACATCTCCAGTGCAAGAAGTTAATTTGTGTATCGGTTCAATTATAATTGTAATTCAAATTGTATTGATAGTTAACTAGTTACGTTACAGACATTAAAGTTTATATCCGTTAACCACCACTTGCACGTGCACTAGCTAGCCGACATAATTTTAATAATTATAGCTTTATTCAAAGATGACGCAAGGTATTACGTAATGACTACTTCGTTACGGTTCTACACTCTTCGGAGAATGGCTCTGGCATTTGCTCTAATTAAGCAAATGCTTAAGTTGGAGAACAGGTCGAAAGAAGCCTGTGACTTTGGAAGGGACTTGTGGATTGAAAGCCGAGCAGCAACTTGTGCTAAAAACAATGTAGCCTCTTTACCCCAAGCCCCATAGGAATCAACTGCTAGAGGGGTTGAGACCCACCCTAGAGCTGAACACTTTTCATCGTTGGCCTGGTGTTTCCTGCTCTCCGTTGCCTCAAGGACTGCACCAAACGTTGCTCCCGCTTCAGCTAAAGTTGAAGGGTTTAGCGGTGAGACAACGGAGATGTCCAGGGCAACGGGCCTCCCAAGGTTCCAATTCTGTAACAGAATATCGGCAGGTCTTGACTGCGAATGGTCGGGAAAGAGCCCAGCGCCAACTTCAACTTGGACAGAAGCATGCGCACGGTGAAGGAAGTGCACTAAAGTGTCCCTGAGTGCATTATGGCGTAATACAGCATCACCCCCACATTTGCATGTTAAAGCGTGGTGTCCGAGAGGGTCCAGACTGTGGGCAGGGCAGAAGGCACACTGAGAGCCCTGGGAGGTATCTAGGCCCAGCCACCACTTGACAGCTACCCTGAATTCAATGGGGTCAAGATGTAGACCTTGGGATGTGGAAGGAATAACTGATAGCCAGGATGTGGCATGAGGAGCTGAAACTGATAGCAGCCTAGCCTTGTTAGCAGGAGAGGATCGATCAAAAAGGTCTTGAAAACAAAGGTCATTCACTTTAGAAGACAGAAGCTTCTGACTGACGGGTGAGGAGATAATGGAATTGACAGAAAGTTTCTCGATTGGAGAAACATGAGAATTAAAGTGGTCAATGGCATTTGTGAGATGTATGTCTTCAGAATCAACAACACCGGAGGAACAGACAGAAGCGATATACGCTGAGCTTGAGTGAAGGGACAGTGAGCGCAAACCTAGACCACCACTGTTGAGGCCAAGCTGGGCCTGGCACCATGCCTCATCAGAAGTTGCGAAACCTATACAGTCCATGAAACAGTGGTGGATGTCATCATCAAAAAGCTTGAAAGCTTCCAATACCAAATCAGTTGGAGTTGAACGAGCCAAGTAACTTAACCTGCAAAAGCTACCACACAAACGAAGTAAAGTTAACGCCACTTGTGGGTCTGTGGCAGCAACATCTTTCAACTGGAGCAACAGCTTGCGTGCTTGGAGACGTTTTGAGGCAATAAAGTTTGCACAGTATATGTAATCACCTATTGGGCACCCTAAGATCTCAAAATGAGGCAAATTGGATACTTTAAGCTCTGATGGGAAAGTGGGGGTATCGCCTGGGCAATAGAGCTCACATTTAGAGATATTGACGTAAAGACCAAGAGGGGGTCCTAACTCCTGTATAAGGGACAAGGATCGACGAATTGAAGATTTCTTGCCCGCTAGGATGCCATCGTCAAGATACCAAGCTTGATACAAAAGTTGGCTGCACTACTTCGTTTATGAATAAATTATGCGCGGTAGAAATTAAATTTTTGTCTTGATTGTAGTTTACGAATCGTTAATGGTATAATCTTATAAAGCATAGATTCACAATCAGTCTGATTTATTGTAAATTATAAACGTGTTTAAAATTCAATTTGAAACAAAAAAGCAAGATGACCGCCTATGTATGGGCCATTTCTCCATATGAGTTGCGTTAGAAAATAGACTGCGTTCCATAGCGTAACCATCTTTGCCCGATTCATATGATCGTAACCTGGTCAGGATAGGTTTGAAGCACCTTATGCAATCCAAACAACCTACAACCATGTGTGGAATCCGAGGATCGACTAGGAAAACTATATCAAATGTTACGCAATTATTCATTCTAAACATAGAGCTTGTCCCGACACCCACACACGATAGGTTCCAGGAATGTTACCAGATATATGCGAGGGTGTGACCGTGGTGGTGAGCACCATTCGATCCTTAGCAACGTGCTGCATTGCATCCGTCCAATCAAGTGCAGATTCAGCTCGCCGGAAGTTCGTTTGAGAATACTACAAAAAGACAGCTGAATTCTGTGTTGGGCGCATCTTGATTGCAAGCGAGGAATATGGTACGTGCGGAGGAATATGCTTTTTTTTACTGAGATGTATGAAATGACCGGCAGCTTCTTTTTTGGTTGCCTTAATGTTTAACGCTTTTGTGTGCCGTGGTCAGGCCGAGATCATTAAGTACCTTGCACTAACTATTTTGCAGGCAGACCAACTGACAGAGGAACAAATAGCCGAATTTAAGGAGGCCTTTTCTTTGTTTGACAAAGACGGTGATGGTACTATCACGACCAAGGAATTGGGGACGGTGATGCGCTCCCTCGGGCAGAATCCCACCGAGGCAGAGCTTCAAGACATGATAAACGAAGTTGATGTTGACGGCAATGGAATTATCGACTTCCCTGAATTCCTTACCATGATGGCGCGAAAAAGGAAGGAGACTGATAGCGACGAGGAGATCAGAGAAGCATTCCGCGTCTTCGACAAGGATGGCAATGGGTACATTTCGGCTGCTGAACTTCGTCACGTCATGACCAACCTTGGAGAGAAACTGACTGACGAGGAGGTAGACGAGATGATCAGAGAAGCAGACATTGATGGAGACGGCCATGTCAACTATGAAGGTAAATAACAGACGCGAGTTGTGATCAAATATGCAGGGTTTCATCGAGAAATAGGGAACGATTATGCTAAGGCTATAACTTATATCTTGTAAATTTATATGTAACAGATTTAAAAAAAAAAAACCCAACAAAAATATGAAATTACTGTTCAAGGAATTGGCCCAAACACGAAACATTAAAAGCGGTGTTCCCAGTTTAAATACACATGCCACCATTCGTCTAACTATTCCTATTTCATCTGCATCTGTAGAAAGAAATTTTCTCAGATGAAGTTGATAAAAAATCGTCTAGTGTACGTAACTGTTGAAGTAGTTCGATTTTGTCTAATTTGCAATAGAACTATCAGATACTGTTCTTGATACAATATTCAAATATGGAATAGAAACAGTAGGATTGCTGTATCAGTTGTGTTTATTTGGGTCAGTTTCCGAGAAAATGAAAAGTGGCTATACTATATAAAAAGTTATAAAAATGCTTCACGTTTGAATCGCTATAACTCCGTAAAGGTTTAAGCTATCAACTTCTTATTTCGAACACTTCTTGCCACACCACTTCTCTCTATGAAATTTGATTTTGGTGTCTTACCCTTGCTCCTTGCCGACGTTACAAGGCACAGTACCCCGAGGGGTTCAAAGTCCAGGTAGCTCCCTGCAGGAATGTCCAAATCACTTCAAAATCGATATGCACGTAAAGGAGTCCTGTCACTATTGATTTCTGCAGATCGTTGATTTTTACCTTATCCGTTATGGAGATACAGCAATGCAAAGTAAAGTCCACGTTTCCCGCTCGAATCGCGCCTTTCTCAGTCCCACTCGGGAGAATGGAAGCGTTTCAAGGACTGAGAAAGGCGCGATTCGAGCGGGAAACGTGGACTTACTTTGCATTGCTGTATCTCCATAACGGAAGAGGTAAAAATCAACGATCTGCAGAAATCAATAGTGACAGGACTCCTTTACGTGCATATCGATTTTGAAGTGATTTGAACATTCCTGCTAGGAGCTACCTGAATTTTTAACCCCTCGGGGTATTGTGCCTTGTAACGTCGGCAAGGAGTATGGGTACGACACCAAAATCGAATTTCGTAGAGAGAAGTGGTGTGGCAAGAAGTGTTTGAAATAAGAAGATGATAGCTTAAACCTTTACGGAGTTTTAGCGATTCAAACGTGAAGCATTTTTATAACTTTTTATATATATCGGAAACTGACCCATTTACTTTTTGATGCACTTAAGAAAAATTACTAAGGGAGTAACAATACAGCAAGGGGGAAAGGGGAAAAATGCCCCCTCCCCGCCCTCCCCTCGATGAAACCCTGACACTGTTTATCATTGTCAACTTTTCTGTTCTTCAGAGTTCGTCACCATGATGACCAGCAAGTGAACAGCTGCTAATGCACTGTCCAAGAAACATGACTGTGTTATTTGTAAATCTGTTATTCTTGCCTTGCATCTATCACACAAACAACCACGGAGTAATTTGTTTCAAAATTGCATGCTAAGCAATTGCTTAGAAACATTTCAGTGGTTTATCATTACATGCCATCTAGCACAAGTGTCTAGAAGAGACTCCATGAGGTAGCAAACATTTTCCTTTCAACAAGAATCTACAAATTTCTTTGATCTTACTTGTTCTTAGTTCCTGTCTGAATGGAACATTATCCCAATTACCGAGCAAAATATTCAGTGTCTGCAAAGGCACCTAAAAGGATTTGTAGGTCCATAGGGTCCAGTACCAGGAGTGCAATACTACAGCAATATCTATATGGTGGCAATGTTATCCAAAGTGTTTCACGTGGCGGAGGTAATTTCCCAAAACCACAAACCTTCTTCTGAACCATTAAAAATTACCTCCACCCTGCAACTGTATCGTCACATGTCAGCAGCTGAGACATGAAAAGAATGGTTTTACTCGTACCACTTTTAAAGAAATAAAATACATTAAAAAGGTTATTTGTTTGCATTTATGTGAAAGTAATGTACAACATATTGCAATCATGACCAGCTGTTATAATATTAGACTGCACTATCCTCATCTATTATCAGATTAAATTTTTTCATTGACGACAATTGTATTCACATGCACACCGGTATATCCTGGTGCATGCACTATTGATATAAATGCTCACGATCTTGACTTGAAAGCTTCAGTTCCAGGACCATCCACATCAGCCCAATACATTTGCCATTTTGGCTGTCAAACCCATTTTGTGCTGCTTCAGAGTAAATTCTCAACTAGTATATATCGCGACATGCATTGTCAATTTATGTTACTTTGATTTCATTCACAACAAAGGTTGAATTATACTTTGGATATCTTGCACTAAAATGCTATTTTAAATTTGCATTATTAAATACATGTAATGTAATGGCAGAAATGTGATGAGGGTATCTACTGCATTGGAACACACAACCCTTTGATTGACCTACTGAAGTCAAATTATAAACAAATGTGAATCGATGACATAGTTGAAATTGAACAACTCTTGTACACCTATGTGCACTATTTAACCATAGATACTTATTAAAACCCAAACCACTTACACATATATAGAACACCATACCTTATTAGGTGGTAATGAAGACATTAGATTTGGATGCATTTAAAACTGGATAAAAAGTGAAATCAAGAACCAAGTTGGACTTAGACAATCAAAACAATCACAACAAGTGAGTACGTCCAGAAACGGGCTTAAAAAAAGGGTGTAAAAATGACGCCACCATGTATTGCAAATCCAGGAATACAATTTTTCCTTCTTGTGCAGTACTAATGCACTGGAAGAGTATTGATCAGCCTATACCGTGCTCAACCTTTATTGGTTTGCACTCCCATTACATTGTTTCAAGAGATTTGAATTTTTGGCTTGATTGTTTTACATTAACAGATTCTTTATATATGACATCATAATACAGTGAATTTAATGTGAGGAGATGTCCGTCTAATGTGTTTGTCCTCATTCAATAATGTCCACAGGTCCATGTTTTAAACCGCAATCTCCAAGAAAAGGAATTGAAGCGATAGTCATAATTAAATGCAATGAAATGGAATGCAACTACTCTAAAATGCAATTCCTTTCTTAAATGCACCAAAGCATTTGAGGGCATGTATATTTCGCGGGTCTGCTGTTAGTTTCAAAAGCATATATCTGCATCATAATCATGGCTGCAACAGTGAGAAAAACCAATGACTCTTGCCACGCCTAACATGCAAGTTTAAGTTCACAGCTCAGAAGAACTCTTTAAATTAAGCTTACAGTATCAAAGAGTGATTAAGAAAACAAATTGGTAGGACAATTTCTCTCATGCAGAAGAAGTGTTTTATTACATGGAACACAAATTTGATTGGGTGCCAAATTACCTGTTGTTTGTTTGATTTTCACAAACATTATGTACATAGTGTGCAGTGATTAAGCTATACTGTGGCTGTGTAATGAAAATAGCCTGCTATATCATCTCTAATTGTAGCTTGCAGTTCGTAACCTAAGCATAAAGCAGGCATGAAAAAGGTAAGTCAGCGGCTGAGAACACATGTAGGTGTGGTCCACTACTTCTTAATCCCACCACCACCCCTCATCCTCTTTCCACAAATTGGAAACAAATTATTTTTTCTCACCTCAGTTGTGTATGCCAAAGCTGATGAATGAGGGGTTACAATAACCTAACGTTGTACAAGACTCTAAGTGATACACAAAATCTATCACAGATAGCCACTGACCTCTGGCATTTTCCATAGTTCACTGTCTGGAGGGAGAGGTTCTACTTCAAATACATCCAATATGGCCCCTAATATCCATCCTTTTCTGAGTATGGTACAGGTGTTTAGAAAGCAATGGCATGTCAATCATCTAGTAACGAACCTGATTGCTTCAATAATGGTCTTGTCAGACAATAAGCCTCCCTCTGCCAACGTTGATCAGTACTGCCTTCTACCATAATATGTTACATGATAGCTGTGTTTAGCAAATGATATGAATTTGCATCGCCAACAAACAAAACAGCAAAGAGTACATATATATACATATTAAACATAAATTACGACTTCACAATCATACTCAACAGGTATTTTGCAGAACTGTGTTTTTAGATGTCAAGCCCAATGTGTCTGAGTTGATGGTGCCACTCCATCATTATCAGTTACTTCTGGTGTACCTCGACTTTTATACATTACATCACAGATGTCTAATTGCCTGTTGTACATCGGTCGCTCCCACAACATTGATTGCTATGCTATGAACACGTACAGGCACTTCACAATTTCTATACCTGGAGAAGTGTTTGGTATCTAAATATAGCCCATGCAACGTGTAACACAATATATAGTTTGGTTTCTCAATGCATGGTCACTCTTTGAAAGCTGTGATTCAAATGTGTGATCTTGGGACCATTCTCACCTCAGATCTAAAGAGCACCCCACGTTGCTTCATGACTCTTTAGCTGCTTCTAGTCAGGCCAGACTCTAAAGGCCCTGTAATCCTTACTACAGAACTTATACATAAGACCTCTTTGCAACTGTACAATATGATACCTAGATTGTTGAAAGTTCCAACGCTCTTTATACAACAAGTATGTTAACATAGCTAAATGGCATAACAAGCCATAAGAGCCACTGATATTTCAGTCTCTTCCATCATCAACTCCTTGCAGTACAATAATAGAAGATAACTTCACTGGACAAGTGTTGTTAATTTAACAGCATTTATAGTATTCTACAGCATATTAAAGTTCAGTAGCTGTTATTTATATTTACAGACAGATAAATTCATTTCCTGCGCACGCTCATTTTATATATCAAGAAGGTATATACATGTAAACGTTTTTTTTGTTTTGTTTTTTCAGTAGGTGAGTAGATTGGTGTGTGGCATAATAACCTGCACTTATGATAAAGGTGTCTGTGATCTTTGCAACTCAAATCAAGTCCAATGGTTTCCAAATTCCATACCAACATCACCCTATACACTGCATATTTCGCAATCGTGTCTGTCAACAACAATTCATTATTTCTGGGATAGTGTTGAATTAACAATTGCCGCTTATTGATCTATGATACAATGAATGCCATTGCACATTTTGGATAGTAAAGTGGGAACTGAATGTACAAAGCAGTTATGTCACACAGTTTGGAACTGGTTCATTTGGAGATTATGAGTAAACTCAAGGTATGTCATCTCTAATCTTCTCAATTCCGCAAATAGTTCCCACACAGACAGCTTGTCACCAACTTCTTCATGTCTCATACAATGATATGATAGGGACAACCTGATGAACACCATTACTAAATGCTTTTGTCTACCCTCCAATGCAGCCATTGTTGATAGCAGTGCTGTTATTTACATGGACCAATAGTGTGGTGCTGGCCTACTTGAGAAGGCCTGCGATCAGTTTGTTACTTATAGAAGCTACTGAATTGGAATGTTGCACCCACCAGGGGTGTAGCACAGTTCATAGCAATTTCATCCTGCTTCAGATTGTATATGGTATTGATTCGGAATTGATATTGATGTGCAACTGGAAGGTGTTGGGGTGGCCATTTATGAGTAGCAGTAAGCAAATCAAATGTGCAATTGTCCAAAACTGGACCTTAAGCATTGCATCTATAGTCAGTACATTGAAGTTCTTGAACTTTGTTTCGATGACTGGAATCTCTCATTTCGACAGATTATTGACTATTTTAAGGCCAAGCAAGATATCCATCAGCAGCGTAGAATATATTTTTCATATTAAAGACAAGATTACTACCTTAATAGAGTATTTCCAGATGCGACATAATTACAATGGGAGTGACCACCATAGTGGACAGTGCTACATAGCGTGGTTGCTATGCCAAATAAATTGGGTGAAGTATATACACTTACATGTGCATGGATCTGAAACAGGTCCAAAGAGGCGTGTCGATGCACTTTGATTAGGATTAGATACCGATTCTATGTTAAGAAATCTTAGCCTTGGAGCTGCACATCCCTTTAAAAAAAAAAAACTAACAATGCTAGTAGATGCACTGTCCTGTAGTGACCTGCGTGCTTCAACTCGTACATATAGGTACCAGGATCACGTCCAAGTACAGACACTGAGCCTGAGTCTCTGGATACCATCCTTCAGGAGATGAGGGCTGATGCACTGCACATCTCCTTTGAGTATTACATGCACCTCCAAGCTCAATAAGGGGTACAATTCCATCCTTCCCTGGGCCCACAAGTGAAGAAGCGCGTCTGCACCCTTACCCACAACAATTAACACTAGCTATAGTGCATACTACAGCAAAGCAAGTGTACATGTAAGACCTCCCCCCCCCCCTCCCCCCCCCCCCCCCCCCCCCCCCCCCGCCCCTCAGGAAGGGGACTCACTATGCTCTCATACCCTCAAACCTCCAGATTGCTTCAGAATGCTCAAGGGTATTGCAACATTGCTAAATATCATGTTCCAAAGTTTTAGATCTGCAGATTCCATGCCACGATTCCTCAGAATACTAGCGACTCAACACTAACAAGTGGACATACATGTACACCTGTATACATGTAACATGTTAACATAAGACAGGGCCATTACAGTCGACCCCCAATCCACAGCTTACTGTGCACCAAATAGACACTGCACATTGCATACATGTGCATCATACTAAGCAACCACAACAATTCCAATGCTTCAATCTGAATAGTCTGAGACAAATACTGGCCTCAAAATGTACACACATCATATTTGTGTTTCGTTCACTTTCTTTGCACATGTTTTAAGGATGTCTCCATTCAGCAGTCCTCTTGTGCTTGGAGTGCTAGGCAGGACGCTACAAATGTAATCCACACTTTCCATCACCTCAGCTAAGTTCTCTGTTAACCTAGAAGTTTGTGCATCAAACAAAATTCCTCCTTCACTTTTTTTGCTTGCGTTACACCGACTGATAAATTGAGTCTTATTTATATTTTTACCTGTAGTGATGGATGTAAGGAACTCTAACCTCTTCAGGTACTTGTGTCCTAGAGACACCCCACACAGTCATTCCTAAGGTATTGCACACCTCAGCAACTACAAAATGAACATTTGTTATGGACCAACTTGTTGAATCAAGTATGATAGTACGTACACGAAATGCATGACAGATTTGATACATGTACATATACGTAATGTGGTAGTACTGAGCACAAAAGGAAGTGTGTTAACCTTTTAAATACTTCAAACAGCTTTGAGATAATACATCATGCATGTTACCACTTGAAATAGTGGTCAATTCCTTCGGGAATACATTCAAGGCAAGGCAGAGTGCTACAGTACTATAAGCTGATTTAACTTTGCAGCAAGTATATCGGGATGTGAACCACTCACAAACATTTTCTTGGAGGATTACGTAAATAAAGAAACCTCAATACCTTTAAATGGTATGTTGCAACTTACTCCGATGTCCAATATCTCCAATGCCAAGTATGCCAATTGAAAGGCTAGACAGTGGTCGATATCCTTTACATTGATAAACTGAAGATGACCTGCACATAGACAAAGACAAGGTTGCCACATGTGCACCTAAGGGCAATTCCATAGCTGAAAGGCCATTGCATGTTGTTATTATTTTATTTTCCTCAACGCTATTCTGTTTCAGCAAGCACAACAAAATGAAAAGTGGATGTCGTCATGGAAACTTTAATTTCATGTATCTCAATAATTATGCTTTTTTTAAAACAAATTCAGCCTTTATTTTTTCATCCCGTTATCTCATCACGTGGTCAAGCGTATTATAATATCTGGGACACGTTGGAGAATTACACTTGTGAGAATGCGTGTCGTGGCGCTTATCAGGTGGGTCCTTGCTCGTTATGCCTCCATGATTGTTGGTTATCCAACCCAGAAAGCGCAAGCTGTTTCTGTTGTGCCCATTCAGGCCAGTGTGATTGCATATACCGCATGCAAAATATAGGACATGCGAGACCATCCTGCTTGTTTCGTCATACAACAGTTGGCAGCGTGGTCTACAGGTCTTGCCATGCATTTTAAACTGATTAACATCCCTACAGCACCCCCACCCCCCCAACCCCTAACCCTAAAGCTAAGTCCGAGGGGTCCCACGTCGTCAGTTGCCCCTAATCGGTGGCCTGTGGCACTCCCTTAGATAGGTGTAACGTGCTACAAATTATGAGGGGGTGAGGGGGAGGGGGGAAACTGCAGGAAAGCCACGACACTTTATTGTGACTAGGTTACCCCATGAAAACGACAAAAGTCGTCAGCCATGCTATTGACATGTTTCGTCTATTGTATTTGAATTATTAATAATAATAAACGCACAATATACAGGTGCACAAGCACGAAAACACGTTTT